>VZTZ01050884.1:12570-23183 GCA_013400955.1 Drymodes brunneopygia
AGAATTGCTAGGGTTGGAAGGGACCTCAGGAGATTCCCTGGTCCAAACCCCTGCCACAGGAAAACATCCAGGTGCGTGTTTAATGTCTCCAGAGAGGGAAACTCTATGACTTCCCTGGGCAACCTGTTCCAGCACACTGCCACCCTCAATGTGAAGTTCTTCCTCATGTTTAGGTGAACTTCTTTTGTTTTAATGTATGGTCATTATGTCTTGTCCTATTGCTGGGCACCACTGAAAAGAGTCTGGCACCATCCTGTTGACACCTGCCCTTGAGATATTTACACACATGAATGAGATATCCTCTCAGTCTTCTCTAGACTAAACAGACCCAAGTCTTGTAGTCTCTCCTCATTACAGAGATACTGCAGACCCCTCATCATCTTTGTTGCCCTCCTGGACTGTCTTGTATACTGCTTTTCTTTCCTGTACTGAGGAGCCCAGAACTGCACACTGTACTCCAGATGTAGCTTCACTAGGGCCAAGTAGAGGGAGAGGTCCCTTGACCTGCTGACCATACTCTTCCTGGCCTCTTAATGGCATTTTTTGTCCCTCTACACATAAAGTTGGATTGGGCTGTCTTTAGCTTGATTCCTTCATCTATCCTAGGCTATAAAGACTGATGCCTTTAATTTTGAATTCACAAGTTTCTGCTTCTGGCCAAATTTCAATGGTCGTACTTGCTATATAGAATATTCCTCTGCTGGAGGGGTGGTGGGATCACAGCAACACTCACGGGCAGTAGTGCCCCAGGCTGTGTCCCACATGGGGGGGCACTGGGGAGGCTCATGGCTGTACACAAAGTGAATGGCTCCTTTGGATTCATCCTAAGCTGGGTTTGCAGACAGTGTAGAGATCTCAAGCTAGTTTAGGTAGTTGAGCAGGAGAGTTCTACAATGCTCAATTCATTCTGGTGGGACCTGTTGCTCTGAGTAACAGAGTAAATTAAATTGTGTCATGCTGCAGTGCTGAGTCTACACAGCACCTACAATGTAGTCATACTGCTCTCAATGTACCCGGTAGAATGCTGACAACATAAAAATTGCAAGTCTTTGCAGAAACGCATTTTTTAGGAAAGTTATCACAGTCACTGGCAGCTTCATCAGTACCTCAACCTCTGTTGCCTGATCAGCCTTCGTGTGTTTTAAGTTACCTGGTAAAAATGGTCAGCAACAGACAGATGGGCTATGTCAGGGCACACTGCACATACTCAAACATTTAGAAGAAAGAGCTGATCCTTTCCACTCAAAAAGTAAGAAAGCAGATTTCATCTGTTCCACCTCTGACTGATTCAGAATGCCATTATAACCCACTACTGCTACTTAGCTTCTCTAAGTTTCGTTCCCTCTCTAACAAATCCAGTTCCCTATTCTCTTGAAGCCTCAGATTGGGAAAGGCAAATAGCTTCTCATGAACTCAGAATGTGTAACACATACACAGGCCTGTTCATCTTATCAATAAAATAGCACAGAAAATGCAGCAGGAAAAAAAAGTCTCAAATAAGGGAAGGACGTATTTGCTACTATATACATTTTATTGATAGGAATTCTCCCCAGTTTGGATGCAAGTACCTATTTCCTAACTCCTGAAGTAGTTCACTTCAGAGTCATTTGACTGCCTAACATGATTAAGCTTTTTCAATTGCATGCAATTTTACAAAAAATCTGTTGTTAATTTGCTACTTAAAATATTTTATCAGATTTAGAACTGAGTTTTAAAATTACAATTCAGTCCTCTTTGATAAAATAGTATGAGCTCATAGCTCTACCACAGCGGGTCATGATGTGTATTCCAGAGCTGCCATGTAAGTTGCAGCAAGTATTCTGGAAAACCTAGTGCTCAGAGCTGTGGACAGGGGGCTGCAAGGAAAATAAAAATCACTGGATTCTAAAGCATAACAGTGAAAAGAATTTTCACTGAGGTTTAGTTTTGCACCTGGAAATTGTAACTATAAAGAAAAATGTATAAATATTTGCATATTCCAATACTTAAGATAAAGAAAAGGAGAAAATCTGGGTCCTGAAGATTTGAAAAGAGCTGCTATGATCCTGTATCACAGTGGGGGTTGAATTGTAACAGCAATATCTATAATGCATTTATATTCTATGCTGTTACAAGATGTTTTACCTCCCAGTGGTTTTTAGTGAGTGCAGATCAAGATGAAGAGTGAGGATGGTGAGTTACTGGGCTAGATTTGTTTTTAATGGAAATGGAAAGGAACAGGGATGTGATTGCAATGCTTTCTCAGTTTTTCTCCAGGAACAGGTGTGAGAACCTGAAATGCTTGTAAAGTGTAGCTTGGAAATAAAACCATGTACTTTGGTGGAGTCTGGTGTGGCATTGGTGTGGAGCTTCTCCTGGAGCCCAGTGCTTTCTTGAGTATTTTTCTGCCCTCTGCCTTGCCTTCCTGAATAGAAAGGCAAGGTGAGATTGCTCTTTCCATTTTACAAGGACTCAGAATTCGACATGGCAGAAGAAAATATACCTATGCATATATAGAGCAAATCACATAATTGCATCAATGCAGATGCAGTTTTCCATAGCTACCATGCATATTAAAACCCATGGAGTTTTGTATTTCAAGGTGTCTTTTCTCTTGAATTGGAATCAAGAATATGGGACAAAAATCTGCCTAAACTGTACTTTATGAAGTAATGGAGAATGATACATTATACATATGTTTTGGCTGCATTTTATAATTTGACCTAATCTCAAACAAAAAATTGTTTCAATTGATTGAAACAGTAAAGAAAGTGGAAACAACTAAAATTTATGATAAAAAAACCTGAAAAAAAACCCAACAATGCAACAAAGCTAAACAGTTATAGATGGGGAATTGTAAGACAAAGAGGGCAGAAGCCCTAGAAAAAAAATCTTGATCTGTAGCAATTTTTTCTCCTTCACTCTTAAAGAAGGGTAAAATTTAGTCTTTTGCTTCCTGCACTCTTAGTGTGTGCTGTCATGGACATATCTAAGAGACACATGATGATCAGAGATTACCATAAACATGTTTGAGGTCTTAGTTTGTGTCTGGGTGGTGTGGATAAGGTGCTACTTTTTCACTTCAGCCCACACTCTTCCAGCAAATGGTTGCCCAAAGCCGTAGAATAATGGTCTCAAATAGCCCTTTCTGCAGGTATAAGAAAAAAACAGTAAAGCCTGCTTGTTCAGGAAATGGAGCTGATGTTAGACCTTTTGACAGTATCTGTGCTAGTAAATTAAATATGCTCAGGGATGTTTACTTGACAGTAAAACCACCAAGAAGCACAGAACTGCACATATCTCTGCAGCCAAAACCTCTACTTCTCTCAGAGATGCCCTGTTGTAGGTGGACAGTTGAACACAGTAACCTGAAGGGTAATGAGAAGGAAGGCTGCGGGTCATGAAACACATGGGAACCATCCCAACAGTTTGGTGTCATGGATGACCATGTCACAGCACTGTTCAGTCTCCTGGAAAAGAAATATTATAAAAATACAAGGCACTATCTCTCACCAAGCCATATTCTTTGAGCTTTGGGATGGGAGGATGAAAGGAACCCCATCTGTGTATTAGGCATATCACTTACTACTCCTAATCACATTTCTTGTTGTGTAGATGCCATCAATTTGGGGATTTTATTTCAACAGAGAACAGATGTGCAGAGTAAGTTTAAAATCCTCTAGTTGTTTGTCGTGGTTTAACTCAATTGGCATCTAAGTACTGTGCAACTGCCTGCTCACTTTCCCCTGACAGGGAGAAAAGTCGGAAAAAAAGTAAACTTGTAGATTGAGAAAAGAACAGTTTAATAATTGAAAAAAGTAAAATATAATAATACTAATTATAAAAGTATCAATAACATCTTCATCATCAACAATAATAATGAGAGAGAGGAATAAAACCCCAGAGAGGCAAGAGATGCTCAAATGCAGTTGCTCAGCACACAGTGACAGATGCCCAGCCTGTCGTCCTGCAGTAACAATCAGTCCCTCCCAGCCAGCTCCCCAAAGTTCATATCCTGGCCGTGTGGGTCTGTGTATGCAATATCCCTGTGGCCAGTTTGGGCCAGCTCTCCCAGCCATGCTCCCCCAGCCTTTGTGCACCTGATCGCTGCAAAGCACAGGACACTGAAATGGCCTTTTCTGTGGAAAGTATTTAATAATAAAAATAAAGATAATAACAATAACAACAGCAAAAAACAACAAAACCCAACAATTTAATTTTAGTAGTGTAAAGCTGGTTACTTTTGGTGAAGCTTACAAAAACCAGAAAATTTATAGCAAGATGTTTTATCCAGACTTAGAGATACATGACTTACACCTGCAAATAATTACAGCACTGTTAGTTACACAAGAGATGCACACAAGAGATCGTGTAATGTGAATACTTCACTTTAGGAGATTTTTGCAGAGGTCATCTAAGGAAGGCCTCCTATCAGGGATCTACCTTAGGCTGCAACCTTCAGCCCTCCTTTGGTTTTAACACCTATGGAATGGATAACCCTGGTGTGAAGGGATTATCTTCACACTGAAATGGGACTGCCCTTGCAATATAACTGAAAACAACTGTTACTCAGCTATGCAAAGAAAAACAGACGATCAAGTACCTCCTCTGTATGTCCTACTGTTGGTCAAGGAGGAAGTTTTTACTGAAAAGGTAGGTATGTAATTCAATGTAAGCAATTAAGAGCCTAATAAGAAAGTTTCTCCTCAGTATTGCACATTGCTGATTTTCATTTTATAACACTGGCAGATATATCACACATTAGAAAGGAAAAAACCCATTATGTTTTTCGGTGTCTCTCAAAACATTTTAAATGCATACACAGTAGCTGTCATAATTCAAAAAATATTTTCAAGAAACTTGCCTTATTAAAGATATACTATTAACCTTTCTGGTAGCATCACTGTCGTGCAATAAGATATCTTTGTTTTGGGAGAAGGTGGGGGAGAATATTTCCTAAACAGGAGGGTCAGTACTTGTGTTTTGAGAGTGTTTTGCCTATTCTTTTTGAGCAAATTTGTAGTAATTACAGAATCACAGAATCCTTTATGCTGGAAAAAAACCTCTGAGATCATAGGGTCCAATCTTTGACTGATCACCACCTTGGCAAATAGAGCAAGGTTCCATGTCCAGTAATTTCTTGAACATCCCCCAACTTGGTGTTGCTCAGGCAGGAGCTGCCTTTCCTAGACCCATGCTGGCTGGGCCTGATCCCTTGGCTGTTCCGTGTGTGCTGTATGATGACACTTTGGATGATCTGCCCCATGACCTTGCTGGGCACCAAGGTCAGGCTGAGAGGCCCGTAGTTCCCTGGATCCTCCTTCTGGCCCTTCTTGTGGATGAGTGTCACATTTGGCAACCTCCAGGCAACTGGAACCTCCCCAGTTAGCCAGGATTGATGATAAAGGGTAGAGAACGGCTTAGTGATCTCTTCTGCCAGCTCCCTCAGTATCCTAACTGACCAAGTTCACAGAAAGTATCATCACTGTCTTTCGAAGAGTTCACAGACACAAACTTTCAAAAAACTTAGTCCTGTGCACATTGATGGGCCAAGCTTGCAGAAAATCCTTTTAGAAATGGTTTTCTTCACTTCACTTGGGTATACAAAGTTTCTAAATTAATCTAGTCATTAAAAAATGGGGGAAATAAAAAAAATGGCAAAAGTTGGTGCCAATACAGATTTTTTAAAGAAAAAAGGGCTAAAGCAGATAAAATTGGCTCTGAAATAAAACAGCATTAAACTGAGATCTGCTTATATTTAGGTATGTGCAAGATCCTGGTATCATTCCAGTTATCTCATCTCCTTATTTCAAATTTAATATGCTCTAAGTTCCTAAGTTAGCAAGGCTAATTTTGGGGAAAACACAGAAATTTCACTTTATAGAGAAAAGAGTAGGGTAAAGACAAGCATCTTAAGAAAATTAGTCACTTGGTATTGAATGTTTAGTTCATAATTCCTTCAACATAATTCATTTTCATCTGAACAGTTTCTTGTCATTAACAGTTACTATTTTAAGGTGGTTTTTTTTTTTAATTTAGAACAGTGAATATTCACCTGCTGTTACTTCATGGGTGGCAGAAGTTGAGTACATTTAGAATTCTGATGTGTAATATGTTGGAGAAAGTGTATACCATGACTTTGCTCTTCAACAGAAGAAATGCAATGTGGGCAGCGTTCATCTGGGACATATTTGAAGAACTGTTGCACCCTTTTAACCTCTATTTATTATCTCTTATGATGAAGAAAGAATACTACTTAATGGAGATAAACCATTCAATTGGCTTCAAATAGCCCTTAGCTTAAAACTGCACAGTGTTTATGGAATGTGTTATTGGAGATGGATGCTTTTACTGTTAAAGGGGAAAAAACCTACTAGTCAGGCTATTTTCAATTACAACATGTGTGAAAAACATCAAATGGAGAAGCTGCTCTTTTAAAAGCTTGGTTCCAAAAGAGTTTCTATCTCTAATTAGCATAAAGAAAAGCATGGCCTCCCAGTTCTTGTCCTGGCTTTTCACTAGTGTCACCAAGATACTGATTATTTGTGGTAGGAATAGCCATTATCTTGAGAGAGGTAAAATGATCAATTTATTTCAATAATATAGGTAAAATTTATACTTATGTATCATTCAAAATTAATGGTGAGGTATTACTTCAAAACATGGACTGTTAATTACAGCTTTATTGAAGCCTGTGCCCAAAATTCTGCTCCTGTCAAGTATAAAAGTTCTTCAGAGAATAAGGGGTCAACAAGCACTTATATTTTAATTTCCAGACCTGTCTGGCACTTGCTTATTGTATTAAATGCGTAGGATGCAGAAATGCTCAGAACTCTTGAAAAATCAAATAACTAGAGGTTATACATAATACAATGCAAATAATAATGACCAATTATTTAATACAGTCAAATCCCATTGTCTTATTTATGTAGACAGATCCACTGAAATCTGGAATAAATTGGTAAAGTCACCTTACCTTCCTTTCCTGGAAGGGATAATACATAAAAATAGACAAGCCCAGATACTTTATATTAGTGTTCATCATGTTACTGCAAATGATAATGACTAGATGTTGCTGTGCCGTTTTGTATACTGCTTCCATTCTTTTGATTTTGCTACTTAAAGTATAAGTGAACATGCAGCTGAAAGATATTTAAAACTTTGCAGTAAGGACTGTTCATTAGAGCTGTGTTTGTTTTGAGGAACTCTGTGTTTGGGAGCTGATTATACAAATAATCAGTTGCTGAGAAGAGCACACATTAGAGTTGGGGTTTTTATTATTAGCATTAGGCCATTTGCTTTCTAGTTTTTATATATTGGGCTCACTGCATCAGAAGCTTTCTCGATCAAATCTGTATTAATCAGATTTAAACCTCTTACATGAAAATTTTGATTTTGGCTTTCTGCCCAATCCTTTGGTTCAGATTGGTTGTATATTGGGCACACTGGTTTTTTAAAAAAAGGTGAAGTGTTTTGTACATTTTCCGGAGTGACACAAAAATGTATAATAGTAGGAAATTAATGATGTTTCAATATTTTTCTACAGTATTCCTTAATTAGCAATCTGAGTGTGTACTATACTCATGTAAGTATCTTGTATTCCACTACTAGAAATGAAAGCACATTTCACGTGCCTGCCAAAAGACATTTTGGTCTCATACTTCATCCCATTAGGTGAGGAAGGAGAGGTGGTGGCATGACTTTATACAGTAGGGAGTGTTTCAGTTGTATAGAGCTCAGTGATAGTGATGTTATAAATTTGACTCACAATGAGTAGGAATCAAGGGGATGACCAACAAGGCAGACATCCTGGTGGGAGCCTGTTCAAGACCACCCAACCAGGATGAAGAGCCAGACAAAGCATTCTACAAGCAACTGGAGGATATCTCATGATCACTGGCCCTTGTTATTGTGGGAGACTTTGCTTAACTCACTGGATCTCTGCTGGTAACTCAGCACAGTAGAGAAGAGGCATTCTAGGAGGTTTCTGGATTGTGTGGAAAACAAGTTCCTCACAGATGGTGTGTGTGTGAGCCAGTGAGGGACAACCTCAGTGGACCTGCTGTTTGTGAATAGAGAAGGACTGGGGGTGATGTGGTCAGAGGCTGTCTTGGGCATAGTGACCACAAAATGACAGCTTTCAGTTTTTGGGGAAGGAAGAGAGGACATCAACTAAACTTCAGCCTTGGCCTACCAGGGGGCAGAGTTTGGCCAGTTCAGATCAGTTCAGAGAGTCCCTTGGGAAACAGTCCTTAATAACAAAGGGATCCAGGAAGGCTGGCCGTACTTTAATAAGGAAATCTTAAAGGCACAGGAGGAGCCCATCCCTATTTGCCAAAAGACGAGCCGGAGGGGCTGGGGGGAAAAGAAGGCTGGCCTGGCTGAAGAGGGGGCTTTTCCTAGGACTCAGGGTAAAAAAGATTTTATGACCTTTGGAAGAAGGCAACTTAGAAGAGTACAAGGATGTTATTAGATCATGTAGACTGAAAACTAGAACGGCAAAAGCTCAGCTGGAACCCAATCTGGCCACTCCTGTGAAAGATAATTAAAAGAGTTTTTATTAAAAAATTAACAACTAAAGGAGGATCAAGGCAAATCTCCATACCTTATTGGCTGCAGAGAGGAACATTGTAACTAGGATGAGAAAAAAGGCAAAGGTACTTACTGCCTGCTCTGCCTCAACCTTTAACAAAAAGTCAGTTCTTATCCAGGCAATCAGCCCTCTGAGCTGGTAGACAAGGACAAGGAGCAGAACTGAGCCCCTGTAATCCAAGAGAAGTTAGTTAGTGACCTGCTGAGCTGCTTAGACACAAGTGTCGTGGGCCAGATGGAATCCACCCGAGGATACTGAGGGAGCTGGTGGAAGAGCTCTCATATGAGCCACTCTCCATCATTTACCAATGGCCTTGGCTGGGAGGTCCTAGTTTGCTCAAGTGGAGCTTGGCCAGTGTGACACCTATCTATAACAAGGGTTGGAAGGAGGTTCTGGGGAGCTACAGGCCTGACGTTTGTGCCTGGCAAGGTTATGGAACAGATCATCTTGAGTGCTATAGGGCAATCTTATGGCATGTGCAGGACTGCCAAGGGATCAGGCCCATCCAGCATGGTGCTTGGCCAGCCTGATCTCCTTCTGTGATGAGGTGACTTGCTTAGGGGATTGTTGCGGGTTTAGAGGTTTGGGGAATTGAAAACTAGGTAGAAATATTAGTTGCAGCAGCTCTCTGGCTAAACGTTAGCACATTCACTAAAATTACTTGATTTTTGTTGTGAGGTAAGGACCAATAGTAGGCAAGGCAGGTTTATACTTTAAAGAATATAAAAAGAAATTTATTAACAGACTTAAAGCAAGTAATAACAATGACAACTAGGAATTAGAACAAGATTTCTTTAGAACATTCTTTCTCCTTCCCCCTCCCCCGCACTTCTTTACTCTTTTTACTGACCAAACAAAAGGTAACATTTTGACTTGTAGTTAAAGAAACCACCCTCTGGAACAGGTCCCCTTCCAACCCATGTAAGGGAGAGAAGCTTTCTCTTGCTCTTTCATGCTGATTTTCCATAGGAAACGCAGTTCCTATGGTGTTAGCTTCCTCAGCAAGCAACCGCCCGGAGAAAGAGATTTGCTTGTCTGAAAGAACCCTTCCCATTTTTAGTAGCTTTCCCAGGGCTACTAAAATGGACATATGATGGTCGCTGAGGTACTTCTTAAAAGNCACTGTTACTGTTACCTCCCGCATAATGTTACCACGCAAAACTGGAAGATGGGTCTGGGCTCCTTCTCCTCTTCCCCCCCCTCCCCCCTCTGCACCAGCACGGTGCAAGGGGGGAGAGGAAAGGCACGTCTTGCCAGTCCACCGAAAGCCGAAAAGAGAGCTTCTCCAGGTGCTCACCGAGTTTTTATGAGTTTTTTGGAGGCGGAAGCTGTAGTAACTGCTCTGAAATACCTCATTTCCAATTCCGCCCCCCCTTTTATGCTGGGAAGTTTTAATATAAATTATACCACCACAGGGATGAAGGAAAGGCTGTGGATGTCGTCTACCTGGCCTTTAGTAAAATTATCATGTGCTTTTTCTGCTTTATGTTCTCAGTCATTGTTTTTTAGTAAAGCTTCTGGTAATCGTTGCTTTCTAGTGATTTCTATCAGGTTATGAAAAAGTTTACTTTGGCCACATATAAATGCCTATAAAACACATTTAAAAAAAGAATCCTACAGTTTGAGACAGCTTTTGTCAAAAGTCAGTGCATAATCTCAGCTTCTACACTAACTTAAAACTTCTTTTCCAAAGAAAATCCAGAATCAAATGTAGATGCTACAAACAGTTGCCAGCATTCTTTCTAACAATATCTAAATATAATTTTGTAAATTTACTTTTTTACCTAATTAATTGAAAAGAACCAATCTCAGTTGCGTTGGTAAAAGGATTTCAAAATTGCAAACAGCTGATTTAGACATTTAGAGGCCAGGTAGTAAGAATCTACCCATCACGTTTCTCTCAAAACTGCATGCACGGAATAACTGCACGGACCTCCAGGGTATTTCCGCTTCGTGCGCTTGTACGCCGAAGCCGTTTCTGTTGATATAGCGAAGATGCTGATATTTTGTTTTATTAATTGGTGGTTGTTGGTTTTTACTG
>VZTZ01050903.1:0-31528 GCA_013400955.1 Drymodes brunneopygia
TTTTGAAAGTGAGATAGGTTTTAGGCCTAAAGGCCAAATGCAGCAGGTAGGGCTTGGTGTACTCTGTAAATACAGCAGGGAGATGTGGTGGGTTGGAGGAACAATTAAAATTCAGATGGCAAAAGAGCAGCTTCAGCCATCATTTAAATCAGCCTGAGCAGCACCTAGATACATGAGGGTGGAAATGGATCACTGGACCAGAATCTTTTCTCACTCCCACTGCTGGAGATCAAGAAAAATATTTTTTTATTTTTTATAAATTTGGTAAGGGAAGAAATACACACCGTGAGGAACTGTCTGGGTGTTACTTGAGTGTCACAGAGATCAAAGACAAATTGGAGAAAAATGCTGCTCATACAACAAGAGGAAGAACAGAAATGAAAAGAAATTGCTTCTCATCAAAGGCTGTGAGGTAACATTCTGGCTTATATATTCCTCTTGGGAAAAAAGCCCAGACTCAGACACACTGTTGTGCCTAGCTAGGGCCAACTGAGTTGTGGCAGGACATCTGTCCCATCATCACCTCCTCCTGTGTGTNAGGCAGAAGAGGGCACAAAGAAATATGCAGAAATTATGACAGGGCTCAAAGGGATGAATCACAAATGGAAGTTGGAACAACTGTCACTACAATATATTCATGCATTGTGTGATGGCTCAATGTCTGAAAGTAATAAGGACAAAATTATAAAATACCAATTAAACACTGCAAATGAGCTAAACAATTCAGAAAATGGTTTTAAAAGCTCTTACACTACTAGTAAAAATACTTTAACAGATGCATAAATGCACCTTGGGATGAATGCATTATGTGTTATAGATTCAGGGCTGCCATTATAACTCTCATAATCACTTTTTCTCTTGGTCATGTGTTGTACATCCGTGACTTCTTGGAAAGATATTTCAGTGAGAGGAACTTGCAATTTTAGCTAACCTTTTATTTTTGGAAAGCTTGGCTGCTGGCTTTGCTCTTTCCATGCTTCAGAACCTCTGCAATGCAACCTTTTCAACAGCATATGCTGCAAAGTGCTTTTTAAAAAAAATGTTTCAGTACCTAAAATACAAAAATGAGACCATAACTGACTAAAGAAGTCTAGTCTATGATCTCATTTCAAACAGCATAAAACCCATGACTACTAATGGCATAAGTATTGGAATCTGATGAACCATAGAACACAGAAAACTTCCAGCACTTCTGAGAAACTTCCTCTGCTTTTAAAGTATGCCTGATTGTCCAGAGCAGAAACTGGCATTTCCCTCCCGCAACATCACTAATCCTGTTCAGTGAGGATGCAACACAACGCAAGTGATAACTAAAATACAGAGGACAGTGTTTGCATGAGAGTAAGAAGGAAGAGGTTGATCACAAAATTAAACAAATTTCAAAAGGCAAACATTGATCAAAAAAGCAAATACTGTTCAATTTTAAAACAGTTAAGATGAACAACTACCCATCTTGCCTCATTTTTTGGAGAAAATTAGGGAGTTAATAGAGAGGGTAGCAAAATACCCCTGGAAAATGCATTATTTCTGGTGCTATGTGAACTAACAGTGTCTTGACATGCTTGGTAAATTTAATTCAGAAGGTGGAATTCATTTCACCTTATGCTCAATGTCAACTGTAAGCTGGCCATTTAAGGTGTTTTTTATAGTAAATGGGGAAAAAAGGCAATTTTAGGACATGACTGATGCAATGGCTTTAAGGCATCTGCTTTCAGAGGAGATGAACTGAAACACAGTAGCCTTCATTATCTATAAAAGGGACCCAGGCACTAAACCAGAAGTAAACATCTCCTTTAGAAACAGGTTTCCTGTCCTTCCTCCCTCATATGAGACAAGAACACCTCATAAAGTTCCAAGGCACAGAATCAGTTCCACTTCTGAATAGAGTATCCATAAAATAACCAGTCAATATTAATATTAGATAAATCTCAAACTGTTTTCAGAGTAGGCAAACATACTTATGTCATTTTTATGAGAGAAGTGTGACAAAATCCAGCTACGGTGGTTGTGCAGAAGGCCAGTGCCAGAGGCAGAAACAGAAGCCAAGTCTCCTGCCTTCCCATGTGCTTTTTCAGCTCAACAAACCTGTCCTTAATTTCAATCTTGCACTTATAAGATCTAACTTTATAGCTCTAGCTAATATTTCTGAACTTTCCTGAATGTCTCCATAGACAGTCTCTGAGGGAACATTATCTGCCTTTCCTACTGATGTTTAGAGCTGTGAATACAATTGCATCACCTCTTCTTTCCACCTTGGAAGGCATCTCCATCTCCCACATATCTGTTTTGGGGCCATTTTGAGAGCTGTCCCACCTACTCCCTTCTGCAGCAGGAGCTCAGCTAGAGTCTGCCAAGAACATTGACATCTACAGACCTGGTTACATCATCAGTCTCTGGTCTTCCTTTTAAACACAAAACTGGACACTAGAGACCATCTGAAATAGGGAAGATATGAAGTTAAAAAAAAAAAAAGTAAAAATGACCAGATGATGAAGTTCTTTCTGGCCAAGACATAGAATGATAAGTTTCAGAAAACTTTCAAAGGCTTATCAATGTTGCTGACTCATAAACTGTATTCGTAAACATGGGACTTTGGTAAAAAGCCCTCCAGAAACAGAATGCATCCTTTTATCTGAAATTTATACAGTTTTGTGATTATATGAGGCTTTCTTAGTTAGAAGCCTTGACACAGCTCTGAAACAGCTCTCTGAGACATACAGCTTCATGAGCTGAGCCAGAGAGATTCTGGGGATTTACAGGATACATCAATTTTAACAAATTCTGTTCTGCTGCATAAATATGTAAACTCCACTAAATTCACCAGTGTTCCAACAAAAGTATACAAGAGACATGCACATACAGGTAAGATATTTTAATTCTGCTCCCCAAAGCCATTTACTGATCAGAGGGGTGAGGTCAGTAGTGTCAAGACAGGCAGCTAGTGTAAACCTCAGTGCCCAAAGATGGGGGATTGCAGTAGGAAAATCACAGAATGACAGCAGGCTCTGAGTTGGAAGGGACCCACAAGGACCATCAAAGTCCAACTCCTGAGTGAATGGCCCATACAGGGGTCAAAGCCACCACCTTGGTGTGATTAACACCATGCTCTGACCAGCTCAGCCAATCCCAGTTAAAATGAATCCACTGGAGGCTCCTTCCCTCCTGGGCCAGTGGCTGTAGGCTTGCAGGGCACTCTACACCATCTCACCTGGCACAAGGGGTCTGTGCCTGGGCGACTGCATCCCCTGTGAGAGGCACTCCACTGATTGGAGTGGGTATTGCTTGAAATCTTTCACACCTGTGGTGCCCACATGCAAAGTAAGAAGAGAGGTTGGGAGTATCAGATGAAGGAGGAATGGATTTTTAAAAATTTTACAATGAAGGTGAGGGGTAGGACCTGTGCTTCTCAGAAAAAGGGCGTTTTTCACAGGTCTCTAAAGACAAGAAAAGTTTTTTACTGTTCAATGAGTTCCTCTCACTGAAATATCTTTCCAAGAAATCACAGATGTACAACACATGATCAAGAGAAAAAGTGATTATGAGAGTTATAATTGCAGTCCTGAATCTATAACACATAATGCATTCATCCAAATTCACAAAATAGGACAAATCAAAACAGGCTTCCAATCTTTACTGTTGCATTTATAAACAAAACATAATTCCATTTATGGGTTTGTGAAGTTTTCTCTTCAGATTTGTCAAGAACATTATTACATCAAGACCTGGACACAGTGAGCTTGAGTGATTTAGTAAAACAAATAAAAAGCAAACTGAGTTCAGTATCATGTCAGTTTGACACATAAATACCCATTCCAGCAGGGCTTAATTACTGTTAGGTGGTATTATGCTGAATCTAACTAATCCTTTCTTAAACCAGCTAATCCATCCTGTCAATTGTTTCTGTCTTAAAATTGTGCTTGATTGCTGTGAGAGGAACACACACCTCAGTTACTCTGTTTCTATAAATAAACATTGTACCTGAGATGTGGTATAATGTGGCCAGAAGTAAACCTGATTCCCCGGCATAGTCAAGGTCTTTCAGAGAAACTTCACACATTAAAGATCTAAAAGGACACTGCTGTTAGCTCTTACATCCTGCACAAATAATCCAATCAGTTTGAACAATTGATTTGAGCAAGCTGAGCAATAACATTCTGTTGAACTAGTTTTTCTTTATTCTTAGGTTTGATTCCCTTCCTTCCCCTTCAAAATACATGAAACACAAAAAATCAAATAGCAAAACCTGTGAAATAACACTATTTTTAAGGAAAATAAGGAAGCAAAGGAAAGCAATATTTCCAGGATCACTTTCTTGAGATTATACATATAATACTACAACTCTTTGAGCATGCATTTTTTATATCAATCCTCCTATAGAGAATTGTTGAAAAACTGTAGATTACAGCACAAGATGGTACTTAATTTAAAGAGTGAAAGATGACAAAGGTACACCATTCCTTTTTAGCTTTTTACAAAGATTTATTAAACCACTGTTTCAAAATAATATATCTGATGATATATGAAAATATGTCTCTTCTGTGGAACTTCATGTGCAAAACCAATCTAAAACAAACTTGCAGTGAGGATTTTGAAGTCCCCATTCTACAAAATGCCACACTTGTTTGCCAAGATGGAAAATATATTTTGCTACTTTTAATGCTCATGGAGAATCACACCAATTGCTAATTCACCAGAACAGACTCTTAAGGATGTCTGATGTAATTTTTCCCTTAAAAAGTTATGATGATGACTTAACAAAATGCAACAGCTTTTTCAAACTGCACCATTCTAAAACTTGGGTGATATCCTACATCCTGAGGTTGGATTAGGTAAATCACTGACTTCCACATACCTCTGCTACAACAGTGTTAAAAGGAATGGATCACAGTCTGGCTTCTCTAACAATCATTGTAAGAAATCAAAATGCAAATTTTAGCTACTTGACAAATATTTCACAAACTCTTAGAGTGCAAGTCAAATATTCCCATGGATGTTCTGATTCTCTGTGCAGTTCAGCTCTGAAAATAAATTTTCCCGTAAAAATGATCCTTTGAACTAATTCTTACTCACTTCTTACTCGTTCTTATGACAAACAGAAAAATAAATTATTTGGGAGCCATTCAAAGTGGTTTGAATAATAATTTGTTGTTGTTGTTCTGTAGCATAAGTCATATAAGAGTCAGATGGGTGCAGGAGGAATCCTGGTTGAAATTAAATGTTCTAGCACACAGCTAGACAAGAGCATGAAACACACAGGTATGTCACATGCCAGACAGCATGTGACCCTGAATCCTCGTTATTTTGTTCTGGAATTTGTCATTTCTTCCTTTTCTAAGATAAAAAAAAATTAAAATCTGTGTTTAAAAATACTTCTCCAGAGTGTTAACCTACTTTTACTAGTGTGATAGCTGACCTGTGGTTAGGGATACTGTCAGGTGCAGTACTACTCCTAAGAAAGCTTATCTGAAATTTCTGAACACTATACTGGATAAGCTTGATTCCTATAAATGAATGATCAAATATAGAAGAAAAAACCAATTCAGTATATAATGACTTTTTAAAGAACAGCAAACTATGTCAGGAGAAAAATAGACAAAATAATAAGAACCAAAGATGACTCTTTATGTATTACACATACCCACATTTGACTTTTTGAAAAGTAATGGAATGCGTGAAAAATACATCAGAAATAAAACTTAAATCTGAAAAAGGTGATGAACCTCTCTGTGTCTGTCATAATAAACTGGTGATACATCCAAATATGTAGAGTGTGAAAGACAAGGAGTTTCTGTCCATGTCAGCCAAAGGGATTTGACCTAAACCCTCCTCCGATGAGTGCCCTAGCCACCAGCTGAAATCTGAAGTATGCTAAGGGATCACTCTACTTTTTCTTGGAGTTGAATTACAGCACAGAAGTTATGTGGCCACAGAGATAAGCAGTGAGCAGTAGCAGTGAATTGGCTCTGTGATACCTGTGGGCCCTTATAGAAGGGAGTTCCAGAATCTGCTGTCAAAAATATTCAGGTTACTCAAGTTATATTCAATAGTTTCCCAAGCACAGAAGCAGCCCTGGAAGCAGAATCCAGACTCCTGCTGAGGGCTTCTGCTTGTTGTCTGGCTTCTTGAGTCTGGCATTTATAAGAGATTCTGTGAGCTACCTCTTCATGCCCCATAATTTAGTGATTACAGGTCACAGGCCTACACTATGAAGAAATGTCTGAAGCATGGTTTTCCTTTTTCAGTGAAGTGCCGTCTCTAGTTGGACAGTATTACATGAAAAGCAAGAAGCTGACCCATTCACTCCAATTTGTTTGGGTTTTTTTTCATAAAAACCAGTGCAACAACAGGAAAAAAATTTAAACAGAGAGATGAAATGTCCAAATGGAAGTACAACTGTGTACAACTCTGATTTGTGTAGACAGGTCCTGGAGAACAGCTTGAGGTCATATAGAGACCTAGGGATTTTCTCCATTCCTCTTCAAACTGGCTCCTGAATCCTGTTCCACAACTGATGCTTAACACACAGATGTATAAATCCTGTGTTTTCTCAACCCAAATGCATTAATAACCATAATTACAATGAAGAAATAAGGGCTGGTTCTACACTGTTCTGATTCTTATTTGATAATTTCATTTTATGAAAGAGAATGGGTAGAAGTGAAGGAAGGCAAGGAAATGCTGCTTTCCAGTGCAAGCAGCATTTTAGAGTTAATTTGGTTTAAGGGTGTTTTATATTCTCAGACACAAAAGATGATCTAAGGGGTACACAGTGTACAGTCAGTCTGGGATGTCTGGAGAAAGGAACCCTAAAGGGCAGACAACAAATGCAACAGTGACCTAAGGAAGCACGAGGACTTGGCAAAGCAGCTGCCTCGGGCCAGCTCTCATTTGTGAGGGGCACTGCTTGGACACTGCTTCATTAGCAAGGCAATAGGAAACAGAAAAACCAACACACACACACAGTGATTGCAGTGAAGGAAACCCACATTTCATTTGCTACTTACTGAACATATATTTTCTGCTCAGCTTCAATGAGCAACTTTGGCAGTCTTGGAAGAGCAAAGGGAAGGGACATGACAATAATAAGAATATAACAAGAGAGGAAGCAGATGCCACTCCCTCCTTTGCAGTTTCCACAGACTCCATGGGGCAATTAAAGAGTTATGGTTCAGTGCCCAATTAATATTCACTTGACATCATCAGTTTACCAACATCTCAGAGAAACAGCCTTGTTGTCCCAAGTCTGAAGTAATTGCATTACAACATGGCAGTTGCAAAAGAAAAAAAATCCCACCAGTAACAAAAAAAACCAAAGAACAACCCAACCTAAACAAAAAAACAACAGAGAATCAGAGCTTTCTTGATTTAGAGGGATATTTTTCCCCAGTATCTTTAAAAATGCTGAAACACTGGAAGGCATAAAGACTCTGCTGAGTAGTGCACATTAGGAATATTTCTGTAATGTATTTTAAAAACAAAATAAAAACATTTTAAGCAGCGGAGGAAAATTTCAACTGACTCACTGTAGCCTAACAAATCAGAACTTTCAGTTATATTCTGGAGGGGAGCAAATCTGGGAGGGGAAAATCCTACAGAAATCACACCATAATTCATTTAAGAATTTATTGATTTACACTTGATTAAGAGAAGTCCATGAAACCAAATTTATTAGTCCGTGCTCAACAAGCTTTCTCAGAAGTTACATGTAACTTTTCCTCCTAATACTGGGAAATCAGACAAAAGCAGCAATGGATATGGATTAATTAGCCTGTAACTCTAGATTGTTTCCCATTTGGAAGGGTCTCCTGGTCCACCTGATCATGTCTGTCTGTCTGTGCTGAGTCTGGAGGGGCTAAGCTTAAACAAGACTCCTGCTGTAGGCACCTCCACCAGGCATCGAGTGGTGGGCAGCACCACTCCAGGATGCAGAGCTCAGAGACAGAATTTGCAGGGCATTTTAGTGTGGGCAAGACAGAACAGCGTCTATTCCCACCCTGTCTCACTGTGGATGAATCTCCTAACAGACAAGCCCTCAGTTCCACGTTCACTAAAACCTGAAGTTTAGCACACAGTATATAAATTTTTTTATTTATTCAAGCCATGATTAGCCACTCTGGGATTCCTGAAAGGACTAGAGCTGCTTATTATTTACTAATTAGTGGGCTACCAATGTTCTCAGGTTGCCTGGGTTACAGTTAGGTTATTGTTAATGCAAGGTACTGCCAGTTTGCTGTTATTGCCAAGAACAGTCCTCTGTTTGAAAAAACAGAGCTTCTCGGTGCCTAGCTCCCATTTAGCCCAGTAAAGTTGTATGAGTCACCCACGTGTCTGTTCAAGAGGGAAAAAACACTGATAGGTCTAACTCAGTGCAAAAATCAGACAAATTCAGGTTATCTGTTTAGCATTTCTTTAGTATGGTTGACTTAAGGGATCTTTCAGCTGACATTCACAGCTCAGTGCTGCAATCACTGGTGTACAGGCAGGGCTGGGTTGTGCCCCTTATCAATCCTATTAAAACAGGGCATCAGAAAATGTAAAAAAGCCAGAGGGTCAAAGTGAGGGAACATGAGGGTGGTGCAGCTGGGAGAGCAAAACTTGAAAAGCAAGTCAGTCCTTAGCTGAGGTTACTACAGCCCATTACTTTGATTGGTTCACATTTCATCAGATGAATGTCTAAATAAAAATGCATAAGAAATCCAGGAAAAGTGGGATTCTGGGAATCCATGGGTTTTGTGGGGCAGTTAGTGATTAAGACATTAGTGATGGATATATGCCTTCCTTTCTCTTGAGCCATTTTTTTGACCCCAAAAATTTTTCATTATCTCCTGTGAAGTATCAGGTGTTTCATATGAGCTGTGGAAATCAGCTCCTCACTCTCCCTTTCTCTCCTCTCTCTCTCCCCCACTTCTACATAGTTTAAAAGCTTGTTGCTGTTGGGCACTGTTCTGGGAAAGGAGCGACACAGGTGACAGTGTGGACATTTAAATAAAAACTGAATACTATTTCTTTTGAAAAATTTATAAGGAAAGGATGAAGCAGTTATCTCTACCCAAAGGCAGAAGGAGGAATTTTTATGAAAGCTCTCTGTAACATCATGTTGCAGGTCCATTACTAAATCCGTGAGAGAGGTAAGACTTCAGTTCAGCATTTCTTATACCCAATGTGTTTGGCTAGTCTATGAGAAGTCCAAGCTTGGTAGAGAAAATGAAGACTTAAGAGAAGAAAAATCTCCATAATGTATTTCAAAAGGAAAAAAAGACTATATTCTTGGCACTCTCCTTGTGAATTTGTTTGTAAAGCACAGGAGTTATGGAGAAAAAGATAAAAACCAGCTCTACCTGATGCCCTTGCTTCTTTTCTGGTAAGGCATTGTGCTGGATGCCATGCTGGACATGAAAATTTTACACAGCTGCAGATATTTTTGTTATGTGTTTTAAAGAAGATAAAAAACCAAACAACTCCAGGAACCATAGAAAACGGCACAGAAAATGTAGACACAGAGAACTGACCTAGTAAGGAGTCAAGCACTCAAGTCCTTGCATGTCATTCGCTATGTGTACAAGATCATCACCCTCTCTCCTCAGTGCTTACAGGTTTCCGGCGTAAGTCACAGAGTTAGCTTGTGAAAGAGCAGGTGAAAGATGTAAACTTCCCCTTTCATAAAGATGGGAGGTTAAGGACATTTTGGAGACAACATTTAAGACCCATTTTATTTCCAGTTTTTGGAATGACAAGAAAATGAGAAGCAGGAGAGGGTTGTGTGTAGTGGGGGAAGGGAAAACACAAAATTTTCAAGTAGCATGTCTTCTCTGGAATAGGAAAGGGAAGAAATTTCTTGGGAGTTTTAGGTTATTTAAATTGTATGCTGGCTTTGACTGGTTAATTTTCTTCATAGCAGCTAGGATAGGGCTCTGGTTTGGATCTGTGCTAAAAACAGGGATGATAACACAAGGATGCTTTTCTTAGTGCCGAGCAGTGCTTACACAGAGCCAAGGCCTCTTTTGCCTCGCCCTCCACCCCATCAGCAGTGAGATTAGGGGTACATAAGGAGTTGGGAGGGGACAGGACAGCTGACAACAACTGACCCAAGGGATAGTCCAGACCATGTGGCACCATGCATATGAAGTTGGAGGAACAAGAATGGAGGGGAATACATTTGAGGTGGCTCATCTTCCCAAGGCACTTTTATGCATGATGGAGCCTTGCTTTCCTGGGGATGGCTGAGCACCTTTCTGCCCATGGGAAGAGGGGTTTTGCTTTCCTTGTGTTCATGGCTTTTGCTTTACCTGGTAAAGTGTCTTTGTCTCAACCCATGAGTTTTCTCACTCTTAAGTTTCTGATTCTCTACCCCATTCTGCTGGCAGGGGACTGTCGCTGCATGGGGCTTGGTTGCTGGCTGAGGTTAAACCACAACAATTGTCATTGGTTTCAAGGGAATTACATTGGTTAACATGAGGCTCAGAATTTGCCTCATCCATATTTATCTGAAGAGATTTATATTCAAATAAACATTCAGATAATATATTTTTTTGGTTTGTTTTTTTCCCCATAACATTTGGTTTCCAGTTTGTTTCATTGTTTTCTTTTTCATAAAGGAAGAATTCTCAGCTAAGTTATTCCTCCTTGAAGAATAGCTGAAAAACAAGAGGAGGAACAAATTGGCAGCATTTGTCAGTGCTCATCTTTCTTTATTATCTCTTGGGGCCCTGTTTTCTGTGTTATCTTCCATTTTGCTCTTTGGGGAACACTCTAAGTTTTCAAAAGAACCATTGATTATGACCACAGTAGCAGAGTTTGGTCAGAAAAGCCATACAAGTCTGAGTCTTGATTTTAGGCTGAATTTCCTAACCTTTGTGAGGTAGTTCTGGGTAATGCCAATGCAAAGCCCTTCAATATCTCTCCGCTTCCAACTTTTAAGCAAAAAGTTAAAAAAGGTTGAATGTTAGTAACCTTCTAAGCTATTGTTCCCATCAGAAAGTATTGGCATCATGCAACAGACATCTTACTGAAACATGAGGTAGAGCCCCACATAATTCTTTCAGTGAATTGCAACTTTTAAAGGTTTTATTATTTAACACTTCAAAAAGACTGTTGATCTCAAGTAATCCATTTAAGAAGTGCACACAACATAACTTTGAGTTCCTTTGAGTTCCTTTGAGTTCCTTTTCAGCAGATTTTTCAGGAAAAAAAGAACTTATAAAATCCATTACTGGAGCCTTAGTCTATGCTTTTTCTGACAAAAAAAGTTTTTAACTTTTAGCTGTGAATGTAGTCATTGTCTCTGTTCTCTTGCTTTCCAAGAGGAAATCAGCATTACACAAGTCACAATGCAGTGTGCCATCATTAAATCTTCTTAAAAACTCTAAACTGCTTACCCACTTACACTTAAACCATTGGCTGGCCATGTATACTGGACGTAATGAATGGATGAAGAGCCTCCTGCATGAAGGAATCACTGAAAATAATTGCAACTCATGCTAAATCAGAAAAGAAGATCCATAAACACTAGCATAGTCACATTAAATGTATGGTGTGAAGTTCATAGCTGTAGACAGCAGTGACCCACTGACAACTTACTTGTGTACTTTATCCAACTGAAAAATCGCAGATAAAATAATACGACCAAGTGCACAGTGAGATGTCAATAGTTTATACTGCTGCAAAACATGAGTACTTTGAGTATGCAAAAGCATTTGTTTACACTAATAAAACATTTCTGCCTATGCATGTGAAAACAACTAACATTCTTTACAGATATTTCCATTGCGTGCAAAGATATTTCTAGAAAGGTGAATGCCAGAATGAGAAAACACAGAGAATGAACTACTGGGAATTGTTTGGGATAGCCAGCTCTCATTGAAAATGGCAAGCATCTCAGTTAGTTTCCAGCATGCATTGGTAAGTCACCAGTTTAAGTCAGGATCCCTCTGTAAATAACAGGGTCAAAGTGGTGTTTCTTGAGGGCAGTTCATGCTCTCCTACAGGGTGTCATCATTTGATGGAGGGAAAGAAAAGCTAGACAGTGGAGATACAGGACATCACATCAGGATGTTTGGGGGAAAGGCTTGCTTGTCTTGAGAAGTGCAGCAGCAAAAGGGAAGCAAAAGACAAGATATCAGAGGATGTGTGGCAGACTATGGATGTGAGAAGAATGTGGGTTGGGTTGGGCGGAAGGATGAGGCCAAAGGATGTGAATGGAGATGGCAGAGGGAGTTTTCTTGATGGAGAGAATATGAAGACTTTATGCATCAAAGAGAAAGTAGGAGTCAAAGAGAAGATATTTTATAGAAAGATGAAGATCAAATCATTTGACATATAAACTTCCCTTCTTGGAATATCATCTGTCTTGAGAAAAGTTGTTGTCACAAAATGGTGTGAATGTTAAAAATAAAATCTGATAGAAAACTCCAATAGCACACATTGCAAAGTTCCCTCCCTACTGCTTAAATGGAGGAATAAAATATGCATGGGTTAGGGAATTTGAAATAAAACTGAGATGAAGACTAACCTAAGTGACTCTGTTTTCACACACTACCAGAATAAGTCTTTGGACATTTTTCCACAAAATTTAGAATTATGGCCACACTGGTTTCACTGGTGCATTAAAGGACTTTCACAAGAGTACTGTGTTGCCTTTGGTGATGATTTTCATCTCACACACCTCTTCTTTCCACATTACTTTTGTCTTTTCTGGTGCTGAATGGTGGTAAAAAACCTCTAGCTATAACCCCCAGCAGTCGCTGTGTAACTACTGCTTCACTCAGAGGGGCCATATGTGTAAGTCCTGATGCATAACTTTTTCTGGTTTAAATGCAGTAATAGACATATCATCTGTTTTTAGCACTTCCAGCTTGGAGGAAGTAGGCCAGGAACATGGGATTGTTGAAGAATAAAAAAGGAATCCATGCTAAATCACTTATTACCTGTTACTGTATTTGTTTTCAGCTTATATAAAAACATGGTGGTATTCCCAAATAATTCAAAATGCCTTAGGCAAATGAGCTAGTCCTGCAATAGTTTGGATCTTAGTGGAAGACTGGAGATGTTTATTTTGAAATAAGAGCGTTAAAGTAAAATGTCAAATGACAGACAAAAACACTGGGGATCTTGACAGGAGTGAAGGGAAGAAAAACATGGTCCAGAATAATCAGAGTAATAAGCACTGTAGCAAACAATTTAATTTTATTTTAAATCACTCTTAAGATCAAATTAAACAACCAAGGATCCTGTGATTGTTGTTTCCTGGCCTGGGTACATATTCAGCTGTCATAAATTCCTTTAAAAAATTGTACTTTGCACTGGAAGACATTACTTGGCTAGGTCTAAGTCAGCCTCAAAACATTAAAACTCAGCAGGGCAAATTCTGTCCTCAGGTACATGCCTGAACATCTTTTCAACAGAGATTTATTTTATGGTAATGAAAAGCCTCAGAATGGTGCATTTTTTCTTGTTTCTTTCCCAGTGAGTCTAAGAAAAATGTATCTTCCTTTTCAGATGCTGTAGTGATGCTGATGGGAGCTATATAACACACACTACAAGACTGAATTTAGTTCCTTGTCAAAGCGTCTGTGTTATGAACAAGAGATAATTTTTTAAAAGAGATGTTCTCTCCCCAGAATGTGAACTCTGTGTCAAGAGTATTTTCATACAAGGCCCTCTGAACAGGATCTTGTGTACTTCAAAATCTTGAGGGAATCAGGGCAAAAGCAAACCACTGACATTCCTTTGCAACACCTTGGTTTATTATTTTTATTTTTTTTTCGTTGTGATGACAATGTCTGGGGCACAGTCAGTCTAGGTCAGGAATATGGACAGGGACAGCCCCATGAAGGGGCTGGGATGACAATCCACAGCTGGGGCATGGGACAACTGGGAGGCACCAGGTAACTAACCAGGTGTTAATGAGAACGCAGTCAGTTTGCAGATGGTTCAGGTTCTGCATAGATTCATGTACTCGAGTGTTTCATTCCTTCTCCACTCTGTCTTTTAGTCAATCAGCAGTGACCTAGGTGCACAGAGTTTTGCTAGCATTCCTCACAAAACTTTTTTGTAGGTCACTGACCAATTTCCTACAGGCAATCAGACTAAAAGTATCATAGCTCCAGCATACTGGATCACTTTTGTGTAATGTTGCTTTCTGCTATTAGGGGAAGCCAAGCTTCCCCTAATAATGGAGCCTGAAAGAGGACAAACAGTACTCTGCTTATCCCTTTTGGATATCTCATAGCAAAGTAGAATGAAAAGTGGAGGACAAGACAGGACCCCTTTCATGTGAGGGGATACTACAATGAGGTAAGAGCAGGGAGGGAAAAGATCACTCTTCCCATTTTCCCTGCATTTATCAGATGACAAGAACTAGTTACAGGGCTGCACTTTTACCCCACAACTTACCTCTGCATGAGCCACTGTTGGAGGATTTCATAGTTCTCCTTGAAAATATCCCTATATCTAAAATTAAACTGGAGCCAGAGGGCCAGAGAAGGGAAAGAATAAGAGTCTTCTGCCACATACTCTGAAGGGGTGTAGGAGGAACTCTCCTAATCATCTAGCTTTCTACCTCCCTGTCTAATTTCTTTGACAGGAAGAGAAGCCCAGACTTCTTCGTGTTGTGTATTACTATCTTGTTGTACAGGGAATGACATTTGGTAAAACTAGGACAATTCCAACCCAAGATATTTCAGTGGTTTGATATGTGACTTTAATGGTTAGGCTTAAACAAACACATAAAACCCACAGACTCCATTAAACAATACCAGCATTTCAGCATTTGCATGGGAGATTCCTGCATGATTAAATGAACACTCTAATCTTGAGATTTAATAAAGGAAAAATTCTTCCATAATCTGTACACATGGGAAATGGTGAGAAGTAATTTGCTGGATCAGCATTGAAAGTGACAAATTTTCTAGCACAGAACAGAGTCCTTTCCTTTTTCAGATGTGTGTCAGTGATGTGTAGTTAGTAAATAATACATAAAAAGAATCAGAGTTATGGTTAAAATTGCACCCTGTTATAAAAATAGAGCTGTCAAGCTGGAACGCTGAAGCTGGTAAGGGGAGGGCATTAGCAGAAGAGAAGTAGATGATTTTTGAACAGCTGGAAGATGTTTTGTGACGAAAAGGTGAAAACATAACAGTTGTGTGGAAGAACAACGATGGTGTGAAATTAATTTGTTGGATTCACTACAGTTACCAGCTCTGGTATAGTCATTACATTCAGCTGTGACAAATGAGGATAATACTACAGTTGAGACCTTGGTGTTTTCTTGTAGCTGAAGCTGGGTATTGGCATGAATTATTGGCCCCAAAAGTGCATTTTTGGTAGACAATTTGCTGAGCTGTAGTAAAAGCTTCAGCAATAAGTAAATAACTATTCCATCAGAATGATGACAAATGAAATTGTTAATACACTCCAAGATCATTCACCTCTATGTCTGTTTTTAGTCCTACTAAAGTTGATACTGCCTGGAAAAAAGAACAAGGACAATTCTTTCTTTGGTGCATAATACTGTATTTATAGTGAGAAAGGCTGATAGGCACTCAGTGGGCTGCTGGCAGAAGAAGAAGAGGGCTGTCTCATGCATAGCTATGGGAACATGCCACTATTCTTGCTCTGAAGAATACATGAAGTATTGGCGCTCTATTTTGGTGAGGGTTGAGAAAGCTGCAAGTACCTGCTACTCCTGCATTACATATTGTGCAAGTAAATAAAGCAATTCATACTCAAGGGCTCCAAACCATTGATATCCATTGTTAGTTCACTGTTGTTTTGGGGGACTGCTGCAGTCAGACAGTATTGCAACTGCTGGAGCAGAGCTTCAAGCTTCCTTCCTCCTCAAAGGAAAAGTTAGAGATTGTTTTTTCAGGAGGGAAGATCTGTGTAACTGATAGTTCTCCCCCACCCTCTTGGCTATGTGAAGTTCCTGTGGGTGATATACTTCACCAAAGCTCAAAGCTAATGAGATAAATCTAAAGTTCTTGGGTATTTCATCCATGCTTCTTAAACAAATAAAAAAGAAAATACTCATTTGAAACTCGTGTTGGAAGATTAAATATTCTGAAGTATCCTTGAGGCAGATACCACCCTTATTCACCCACTGGTGAGAATTTATGGACTTTTGAGGGGGTTACAAACTTCCTTTTCACCCACTTCCTGCTTTTCCAGGATTTTGCCAAACTAAAAATAATGAGACTGGTATCTCAGTCTACAGAAAAATATTCTGTCCAATATATAAAATTTCCATGAGCATAATCACAGTTTCTCTTTAAAGCTGAAATATCCCAGGTGGATTTAAGAGACCAAGAAAGAAAACTGCCTTGCTTCTTTTCCATCAAGTTTCTCCAAGTTTTCCATGAAACTACTAGTCTGTTCTTACTCGTTAATGAAATTGTAGTAAATTTCTGAGTAAACTGAACATGTGGATGTAGAATATAGCTACTTTTTTGGGAGGCTACAAGTCAGATAAGCACAAGGATTGGTCTGAACACAAACATGATATAATGACATTGTATGTCCTGTGGTGAATTGCAGCTTCTATTCTCTACGTGGGACAGTGTGTGGCAGGATTTTTCCAAAGAATTTTTGAGTGGTCAGTGAATCAGAGTTTGCAGACAGTGCCCCAAATTCGTAAGTGTCCCAATGTTTATGAAACTGACAATTTCTAAGGTGCTAAAAAAACACTGATAGTGAATTGCACTGAAATGAGAATCTTCTCCTGAGACTCTCACTTTTCATGTTGGATTATTCATGCTGCAAAACAAACTTCAAGGGAAATGAATGAGCAAACAGTTGAGGTCACTTTGCATCAGTTGTAAATACCCATCTCCTGAGAAAAATCCACTGTGAAGGAGCTCCATGGTTTGAAAAAACAATCAATTTTTCTTTCAAAAGGCCTCATTCTTAACTAATTCATAACAAAAGCATTGTTTTTCTTATAAGCAGTGGCAGAGTAAGACAACCTAACTTTTTAGAACTCATTTGCTTTAACTGTTGCCTTATTTAGAAGGAAAATGCTATAAGATTTTAGTGTTTTCAGGGACAGTTTGCAATTTTTTTGTGTTCAAGATTAGTTTTCTAATATTTCCAAAATTATAAACATCTGAGTGTTTTTATTTGGCACTAAAGAGAACATAAGCTGAGCTCATTATGCCTTCAAAATAGGAAGGCACTTTACTCACTTTCAATTCAGATTTAGTGAGTAATATTAGCATGACACCGAAAGGAGTAAAATGGTGTTGTATATAACACCATATTTTATTGAAACAGAGAAAAAACCTTGACATTCTATGAAACACCAAGTTGAAAAGGAGCTTGGGAACACTGGTGTCTGACAGCTTATGCATCCAATTACTGATATGTCACCAGAAATACGTGGGAATAAAGTAATGAGATGGCAGTTTCTGTAACAAAGGGCAACATTGTCTTCTTACATCTGGATCACCAATTTCATGCTATGTATAAATATACATTTTCCTGTTAACTCCTTACAGTCACAGAGATCACCAGATGAAAACTCAGACTGCAGTAACACAGGTGCGATGGAATTAATATTCACCTATGGCTACTCTTACAGCTACACAGGACCTTATGATACTATTAATATCACCTTTACAGAAATATATTTTATTTGAAAGGACCTAGTTGGCGTGTTCTGATCTAAAACTGCTGCCATAATTTGATACAGTTACATAGAGAGAGTTTTCTCTTTTTGATGCTTTAGAAACCAAATTTTGTCCAGTCACATCAATCATTTATGATGAATTTTCTCTCAAAATTTGCTTAATTTTCAGCTGCTCTTGTCAAATTTAAGATAGGACAGATGAAATTTAAAAGCAGCATGACATGAGCAATCAAATTCAAATGCAGTGTTTTTGGATGAAAACGAGCGTGAAGCTGCCCAGTTCTGGTTCGATTTTCAGATCCCAAGGCTCATTCACTGCAAAGAAAGATGTCTTCATGAGCCAATCCCATTTTTGTGCTTGCAGGACACCACAGCACTTAAGTATATTTTGATACATAGCCATTTATGGTGCCTGACATTAAAGAGAGGGTAGAAGTGTCCTAAACCAGATTTTCTCCATTCATGGCTTTACATTTAACGCATTCAAACCCCAGGCCTTCAGCTCTTTTGTGGCATTCATACACAAGTGCCAGGAAAGAAGCCAAAAGGATGTGAGGCTGCTCTTAAGGACCACAGCACCACAATGAAGAACTCTGGGCTAAAAGACAACAAACACAGCACTATAATGGCAGGCCAGAAGGAAGCAGCTATAGGGATGAAAGTCATCCTTTTTAGTGGAAAGATGATGGTCCAGTGAAAAAAAAGGTTGTATTTTCACAAGTTCATACATCGTCCAAAAGACAACACTCTGTGTGTGTGATGGGACTGTCAGGGTGCTGGGCACACTGTGGCACCACACGTTCCTGAACAGACTGACAGTCAGCTCAGCGTGCTGGGTGAGGCTGTGCTTGCATGTCCCTTAGGCCCATAATTCTGTCCCTAGGATGTCCTCCTCCCTGTGGAGAAACAGCCCCTTCTGAGCTGACTGTGCTGCCAGCAGTTCCCACAGCTCGTAGGCCCTCTCTTGTAAGAAAGATCTCATCTTCCCTGACTGCTGAGGAGCATGCATGGAGTCACTTTTGCAGAGATTACAGTATCAGGCTTCTCAGATAAAATTGTGCTTCAATGTTTCTGAAGCAGTTGTATGACACTAAGATATGCAGAGTATCTTGGCAAAACTTTTTTCCTCAATCAGAGTGCCACATCACAGGGCACTGGCACTGCCAGCGCTGGTACCTGGGCATCAGCCTTTACAGCCCCATGTGATGCCCTGTTCCTCCTCAGCCTGACCCTCTTCCCCACTTCTCTTCCCCACTGTCTTCACAGCAGGTCAGAGCATCCTACAAACATCTGCTTTTCTGCTTTGGAACCAAGCATACTATAGATATGTCTTTGAATTAACAGAAGTGTGCACATCAGGAAATTATGGGGTGGTATTAAGCCCGTAAAGGCTGGTACCAACTATAAAATCAGAGTTCTTTATGGATAACAGCAAATTTGGAGCATTAAGATGTGATGTTAAGAAATCTTGATGCAGAATTCACCTGTGTTTGCCCATATTATTTTAGAAGAGCTACAGAAATAAGAAGGTGAATATTTATTCTCGAAGTGTATCTGTGTGCTAGATTTCCATCACATCCATACTACTATAATCAAACATAGTGCATATATAAAGTGTGTCCTAGTATGGCCTTTGGGGGGTTTTAGAGGAGTTATTTAATGTTGTCCTTTTGGTGAATCTTACAATATTTGAAGTAGTAATTACAGAATGCCAGAATTAATTTTTCTCCAATAAGTGTGTGTCTGACAATCCTAAGCAGTTTGCTCATTCATTAAAATTCAATAATGATTTCTCCAATGGCTTTCAGTAGCAGTAATGACATACATTGTTATTCCCATTAATTTCCATGAAGAACAATGCAACATTATTTTATTGGCATCTAGAATTATTCCACCACACTTTGTTGCATTCTTTTCAAGAGATGATGAAAGGGCAAGTCGAGCAGTCAGGATTGTTTCCTTCTTTTGAGGCCTTACAAAGTTTTGCTACATCAGCAGACTGTTAAATAGACACTCCAGAATATTCTTAAACTGTTTTAATCATAGCATCACAAATGGGATAAGTGTCCAAGTCCTTACTACATGTAAAATTTCTTAGCTGTTAAATTCCTCAGGAAATTTTAAATTATGAAATGTAAAAGTATTTCAATTTAAATAAAATATGTAAGTATTTCAATCTTCTTTTTAAAATTGATGGTTTGGCTGAAGTGTTCAAAAGTTTTTTGTTGCCTTTTAGAGATGATTTGGTTATTCAGCTTTTACTACTTTTTTGAGGACTTTCTAGGGCATACTATGAACAAACATAATTTCAGCAACTACATTGTCTTTTTAAAACTCCTCAAGGAAATCTCGGGGAATTCTCAGGAGTGTTACAAAATTGAATTTTCTATGCTAGGTGTGGAGGGGTCAGGCCACTAGGTTACTCCTGCCAGGGAAAATGGTGCAGTGGAGAAATGGAGCAGAATGGGATCAGAGAGAGCAGGGGCCAGCCCTGGTGAGCCAGCTCTGCAAGCTCAATGCAGTGCAACACACAATCATGGGGTAAAGATAGCCATGTAAGTAACAGGTTAATCCCCTCCACCCACATCCCTTCCACCTCTGCCAGCAGCTGCAGGATTCCCACAGCACAGTCAATATGGGACACAAACACTTCACATGCTGCTGTCCAAGGCAAGCAGTTACTTGGCCTTATTCTTGCACCTAGTCTAGATTGGATACTTCTGCCTGTTTGGGTTGATTTGGTGCTTTTGGTTTTTTTATTTGTTTTGGGTTTGGTTTAGGTTTTATTTTTCTGTGCTTGCATAGTATGAAAGCTTTAGTATACAAATTAATGACTTATTTCAGCTCCTGCTTACAGTGGTGGAAATCTTTGCTAATGGGCAGTGCACAGCCTGAAAAAGCACAAACTCTACCCCACACATGGCTCGGTGTGCAGACTCAGGATATCAACCTATTGTTGCAATTGTATCAGTGCAACCAAGAGCATAAAAGGCTTACTGGCCTGTTTGCTGTCATGACTATGCAGGATTTGGCACACAACACATTTAGTTGTTTAGTTAATAGATTAATTCCCTAATGCAAATGCAAATCAAGAGGATTATGAATGCTCAGAATTGTTTTTCTTTTCTGTCTAGTCGAGACACATCAAGTTAACCTTTTAAGTGTATTCTACTTCTGTTAGGCATTTAGGTCAAAGCAATTGTTTACTTTATGTGCTTGTAATTATTATAAAATATGCTGAATTACTAGTCCCATTTCCCACAGTCAGGAACTGAGGGCCAAACTCATTCCCTTTGCCTGCAAAGATGTCACCCCAGGGTAGATGTTACCTATTGCAATTCAGTCCTATTTAAACTAAGTGAGAACGATGGCCTTATAGCTCCTGACATGAATGTTCATTCCTTGGGGGATCCATCAGTAGTCTGGATTCCCAATTCAGAAGTGAAAGCATCCAAATTATCATTCTACAAAAGCTGTGTCTGAACTATTTTCATCAGATTGCTCATTGGAATCAGGGCAGGTTAAAAGATGTTTCATGAATCTCTGAGATGTAGTTTCCTCATTTGGCAGTAAGAAACCTTTTAACTTCAAAACACCATATCAGATCTGGAAACCCAAGAATAAACTAAACATTTTAGTCTACTTCTGTGTTCTCAGAATAGAAAAAGAACTTTGAATATTGTGATTTTGGTTTGAGATAATCAAGGGTCCTATCTACGTCATGGGATGTCCATTTACACTATGTTCAGTTATTATCTGGGGTATTTAACTAGAGCAATTCTTCCTGCAGGTGTAAGATTGTAAGTGGACATATATTTGGGTCAAAAATCAGTTGTAAACTTTTCTTCTGCACAGAAGAAAACTACACAAATATCCACATAAAAAAATGCAGTCCTACTTTTGTCACTAAATATTCACTCTTTTCATTTCTTATTAATTGAATACTCCATGTAAAGTAAGTTGTTTCAAAGGCAGTCTTTGTCACTGTCATTCATTCAGATCTATTTGCTACAAGTCTAAGAAAGAGTAAATTGATTAGTGGCTCATTGTAATGTCATTTAAACATAAAAAAATATACTTATTTCCAGAAACAAAAAGTAACCAACTTTTAATTTATTGTCCACTGGCTATATAAATATACTAGGAGATACAAAGCTCTCAGAAGCTCTTTGTTAAAGATTAGCTCACTGTTATGTGATGGATTGGTGTTGTCTTGGCTATACTTGCTTGAATTCAGGATACATAACATCTAAATCAGAATGCTTAACACCTAAAACAGTCTTTCTAGAAGTGACTCTCCTTTCTGCGTACACCATCAGCTGCAGAACACCACATCACCCTCATGTGGTGCTCCTGAAGTGCCCCTGCTGTACAATCAGCATGCAGATTGCCATTACTAACACCACTGAATATTATGGGTACTTGTCTACTTTAACAGGACAGCACAAGAAGATAGGCAGGATCACTTTTGAAACCCTAAACCATTGGATATATATCAGGTGTGCTGAAGGAGGCATGAATTAAATTCAGTGTACTCTGAGTTGCGCTTTCCTCTGTTGATACACTCCTGTCTGGTGGCTTGTTGGGATGATTTCATCAGGATAAATTGTCGAGTACATTTGTTGAGTGAGAGTAAATAACATGACCAGTCAATTTACTTTTCTTCTCTATAAAACAATTCCCAATTTTGGTGGGGAGTTGAGGAAAGAATATGGTGTAGCATTTTTTACAATTGAGATTAAAAACTAGTGTCTGGTTTTGTTCTGTGAAAGAGAAAACAATGACCACAGAAAACCCCCAAAAAACCAACCAACCAAACAAACCAAACAAAAACAAAATTAAGAAAAAAACTAAAACCAAACACCCCTCCCACCAAACCCCAAACCATGAGTAAGCCGACACATCCCATGATTAAGTTTTCTAACATGACATATCTTGAAAAATTATTTCAAGTCGAAGTTTACATTTAAAGCTATCATGAAGATCAAACAGCAAAAGTGTATGTAGGTAGCTGCAAGTATGATCAAATGGATTCCACTTCTTCACTCATGAATGTGTCTCTGTGGTGGGTAATCAGAAAAAATGAAGGTGCTGGAATTTACAGAATGTGGGACAGAACAATGGTAGGTTAATTCAAACCAAATTCTTATAGTATTTTCTGTCCTGAGCTCTGAATTCAGCCAACAGACGGCTAAATGTATTTTTTATTTAATGGAAGGTATATTCTACATTTCAACATACACCATTACTTCAAATAATATAAGCCTTTTTATCATTCTTCCTAATAGGCTCCTAGAAATTGAGCTGCCATCTGGCCTATGAAGACATTAAGATATAAGAGAGGAATTTTACCAGCAGGGAAGTTACACGAGGCACTCTCCCCAGGCATTCTGAAATTTATTGACCTACATCTCTGGTGCACCAGGTCACCTTGAGTTTCAGGGACTTTGAAAATTCTAAAGAATCAATATTTGCAAAGACATGAATGTGCTCTCAAACAATGACCTAGATGCAAGCACATCTCTGAAGTCCAGGGATGCTTCACCGATCTTTCATCAAGACATAACAGCAATCACATTCTTTGGCCACCGTTCTTTAAAATTAAAAATTTAATTGAACAGGAAATTATTTGAAATTTTTTTGGCCTTTAAATTGAAACTGAAGAGAAATGTCACAGAAGAAAGTATTGCTTATATGTGAGGTAAGGAAAAACAGGATATGAAAGTGGTGAAGCCGATGGCAGATATAGACAGATCTATTTAGTGCCCCAGAAGCAGTAGATTAAAAACATTGCATTAAATACTCAGTTTTGCATCGAACACGGTTGATTTATTTTGCATTTACAGCTTTCTATAATGCCGTGTTCTCGATAATGTGACTTTCTGCAACTCTGAATTTTTTAGTGCTTTTTGCAGCTTTATTGAATGAGAAAGGCAGCAAGACACTCTTTGTGACAGTACCAATTAAAGCTTCTCCCTGAAGAGTTTTGCTGGGGAAAATGTTGATCAACAGGATGATGTAGTACACAAAAGGCACACGTCACTTGTCTGCAGCCTCCCTCGTTGATTGAAAATGACAGTGAGGAGGCTCTTCCATTACCACATTAGTCATGAACTGTGCTCTGAAACGCTCCTAAAGTCCTGACAGGAGAGCATATTTGTATATCAGCTTCCAGGTTTGTCTTCGTTGTTAAAAGACCTGTGAATTCCTGTCTCAGGGCTCTTCAGTAATGTTATCTATCCCAGGCTGAGAATGCTGGGCAAAGACAGGCACTCTCATTTTTATGAGATAAGCATGCAGAAGTCTGCTCTGTTTTCTCACATGATGCAGAGAAGTTCATCCAGCAGTAAAACAAAAAGTATCTCTTCTCCATTGTGGTTCTTGGCTTCACTGTGTTGACAGAGGCTCAGATCTCAATCCCAAATACAGCTACTGCTGAGATTTGTGGACTTCTAACTTTTGGTACAAAAACATGTCATGGCACACACTTTTGATATCTCCGCCATTCTAAGTTAGTCTAAGACTGAAAAAGAAGAACTGACCAGCTAAGTATGAAACTGTCACTTTGCTTTTTGCAGGAGGTTGAGAGAAGTATAGATGTCCCAAAGTCAGATGCATAAATCTTAATAACATCTTTATTTTTTCCAGGGCAAAAGAGGAGCAAGTAATTTCATTTTCAGATAAGTTTATGATATATGAATAAAAGGAGAAAGAATGAAAATTGTCAAATATGTCTGAGCTGTATAGACACTGGACAAGTAGGGGAGCACTCTAGACCATATGGATTTACAGGCAGCTTGTAACCAGCCTGAAATCTATTGACTGTAAATCTCATCTGCCTTCATAGCTGGTAGAATTGGTGCATTTTCAGGCAAAATGTCAAGAGTACTTCTGCACAGCCCTCCACAGCCATCTCTACTCTGCACTGTGCTGCTGCAGCAGTCTCCCCAGCTGTTCCAAATCTATCTCAGTATGGGAAAGAAAATTGCTTTTCTGTGTGCTCTAAAGCTCCTGATTTATCTACAGTTTTCTTCTAGGGACACTCCAGCTGGGTCAGCTTCAAGCTAGCCCTGCAGTTTACTTTGCAGATAGATAATGCAGATGGGAAACAAATATGACTTTGAGCCTGTCCTAGAGATGATTTCTTAATTATATTAATACAGCCATAGTCTATCTGAAACTGCAGATAAAATGGAAGCTGTGATGGTTGAAAAACACTACACAGAATAAGTCTACAAAATCCGTATTATGAACCTAATTTGTAACTAGGTGACCTCACCTTTGTGCTACACACTAAGGTGTGCCTAGAGGAAGGTTTCTGTAATGCTTTCAGCACTGGGCTGTGAGTTGCTTGAATTCCACCAACATTAGGAAAGCCACATTCCCAAGGAAATGGGTAGTAACTGAAAATGGGATTTATTTTTCCTAAGTCTAAGCTAAATTTCAATCTAATTTTGTAACCTTGGGCTCCTTTTAAAGAAAATGGTGTGTAGTGGACAGACATCTAAAACAGGCCTGATTGACTCACTCTCCAGAGCTGCTTTTCTCTCCTTGTCTAACTTACTTTTTAATAGGTGCACAGGAAGCATATATTTGATGCAGATAAATAATTTTTAAGGTCTGAACTTGAGGAAAAATCTCTCAGTAAATACTGATGGTCTATAAATTTTCATTTCATCACCAATAGATTGTACTTTAGCACCACAGTTTCTTCGTGTTTTAGTTTCCTCTTAGTGTCCTTAGTTTCCAGCTTCCCCTTCTCAAGCAATTACCTCTCAGTTCCCAAAAAATTTAGAATGGCTACTGTTTGTTATTAGGTGCACATACAGCTCTTAAAAAGGAGATTTCTGAAGTTAATAAAGGTTTCTAATTGCAGTCATGCTATAAAAGTCACAGTACTTAGAATAAAAGTTTAAAAATTCCATTCAAATTCCATTCATAGTCCACCCATCTTCTGTCGTAAGACAAAGATCAAGTGTAGATTGTTACTATTGGTTGTACCAGACTGTGATCTAGGGGTTCAGGTTGTAACCTGTGACATTCCTAGCATGCCTTCTAGAGCATGTTGTATAGACAGCTCTAGTGGCAGACAGGAGTTTCAGGCTAACACAAGAATACATGCGAAATATTCCACCTGGACACCTGCACAAAAACCAAGGACTTCTATTTCCTCTGTGCACATTATTACCCTTTCCAGTCATACCATTTCTCTCAGCATTTGTCTTGAAACAGAAAAGCCAGAGAGAGAAAATCTCTTCAGGCGACCTTGAGAAAACCGGATGATAGTCAGGACAACAAAGAATAATCCTTAGCTTTCACAGCACTAGACTTTCATAAAGGTTGCTCTCCCACATGGCTCTGCTTCCTGCCTACGATTCTGACTCTGCAGACATTACTGGAAATGATCAGCTGAAATTTGAATGTAGGAAACATGGTTGCACCATTTTCTTCCTCTGTTTACTCAGGAAAGTTGGAAATATGGGCATAAATATACTTATTTCACCTCCTTAGAATTATGTTATGTAGAAACTGAAAATAAAGGAGATCATTATTTCCAACTTCAGTGACTCCTTGTAAAGCTAACCCAAAAAGGCTATCGAAAACAAAGGAACTTGGTCCCCTTAACTGAAAAATCATTATTATCAGTGCATGAACTAAAGCCCAAGCCAAATGGCATCATCTTTTTCTAATATGTTCTCTACATAAGATGTCAAGGAGGTTTGTGCCCAGAGAGTGAATGTGCCTACAATGCTGTGGGGTCCTGGTGATCCCTGTCGTTCTAATGGACCATTAAATTCTGTTACTAATGGGCACACATTAAAAAGCCAGCTGTAAGATATTATGAGTTTAATAATAGTCTCTAAAGGGCTAGACATTTATTTAGATAATAAAACCACCCTGTTCTACAATAGTTAAGGTTAAGTAAATAAAGTACAAAAAGTATTTTGAAAGCAACATAAATTCAGCTGGCTTCAAGGCAGAAGCTAACCTACAAGTGATGACAATTCCCTTTGCGTGTTATTCTTCCACAATTCCTCTCTGCTGGAGAATTTATTGTACCTTTATTCTAAACATTTGGTCCTAGATCCAACACTGACAACATATTGGCATATAGAGGCAGAAAAGCACTCTTCCAGCATATGATTTATCGATTTCTAATGGAGTGTAGGAAAATGCAACTTTTCAATAGCCTGCAATCAAAAGACATTCAACAAAAGCTATGCAGACTGTGAAAGAATAAGCAAAATATGATCATCCATATTCATGAAAATACATTAACCCACTTACCTGGGGTATTCAATTATTTCCCTACTTATGGATAATATGTGGGCTAAATGTGTGCTGTAAGTGTCAAGATCAATTTAAAAAGTGAGTAAATTGCCTTTTTATGTCCTGGTAATAAACAGCGTCCTGCATGCATGGCTGTAACTTCAAAATTGTTTAGTTTTCATAAAAGCCCCAGCTATTCTATTGCAGTACATGAACAGGAAAATGGAATGCACAGGATACTATTGAGGAATTAATGACATAGATACTTTATTTGAATCATTCAGAATAATGCATAAATGTTTGGAGACCACAGAAGAGACTGCTATAGTCACAGTCAGTTTGACAGAGATGAAGGGAAGAAGGGTTTGTCCCCATTGTGTGTAGAATTATAGAGAGAGCACAGACACAGGTAAATACTTCTGTAGTGTTCATGAATTCAAATGAGCAATTCATATTTATATTGTTTTCCATTATACACCCAGGACCTCCTGGTCAAATATTGCATTCATACCTTCTCATGAAATATCTTTCTGTTAAAATATTTTGCATAAAAAACTTTGAAAGGTGAAGAAAACCATGAAATACCTGGAACATGCAACCTTAAGAAAGTAGACTTTGGTTTAATACCTACACTACTGGAAAGTTTATATTTAAAGATATGTTTCAGGTGACTCGAACACCACATTTATAAGCACCTTTACTATCCTGCTGATGCCTTAAAGAACCTAGAAATAAAAAAACACACTTTTGAGACAATATTAGCATAGTAGGTAGTATACAGGTTGATCTTTGTTGGAGGCCTCCAAGGGGCAGATATGGAAAAATGCCCAACCCCCACAGGGTGAACACGGTTTTATAAGTTTAGCAAATTAGTATAATTGACAAGAATCCCCAATTAGAAACACAAGTGATGAGGTAATTCCCTCCTTTTGGTTTCACCACTCCTGTAGCCCCCCTTTAGATAGGAGCTAAACTTTTGTTTATGAAAATGTGTCTCGTAGGGCTGGTTTCAACCTTGGCTCCCAGGAAGAACCAAGATAGGATAGGGGCCTTGGAGCCCCTGGAGTTTGGAGCTTCTGGAATGTTTTGTCTTTCTGCCCATGAGGGCAGGGAAAAGGTAGGGAAAAGTACTGGAGCTAGCTAGGAGCTATGTAACTATACAAAAATAGTCTACATATATACAAATATATATGAAGGAAACATAAAAGCAAAAATCATTCTGGCATCACTGCAATACATCTGCATAGCAGTACACAGAAAACTGAGTGCCAATTACGGGCTACATTTTGCTTTAATAAGTGAAAAAATCATTTTGGCAGCTGCATTACTGATCTAAACAACATTACCTTTACATGCCTCTGGTTGAATACCCATGTAGGGCTGCACAGAACAACAACAATGTAATGAGCTAACATTCCACATAAACAGAGGTGATTGGAGAATGTTCTATCAAAATTCTGTTAATTCTAATATGTCTTTTTTATGTTATATAGAAAAAATAAATTTTGATTTCATTTGATTCCTTACCTTCCTATTTTTCAAATTAACAAGAAAAGAAAAGTGTGTCAGTAGGTTTCTTGAGCTTGGTTGTGGGTATTTTGTTTTGCTTCATCTTATTTTTCTAAAAAATGAAGATTTTGATTTCGAATTGTCATAAAGAAATGCTGAAAAACTTTCAATTAAATTTTTTTTTACAAAAAGTCCTATGAAAACACTGTCTGGTAGCTGCTCTTCTTAGTATAACCTGAGGAAAGTTTTAACAGATTCTCTCCAGTTTTCTCTTTCTTTTTATATGAGAATGATTTTGTCTTTCAATTGATAACTGACCAGCAGAGGCAGATGACCTTTGCAATGCAGATTATAATGCTAGTACAGTAGTAGTTGAATATTATGGTTTGGTAGCTTATTTATTTGCTTTGAGGTAAATTATTGATTTTGCAAACTGTGGGGTTTTAAAAATCAAGTCCATGCTTTGCAATTCATACATAACAAGAAAGATTAACCACATTCCCCTGGGTTTAATTTTGAAATTTCTGAGTGAGACTGCATTTAATGCTTCATGAGGTAGTTTAAAATGCTAATATTTTCAATGGAAGCTGAGAAAGGCTTGATAATTATTTTATGCAAGATAATATAAGATAGTTCTGCCACACTTTCTTCCAGTGTAGCATATGGAGAGAAGTAATGCATGATAAAACTCAGAAAAAGGCTTTTTATAGCAGAAGATTTCTTGCTTTAATGATAACAACATTTCAGGGCAATTTGTGAAGGCTTGAACATAAACACTTAGAGAACAGCAAGTCATCTGCTCGCAGGACCTGGCTTTTCTCTCATAACAGTTTTGTGCTAGAGCACCCTATTTTTTTTTTTAGACAAAACCATATAGAAAAATGCAATTCATATTTCAAATATCGTGAAAAAGGACGAATTAGAATTAGTTTTATCCATGAAGAGATTCTTATGTTACAGTTGAAAGAACACTGATACTTAAGCGAAAGTCGGAGTAAACTGTCAATAAGGCAAAGAGCTCAGACTGTCCTTCATTGTCTAACTCCAATTTAGTCTTGTATTGAAGACACCTACAGATTGGATAAACTGATTCTGAGGTCAGGAGTTTATCTTGCTGGATGCTTTAGCTGATCTACTTCAATTTGGATAGGCTTCTATTCCCTTTCTGAAAAAAAAGAATGATAATGGGTGTCTTTAAAGACAGTGCTTGTGATAATATTCCAATTATATAACACACAGATTTTGTAATAATTATTAATAATGCTATAGTATTGAATTTGTAAGCATTATTTTTTTTTCTGAGCTGAAACTCTTCTGAGATCATGATGAAACTTATCTTAAAAACTTATCTTAGAAACTCCCATGACCAGGTAAAAGCAACAAACTTGTTCATTGAGATAAACATGTCTCTTGAGAACTATTAAGGAGAAAAGATTTTTCTTCTCAGCTCATAGTAAAATAATCTTTTCCCTCCTATATCATATCACAGTATTTTTTGGATTTTTTTTTTGAGCATGGGCATTTAAAGGATGTTGTACTAGGAAAAAAGAAAGCATGTCATAGGAAATTGATATGCTGTGATTGGGGTGTGGGATACTAGTACCTACTCTGGTTTTAAACTAACCACTTGCAGCAGCTAGTCATAACTGTGCACAAGGCAAACTGAACTAAAGATTCAAACATCTAAATTTAAATAGCCTTTGAGATTGTTCCCCTTTGGAGATGACCAGCGCTGGGCACTGAAGTGACCAAGAAGGACAATGGCATCCTGGTTTGGATCAAAAAAATGTGGCCAACAAGACTAGGGCAGGGATTTTCCCTCTGTACTCAGTGCAGTGAGACCACACCTCAAGTCCTGTTCCCAGTTTTGAGCCACTCATTGTAATAAAGATACTGAGGTGCTGGAGTGTGTCCAGAGAAGGACAATGGAGCTGGTGAAGGGTCTGGAGCATAAATCTGATGAGGAGCTGCTGCAGGAAATGGGGTTGTTTAGCCTGGAGAAAAGGAGACTCAGGGAGACCTAGTCACTCTCTACCACTCCCTACCACTCCCTGAGTGGAAGACATAGCGAGGTGTGGGTCAAACTCTTCTCCCAGCTAACAAGTGGCACAACAAGAGGACATGGCCTCAAGCTGCACCAGGGAAGGTTCAAGTTGGACATCTGGAAGAATTTCCACACTGAAAGACTAGTTAAGCATTGGAACTGACTGTCCAAGGAAGTAGTGGAGTCATTATCCCTGGAGGGCTTCATGAAATGAATGGACCTTAGTGCTAAGCTTTTATTGGCATGGTGGCGTTTGGACAGAGGTTGAACTTAAACATTTTGGAGCAATTTGCTGATTCTATGATTCTCTCTTATTCAGGATCAAGATATCCTGGAAAAATCTTTTGTTGATTTCAGTTAACAGGTGGTTTTAAAGGCTTTCTTGTGATGCTTAAAATATTGCATCCACCTTCACGGCTGTTAGAAATCAGAATATCCCCACTGAGTGGGTAAAAATTACCCTGATCCTGAAGTTACAAAGGAGAAATCTTAGTAAAAATTTCTGTTATGCCCACATCCCTATAAAACCTGTTCTTGACACTCTAAATTATATTAAACTTCACCTTCCATTTGTAACTAATTCTGACTTAGTCTTCTTTCTTAGATAAGGCAAACCCTCAAAAAAAAAAGAAAAGAAAAAATTTTCAATAAGAGTCAGGATATCACAGCTTAGAATTTCCTGGCCAGTAATAATGACATAGGTTAGTAGCCTAAAGTGGTGTCTAGAATTTTACACCTCTCCTAGGCACTTATTTATTTACAGGAGCTGTCTGACACCTTGATATTTATTGCTCTAACAAGTAACCCCATTAAATATTTCTCTCCTGCTCATGTTTTTATCAAACAGAACTTGTAGGTCTGTGTAATCTACAACTGCTTGTGGTATACAATTATTCAAAGGCAGGACACTTCAACGCATGTTCACTAATTATGATTCTTTCTTCAGCACAGCTGTTTCTAGATCAAAAATGTGCCAGGATAGGGAGTAGAAATAGCAACTGAAAATTGTTATCAAAGAGTTAATGAGATTTTACAAAGCAATTGCAATGTAGTGTCTTTTTTATAAAATGTTTTTTAAAACTATG
>VZTZ01050907.1:0-10648 GCA_013400955.1 Drymodes brunneopygia
CGGGGTGTTCTGTGCCAGGAGAGTGGGGAGCACATGAACAAGGCTCCTCGTGCTGTGGCAGTGGCAGTGACATGAGATTGCTTTTGCAGTGTAAGCACAACAGTAGCCCCGTCTTGTCACCAGGTGCTTAAGGAAGAAGAATGCAAAACATGCTGGGTGCTGAGCAGTCACACCAACCACATTCACGGGGCTGCTGACCATGCCAGGCTGGCTCAGCAGCCACTGTGACCTGGGAGCTCTTGGGCACTGCAGCTCTCTGCTGCTACACCCATGAGATAAAAAACGTGCACCTGCAGACAGCTGGGATGTTAAACAGACACAAATGGGAAACTGGAGTCTTGCCCTCAAAAGACTCCTTGTAGGAGGCTTTAGAAATGTGAGGGAACAGTCCCTTAGGAGCCCAAAGTAGATGGAGGAGGTTCTGGAGCCAAGGAAATCACCCCACCACACCAGGGCACTGCTTGTGCCACATATTGCAAGAGAAGCCCACTCCTACTTGCTACCTTTTTAAACTGTGACATTGCCCAAAGCTATCTTGAGACACTGGACCATGGTGTTCCCTCCAGCAGTTAAGGAAGTTAGAGTATTCATAAAATTATCTCCTGTTAGCTTGGCTAATGAGCTATGCAGCAGTGTCTCTAGGACCTCCCTGCACTACCCAGGACCTGCTGCTGTCAGGCCAGGCAAAGTCAGGTACTGCTACACCAACCAACACCTTGCAAAGTCACTGGGGCAGCTGTCCTTGGCTTTCTGGGACTGCAGGGAAGCCTTCAAGGTGGTGAAGTCTTTCTTTAGCAGACGTTAACTCATAAAAAATTACAAATACATTTCACCCTGAAGACTCATCTTGGAAGTATGTATTTTTGCTAGGGTTTGTTTTGGGGGGTGTTTTGCTTTTTTCCATTACCAATCATCTGTCCTGTCTACCAGACTGGCACAGACCACAAGCAGGGCTATTTTAAAAACCTCTTTGTAACCTGTGGTAGTAATGATTGACTCCACATCTGTAGCAATCCTATAGCTATCAGCGGTTTTGGGGAGTATGGTCAATAATGTGCCACTGCCAAGCACTAACAGTATTAAACTAGTCAAGAATTCAAAAGTCTCTTCAGGCCTGCAGGGGCTGTCAGATTCTAGTGCTTTCAGGGTAGTTCAATGGCTCTCACAAATGAAAGCAGAAATACAGTATTTGCCTGCCAGCATCTTATCTCAAGCAAAGATTGCTTTTCCCTCCTGGGATTCCAGATCTTCCTTTTTGTGTAGCAGAAAGCAAGCCTCTCCAAACATTTCCTTTGCTTCAACACTCACAAAAGAACCCCTTGCAGATGCTTAAAAACCTGAACCACAATGGGTCTGCCTTTTCATTTTGCTCATCAGAGCTGCAGTGCTGCCACGGCAAGGGCATGCATCCTTCCTCAGGGAGGTCAGGTGGGGCCACATCCGTAATGCTACCCTGGACATCAGGAGGAGGCTGTGAGGCCACAGGGAAATTCAGGAGCCAGGCAGCCAGCTCCCTGAAATGCACAGTCGGTACCTGTCCCAGGCAATTCCTCTCAGGATGGGAAGGGGCAATTATTTGGCCTGTCTCACTAGAATTCAGATTATAAATTTCTACTGCTTACAGAAAAGTCCTCACATCTTATCCTGGGGAGGGCTTCCAAACTACAAGCACTTGTTCTCAGGAGACTCATGGTTATTTATATCCCACTTTTCTGTGAAAGGGAGTGCAGACTTCTGGTTCCCAGGAAGAAGCAGTGTTAGGTAAGCCCAATGTGCGAGCTGCGAGGCACAGAGCCACAGCAAAAAGCAGCAAGGCCCATTGCTACAGACAAGTGCCACCCACTGACATCAGCCCCCAGAGCTGTGTGGCAAAACTGGAGCCTCTCTCCAGTGTCTGGTGCAGAACCAAAATAAAATACCCCAGGGAGAGCTGACAGTTCTTTCCCTGTCAGTGCCAAGGGCAGGCTGAATCTCCAGGTAATAGCAGAGAGGGATCTGCATACAGAGTGCTTTGTTCCCAGGGCTGAAAACCATCTTCTGCCTGCACTCTCCCATCTCCAGCATTATTTGCATCCCACAACCCACTGCAACATTTATGTACTTGTTGGAGGGCCCCAGACACTCTGTCATTTTGCTGTGGCAGGGGCGATGCAAGGAAGAATGTGTACTCAGGGAAAATGGGCACTTGGCAAAGCTCTACCCTGCCCCATGCTGCTTTGCCACCAGGGATTGGTATTTGTGAGGGAAGGGAGGCCCTCCCATCCAGAAGCAACCTCTCCAGCAGAGAAATGTCCTTTTACCTACAAGCTGTGGGGAATAATATGGGTCTAAATGAAGGGCATGGCAGGCAGTGGTGCTGCCACAGCCCTTTGCAGGAACAGCTAAGGAGCCAGTAGTGCAGCCCAGAAGGCAGGTGGCACATGACAGGCTGCACCAGCCCTACCAGCCATTGCCAAAGACATGCCAAGGGTGAAATTGCCTCAGGCATCCAAAAGGCACTTTTGCAGCTCACCTCCCTGGCTCACACAACAGACTGGTGCACACCTGGCAGAGGTGAGGCTTTTGCAAAAGGAACAGGAAGGAAGAACTGGAACAGGAGGGGAAGGCGACTGCCAGTGTCTGGGAAAGCTGGCATCTGCCCAGCAGACTTTCACTGTGTGAATCTTCACAAGGGGCTGCAATAATACCAGCAAAGGCAAATAGGGCTGTGCTGGGAAGCCCAGGAGGGACAGCTCAGCTTGTTTTATGCCTGTTAGGAAGCTGAATGGAAAGCTTTACCTGTGTATCATGTGTATCAACCTGCAGGTTGAAAGCTCGTGACATTAAAGAAAATCAGAAGGGAAAAATAGCAATGTATCCCAATAAAGATGTGTATTTAGAGAGGTGCTGCTCTGATACCTTACAAAAAAGCAGCAGCTCCTCATGTTATCATGGGATCAATATGCTTAAGAGACAGGAGGGCGTTAAGGCCAAAGGATGACAGCAGAGCCACAGATTTTGTTTCCAATATCTATTCTTGTGTCAAGATGCTGTGACCTGGATAAGTCAGTATCAGATACAACTTACCTGAAGATAAATTGGATCTTCCCAGCCAGCCTCAACTCCCAGATGGGCAGTGGGCAGGTGCAAACACTGACCTGCACTAACAGTAACCCACACACTCCCAGGACCCACACTGACACACCAAGGCTTTCACTTGCAAAACCCCTGCTGTAATCAGGCTGCATCAACAAATGCACACTCACAAATGAGCATGCAGCTGCTTAGCAGGGTTATGCCCTTTATATTGAGGGTGCAAATCCNTGCTCAGCTTGTCTTATGCCTATTAGGAAGCTGAATGGAAAGTTTTACCTGTGTATCATGTCCTGCAGGTTGAAAGCTTGTGATATTAAAGAAAATCAGAAGGGAAAAATAGCAATGTATCCCAATAAAGATGTGTATTTAGAGAGGTGCTGCTCTGATACCTTACAAAAAAGCAGCAGCTCCTCATGTTATCATGGGATCAATATGCTTAAGAGACAGGAGGGCGTTAAGGCCAAAGGATGACAGCAGAGCCACAGATTTTGTTTCCAATATCTATTCTTGTGTCAAGATGCTGTGACCTGGATAAGTCAGTATCAGATACAACTTACCTGAAGACAAATTGGATCTTCCCAGCCAGCCTCAACTCCCAGATGGGCAGTGGGCAGGTGCAAACACTGACCTGCACTAACAGTAACCCACACACTCCCAGGACCCACACTGACACACCAAGGCTTTCACTTGCAAAACCCTTGCTGTAATCAGGCTGCATCAACAAATGCACACTCACAAATGAGCATGCAGCTGCTTAGCAGGGTTATGCCCTTTATATTGAGGGTGCAAATCCAGAGATGCAACCAAGCAAAGTGGGAACTTCATAAACATCAATTAAGTGATAACCTTGTCATCACACTCCTTTTATAACAGGGTTGCAGGGAAAAGCCATGAAACTTGCTTAGTTCCCTCTACAACAGAGCACAACTCAGCACTGCTAACCATGCCCTAAAAAAACCAAGACACAGGCAAATAGGGATGCAATAGCCAAGCCATGGCCTCAGCCCAGTTCTGCTGAAGCTATGGAAGACACGTAAATCTGAGGATCTGTCTGGTGTGCCTAGAGTGAGCCGAAAAATGAGCAGCTGGCTTAATGTCAAACTTCTCTCAGTCTCAAGCAATGATTCAATCAGAGGCTACTTGCAACCAGCAGAAATGCACTCATTTTGACACATAACAGGAAATTTAATGCCTGATGCCAGCTGATGCCACACCTGCCTCCAAAGTTGGTATCTGGTGAGAAGCAAAACATGAAACTTTACCACTTATTCAAACTTGACAGAAGTCCCAAGGCAAATTTGGTAACAAGGGTTGTCTCACCTTTTCTCAGTTTTTGGCAAGAACGTGTCTTGCAGTAATCTACAGGAATTAGTTTTTGGGAGAAGACTAGCCTGCTGGTAGGCATTTCCATAGGATCATAGAAAGGTGAATCAAAAGAGCCACCAACCTCACTAACAGGCAGATTGGCAATACAAGGGTCAGCCTTGCAACACTGACTTAACGCAAGAAGAAACTCGAGTTGCATTTGTTCAGAGAGAAACTGCATCTGTGCAACTCTTGAGTCAGAGGCTGCCATGTGAGCCCCTGGGCTCTGCTAGTGCCAGAAATCCTTCCCAGCCCAGCACACTTGAAATCTTCAAGAAAGCTCTTGCCCAGCCCATCTACTGCCTTTCAGCTCTGGTGGTGTGTAAACTCCTAGACACTTTTCTGTGCCATGTCACCTGAATACTTATTCACATCCAGCATTATATGGAAGGATGCTCTAGACTGACACATTTATCACACAGAAACCTGTCGTTAGCTGACATGCTATTTGGATTATGGCGGTGTAAGACATGGATATAGGAAGGGCACAAATGGGCTAGAAGAAGGAATAACCACCACCCTCATTTTGTGCATGTTGCAGTAAGCAAAATCTACATCTCTATTGTAATGACAAATCTACTGGGCATTCTGTGACATGAAGGACAGTAGAAAAATTAAGTGATGATATAATAACCACTTGGGCCTCCAGGAGGGGAGGGAGTTATGTAACTAATAATCTTTTTGCTGTTCAAGAGTTTCCACGTGCTAGCAAAAGATGGGTTCCTGATGCCATCTTTTCCTAAGAATCTAATTTCACTGGAGTTATTATTTCCTCAGCACTATGAAGTTACCCACAGAGAAGATAACTTTGGCTCTTCTGCTGCACACAGTGTATTTTGGATGGAGATACTTGGACAGAAAAAAAGAATGGAAGAAATGCATGTCTGTCCTTTCAGAGGAATTACGTGTAAGCACAGACTTCTGAACTGGACCCACAATCTTAACACACAAAGCACACTTTAAACAGACGCATGTGCCTGGAGTGATATCCTTGGGTTAATGAAGCCTTTAATCCACAGCACTGCCTGCAGCAGTGATCAGCACTGCCTGCTTAATGCTCCCTCCCTGGCACAGGGAAGAGCGTGAGAGAAGCCCGCAATCTGCAGGCTCCGCTAGCCCACCCTCCCCTAGCAACAGCTACAGTAAAGAATGTCAATGTCACAGCAAGAAGCAATGTCACAGCACAAGTTCAGTCTGAAAAAATAAATCGTGGCATGTAACACTATGCCTGGGCTTTAGCTGGCATAAAGCAGCACAGCTTTTTGCTCAGTAGGACCAAAGTTTTTAGGCTTCTCCCAAAAGGTGGGACTGATATAAATGTTACTAAGATCCAGCTAAACTCTGCTAAGGTGACAAATGCCTCCCTTTCTTCAGTGAACTCAGATGTTTAGAAACATTTTCTGCCTTTCATTTACATTGGCTTGGTTTTTATAGTAGTGCCATATTTCCATAATTNCAGACTTCTGAACTGGACCCACAATCTTAACACACAAAGCACACTTTAAACAGACGCATGTGCCTGGAGTGATATCCTTGGGTTAATGAAGCCTTTAATCCACAGCACTGCCTGCAGCAGTGATCAGCACTGCCTGCTTAATGCTCCCTCCCTGGCACAGGGAAGAGCGTGAGAGAAGCCCGCAATCTGCAGGCTCCGCTAGCCCACCCTCCCCTAGCAACAGCTACAGCAAAGAATGTCAGTGTCACAGCAAGAATGCACAAGTTCAGTCTGAAAAAATAAATCGTGGCATGTAACACTATGCCTGGGCTTTAGCTGGCATAAAGCAGCACAGCTTTTTGCTCAGTAGGACCAAAGTTTTTAGGCTTCTCCCAAAAGGTGGGACTGATATAAATGTTACTAAGATCCAGCCCAGCTCTGCTAAGATGACAAATGCCTCCCTTTCTTCAGTGAACTCAGATGTTTAGAAACATTTTCTGCCTTTCATTTACATTGGCTTGGTTTTTATAGTAGTGCCATATTTCCATAATTGTCTATGCAGTATATAAATGTGCATGCATTAAGCCTCCTGCATAATAAAATCCCAATTTATGATGCATTTAAGTAATGGGGGAAATTACAATGAAAGCAACAACATTGCATATAAACAGAGAACAAGTAAAATTAACCATAAGAGTTACTTCTAAGTTAGATGGTTGCTAACATTTCATTCATTAATGCAGAAACGATACATCCCCTCTTCAAGAAGCAAAGGCTGAAATAGTTCCAGTGTGATCTGGCTTTCTTGTTTTCAGAAGTTTGAGGATTATGGAGCACCCTTTCAAACAATAAACCTTTAAAACGATGCTTAGACCTACTACTGCTAAAATTGCCCATAGTGCAGAGTCTCTAAGCAACATGATTTACATCAGGTTTCCATACCCATCTGGATCAGTGTGCTTTGGCCCCTGTTCAGAAACACAAATGATACCCACCCAGTTCTCCAGCCCTATTCCATATTTCTTGCTGGTGAATATCTTTCCAGGCAGTACCTTTCAGGTATTTTGCCCAGTTTTTGCAAGTCACCTTTATACTCTGTCCCAGTGACACCCTGCATCTTTCCTGAAGGCTTACAAGGGCTGCTCACAGGAGAGTGCTGCTGCTTCCCACCCAGAAGGGATGAGGCCAAGGGCTCCACTTCCTTTGTGCAGTCAAAATAATGTTATCCTTTCCCAACCCAGCAGTCTCCGGGTTTAAATATGCAAATGCACCAGAGAAGGAAAGGGAAGGGATGGGGATTTTGAGCAATAATCTGTCCCCAAGAGTGTTTGACCTGTCTCCCACACACAGGACTGTGTGGCCAAGTACAAGTCCTGTGCAGAGGGAATGTTGTAGGGGTGAGAGCCCCTAGTTCTAAAAGACACACCAATATCATCTATAACTGCCCCCCCAAGAGACCTACCCTAAACCAATTAATATCTGTATTTCCCATGCCCTGTTTTCTTCAAAGTGCTGTGAAGCCCTGCACTAAGTTTAGCCCTGACTTTAGGGACAAAATAGGGTCCCTTGGAACAAGAAGCATTAAGTAAATGTCAGAAGGATTGCATGTCTCCAGGCTCATCTCCTGCACACTTGTGGCTCCTGCAGTCATGGTGCCTGCTGGGCAGAAAGGTCCTTAGGGCAAGAGTTGTCTCCCACAAGCTCACACTAAAAACTGCTCAGACAACAGTGCTGGGTGTGGGGGGAGCTGGACAAAAATCACTAACGAGTGCTCTTTTATTAAGGTGGGACCAGTGATGACTGAACAAAAATGGAATTAAACCTCACATATCCATGAGGCAAACGGGCTATTTATCAATACTGTGCTCCACCTGCAGGCTCTCAGCCCATACGGCTTTATGCAGAAAAAACAGCTCTTAATCAGAGCAGTATCAAGAAGAACAATGTTGGAGCAGGATGCTCCTGCTTGCCTAGCAGAGTAAGCTCCAAGGTGACTTCCAAGTACAATGAGTATCGCTCAACAGATGGAACAGGATGGCAGACAAATGCATCTTCCCTGCCACAGCCCAGTGCCATGCAAGTCTAGACTCTAACATCAGCAGGACTCTAGAGCTTTATCCCAACTGAGGACCTGGCACAATATGTTAAAAGGTATTTTGGCACCAGGCTTGTTTATTTGTGGACATGCTCCCTGCTCACCCCATATGAATTGTGCAGCATCAGAGACCACAGCCTGACGAGCTGCACAATGCTGTGATCTCCCCGTGTGCACTGGGCAGACATTCCAAGCCCTCCAGGCAATGATGTACACCTGGCAGCCAGCACAAACAAGCAGTCCTAGCTGGGATCTCACCCACGTTCCTCTCCACGGACTGTGCCTCCTTGCGTGGTTCCTTCCTGCTATCAATTGTGCAGCAGAGTTGGAGCTCAGGGGTTTTGACTCTTGTTACAAGAGTGTCCTGAGGAAGGAAAGAGGGGCAGACACAGGAGAGCAGGTTGTGTCTAAGAAGCCAGAGCCGCCTGCTGCAGTACTGTACAAAAGCCATCACTCTGAGAACGGCAAGAAAAATCCTATCACTGTCAGATGTGCTCTTCTGGTGTTCTCCCCATTGGGGCTGATGCTGCAGTGTGCTGGGAGACGACATACACTACAGACAAATCAATTCCTCTGGCTAATTTGATTATGCCTCAGGTGCTGCCCCTCCAGAGAATCTCCCCATCATGTCATGGCAGCGATATCCATGCTGGCTACAAAGACCCAGTCTATCTATGCAGCAAAAGCAGCACAGTACAGAGCGAAGGGCTGGGCCCCAAGGTGAGCACCCAGCTGTGGCCACACTGATGGCCACTGCCCGTCCCTTCAGCAAGAGACTTGCTGGAGGGAGCCCACCAGCTGTAGAGCCACCCTGCTCCTCACCCCCAGCTGTTCAAGGGCCACACCACACTCCTGGCAGCACAAGAGCTGCATGACACCGATTACAGCCACCCCTCCCACAGGACAGCCAGCATGGAGCAGCACAGTGTCCTGCTTCAGAGGAACAGCAAAATGTCAACCACAGACAGATGTGTGAAAAAATGCTCCTCAGAACACTGAAGGCTTCCAGCTCTTTTTTTGTGATCTGTGTGGAGGATCAGTCGCCCTCCCCTCTCATCTCCACAGCAATGGCAAACAGCTGCAGCTCTGGTCACAGCTCCCAGTCTCATCGTCCCTCCAGTTCCCCACAGCTCCACACCTGCATTAGTTGCCTTCAGTGAAGTGAATTGTTCATGTGTCAGGGATGCAGCCAGAGCAGAAATGTGCTTTGTTGCATGTCAAAAGGGCAAGTGAGAAAAGAAGGGTTTTTTTCATTTTCCTTCCCAATATACCTTCCTAAAGCCTTCCGGTCTGAACTCTGTACACCCCTCCCAACACGTACTCGCGCTTTAGTCATTTGCCTTAAAGCTCGGTTGAAATAACACTCCGCAGGACCACCCTGATGCACTATCTCAACAGCCAAGTACAGCCTCCTGCACGCTGTGAAACAAATCTTGTCAGTTTTTGAGCCATTCCAGTACTGTCCCAACATGAGATTTTACTTCCAAGATACACATACACAATTCACTATAACCAAAAGCATTACTGAAGGACAAATTTAGCTTATGGCACAGAAGAACAAAGATACAAAACCTTTTTAATTATTTTGGAAAAGCACAAAAAAAATTTTGGCACTACAACATTATAATTTCCAAGCTACTTCCCTCTGTCTCTGGAGATAAAAGTCATCCCCAGGCTACTGATGAACTTACCAGGTACATGTTAATAACTGGGGGAAAATTCATCCGAACTATCAGACAATACAACCTGCTATGCAGAACTGGCAAAGCATTCAAAAGCTTTGAACACCGGCTTTGTGAGTTAAGATCAGGACAAGATTTCTACCTGCCAGAGAGTATGCAATAGCCTGGCCCTTAACCAAAGTATTTCAAAACAAGATGAGAATGGATCAACAGGGAACCAGGATGCCAGCAGTAGGTGTACAGTGCTGCAGCGAAGCACTAGGAAACTTTCCCACCAACAGTTATCCTTACAGCATTTGTTAAGTCTGCTGGGGTATTCCAACAAATCCTTCACTTTCTAGAAAGGGGAACAGGCAAAGCAGCATGTCTAACAGTGCAGCTTCTCTGCTGTTCCGGCAGTGAAACAGCCCCTGTTCACCTACAGGGGCAGTTCCTGGTATTGCTGGCACAAGCCACAGCTCCTCCAGTTACCAGCTTGGTTCCATCAATCCAAGAGTTCTGCTGCACACAGGACAGCAGCGAGTTGCTGCCTTGTTGCCGGTTATGTTAATTAAGCATCGTGATTCCCCATGAGACAGGCAGGTGACACCAATCCCCGTCTCATGTCGTTTGGTGGTGGAAGTGCCAGACTGACTTACAGACGAGACGAGGTCTCAGCGAGAGGTCACCCAACCTATGGGGAGGTCTGTCCCACACGGGAGTCAACACACGCCTCAGCCCAAACCAGGACCTGAAGAGCAAAGCCACCTCTGGATGGCGAGGCAGAGGTGCCTGCGAGGGCAAGGGAGGCCGCGGGGACAGGAGGATGCTGCCGGGCACTGCCGCGGCACAAGCCCCGGGCAGCCGGGGCAGCGCCGCTCTGAGCAGATGTAGAGCACGCTCAGAGATGTAGAGCACGTAGAGCAGATGTGCTGTAGATGTTTTTAAAAACACACATGACAAGAGGAGGACGCGGCGGAGAGCCGCCCGGGCAGGCGCACCGCTGGAGAAACAGCT
>VZTZ01050910.1:712-19617 GCA_013400955.1 Drymodes brunneopygia
TATATATATATACACATATTTGCTTATAACTTCAGCAGGAGCTGGAGCCACAAGACCTGGATTTCCTGTCACCTCCTAATAGCCTTTTTGCTAAGCAGAGTGCATATGGAGAAGGGGTATGAGAACTGCTGGAAAGCAAGAGCAGAAGTGAAGACAAATAATAGAGGGAGCTCAGAAAGACAATTAAATAATTTGCCTTGCTCTTGGGGACATCCATATCTTCCTTCTCTTCCTCTGCTTCTCCTTCCTTGCCCATCTGTGTAGGCCAGCAAGCTGAGTCAGGTTTTGGCTTAGCTTCACCATTATAAAATAACATTCATTTCTGCCTGGTTTTGCTTGGGTTTGGATTTAGATGCCAAATGAGGACAGTGGTAGCTGTCACCTTGAAAGATGAGTGGAAAGAGCCTGATGCCTGGGATTAAATGGGATGAACTGGTGGTATTTGGGGAATAGGCTGTGGCTGGAGTGGCAGGTGATGCCCCAGAGGTGCTGATCACTGTGTCACTCAGCCACCTGCACCAAGCTGCTCTTGTGCCTGGAAAGCACTTGTATCTCTCCTGATTCACTTCTGCTGCATACATGGTCATGGCCCGCTCTCTGGGTAGACCCCAGACATGACCTCCAGCTGTGCTTGGAGGCTTTTGGGTCTCCTTCATTTAGCAGCTCCCTTTTAAAGCCTTGCCTTCTGGTCTGAAGTGGATTTTCACCTTTCCTTTCCTTTTCAGAAGGACAATAGGCACTGCTGAGGAGGGATCACAGTGTGACAGCAGCATGGTAGCAAAACTCCTTTCTGCAATTCATCCACTTGCTCATTCTTGCCTTGCAGTTCAAAGACCTCATAATTTTCTGACATCCTCTGCTATTAAAACCTCTGCTTGTGTAGGAGTTGTTTTTTGTTTGGTTTGCAGCAGCAGGCTTTTAGTCTTTGCTTCCTGCTGCTTCCTGACAGCCAGTTTTGACAAGCCCTTCAGAGTCACTGCTGCTTTGTTAATTTTCTGGCTTTTCACCCCCTCCTGCTATTATTACTTTACGCCGATGTTTATTTGACCACACACTGATTCAACACTTACAGTTACCAATTAGGATCAAAATATTGCTTTGAAATTTACCTGAAACTCAAGGTCTCTGTTGCCAAGACATCCAACTTCATGGAGTTTCTCCAACACAAGGCACAGCATTGCTCATACTTTTATTTGTTAGGGGTAAGTCCTGTGATTAATGGTATCCATAACTGATGTGCATCTTCCTTGATGAGCAATTTGCTTGCATTCATGAGCAAAACAAAGCATCTCTGCACTGAGAGAGTTTCTGGTTTTTGCACCTTTTCTGAATTCTTTCCTTGCCGTCATCAGCACCACACACTAGGGACACACCAATTTTAGAAGTTGCTATAATAGGACAAATTGAGCAAATGGCAAAGTTCCACTATTGGCAATCATTGGTAATGATCCCAGGCTTAAAATTAGGTTTTATTTCTATCTTTTTTTCCTTTTTTTTTTTTTTTGGCTGTTTGACATGAGCTATCTAAATAACATAGTAGACCTCCATGTCTAAGTAATTTCCTCAGCTTTCCTCACCTTCTTTTAATTTTTCCTTACCCTATTTTTTACTCTGGTACTTTTCCTCTTCCTTTCCAGTATTTCTGTTCTGTGCGTGCTTTTGTATTGCAATTCTGATTCACATAACCTTAATTTGTTTACCTGTTTAAATGCAGTTAATGCTAAGAGTGAACATGGTAGAATTTGACTGAAATAACATGCCAAAGAAATACACTGATGAACCAGTTCAAGTCTGTTTCCTGTTTCCTCAGGCTGTTTGCAGATTTGGCCAGACTATTTTTCCTGATGCTTACAACTCAAAACTGAGAGGATTAGAAAATTTTATATTTCAAAAATTAAATTCTCTCAATTCAAGGCTGATTGAAATCAATGGTAAAGCTCTCCATAATCTTGTTAGAAACAGGATTAATTCAGTGTTTTTAAATGTCTCATCCTTGGTTTCTACTCAGCCCTAATATTACAAACCATTATTTATGGAAGTTGTTTTTACTGTGAGAAAGAGGTTTATTTTACCACCCCTGCAGAAAATGCAGAGCAGCAGCTTGGTCTCAGTCTTGCAGACTCACAGCCCTACAAACTTTGCAGTATTTCTTTGGTGTGGTGTTTTGTGTATTTGTAGGTCTGTATTCTGGTAATCTATGGAGTACCTGTTGGAAGAAGAGCCCTGCTTGGTCTGTCTGGTTCAGGGTTGGACACTTAACTTTGATCTGAGCCTAAGCCCTGCTTACAGCTCTGTACTTTGTCCTGACCCACAGAGAAGGGTCACACCAAGACCCTTGCTCCCCCTCACTGGGTATTTTTGTACCTCAATTAGATCCCCACCCTGCCACTTCAAAGCTGAATATATTAAGCTGGCCATCATAAGACATATCTGCCATTCCTCAGGTTAGTCTTCCAACCTCCCCCTGGACCATACCCAAAATGTGAATTTAATGTCCTTTAAACTTGGTGTCTCTGCATGCCCTTCCCCAAAAACAGCTTGATGAAAGGGACGCATTTAAAGAGTGATTTTACAATTTGTTTTGCTTGATGGAGAGATTTACCCCCCTCCACCTTGGAGCATTTGCTTAGATTTCCTTTCGGCTGTTATATGTGGAGCAAAGACATAGAAAGGACTTTACTACATGTTTTAATTCTTCCTTTAATCTGCCAGAATATTGGGTATGCTGTAGGAGAATACACCTCTGGAGGACACACCAACACCAGCCATTTATCTGCATTAATGCTCTCCATTTCATTTCACAAATATCAAATATCTAAGCCCCAAATATAGAATTTAAATCCAATTAAAAAGCACAATTCCAGCTTGGCTTTCCCACACTTCTACCCTCTCTCCCAATGTATCATTCAGTGATGCCTTTTCCAATTAAATGATATTTTTAAGGCCATTTACTTAAAAGTCTTTTACGAAGATATATATATATGTGAAGAAACCATGTTTCTATACCTGTTACAGTGTGGCAAAAAATGTGTTAGACTGTGGTATATGGGGGAGAACCACAAGTGTTTATTTCAACAAGCCTCAAAGTGAAGGTGTTGGAGTACTTTTATCATGTTTTCTTCACACCAATATTCCACTCATAAATTGTACCTTGAGCAGGTCAGCTGATTAAAAACTGCCAGAGAAACACAAAAGTGATAGGACTGCCTGATAATCCAGAGCTCTGCATTACCCTATATCTCTTATAGCATAATATATATACACTTTGACATGAATCATAGAATCACAGGATGGTTTGGGTGGGAAGGGACCTTAAAGCTCATCCAGTCCCACTGCCTGCCATGGGCAAGGACACCTTCCACTGTCCCAGGGTGCTCTAAGCCCCAGTGTCCAGCCTGGCTTTGGACACTGCCAGGGATCCAGGGGCAGCCACAGCTGCTCTGGCCACCCTGTGCCAGGGCCTGCCCACCCTCACAGACAGCAATTCCTTCCCAATATCCCATCCAGCCCTGCCCTCTGACACTGGGAAGCCATGCCCTGGGTCCTGTCCCTCCATGCCTTGTCCCCAGTCCCTCTGCAGCTCTCCTGGAGCCCCTTTAGGCCCTGGCAGGGGCTCTGAGGTGTCCCTGGAGCTTCTCTTGTGCAGGTGAGCACCCGCAGGTGTCCCAGGCTGGCTCCAGAGCAGAGGGCTCCAGCCCTGGCAGCATCTGCGTGGCCTCCTCTGGACTGGCTGCAGCAGCTCCAGGTCCTTGTGCTGCTGTTCCCCAGGGCTGGGGCAGCTCTGCAGGTGGGGTCTCACCAGAGCACAGGGGCAGAGAGGCAGAATCCCCCCTGCCCTGCTGCCCATGCTGGGGATCAGCCCAGGGCATGGGGGGTTCAGGGCTGGGGCAGGTCCAGCTCTCATCCACAGCACCCCCAGGTCCTGCTCCCAGGGCTGCTCCCTCTGCTCATGCTCAGCCTGGACTGATCCTGGGGACTGCCCTGACCCAGGTCCAGCTCCAGCACTTGGCCTTGTTAAACCTCCTGAGATTGCCATGGGCATATTTCAACACCCCATGTTGTTCCTTCTTAATTTCCTGTGCTAATAATCACTTCCAATTAGAGCAGAGGATGGATGTGGCCAGAGGGATTGACCAGCCCTTGCAATGATCCTGGTGAGCAGCAGAACTATTGGGGTCCTGGATGCCCTTTCCTTTGGATGAAGCCTGCTGGCAGATTGCTTCCTGGCTGTCCCCACACAGCCCAACTGGGAATTTAACTTTCAGCATTGGCAGCACCAACTGTTCACAACTTAGCTTGCCAGGCTTCTGAAATAATGAAATTGGACTAAAGAGGAGAAGTTTAAAAATAACAATCTGCAAAATCCTTTCTCGTTGGCTTCTGAGATAAGGGAAGGGTTTTGACTTGTGTTGTCAAATATTTCTCAAGCGTTTTTAAATTTCTACCCTGCTATTGGTGTAGTTTCCAGGCATTATGGGAGTTGGAATGAATCTGTGAAAGTTTGGATAACAGGGACTTGTGATGATAGTGTTTATGCATTGGCTTAAAAAAATGCCATCTTTCCAAATAGGCAAAAGAAGCATTATATTGCGACTTAGAGATGTCATCAAATTAAACATCCTTTGCTAGCATGGCCAACAAATCGAAAGCAGGACCCAGTGCCCACCACATTTAGCAATTACTGGAGATGTAAAGCTGAAGTTTGGAGATTTAATTTCTTTGGCCCTCTGGTTTCCCACGTCTCCAGCTTTTTGCCCTTGTGTTTTTGAGAAAGAAATTTCTACCTCCTCACACAGTGGTTGGTTTTGTGTGTTGTTTATGAGCACAGATAATTACTGGCCTTCAGATTTGTGTGGGGAGCTTGGTATTGTTTTTGTCCAAGGACTTGCAGAGTCTATGGGAAGTAAAAGTTAATTGTTTACCCTTGTAAGGTGCTGTCTTGTGGTTCTTGGTATCTTTTAGTTCTTTTTGATGAATGTGTCATTGTATGTTAATAAATAGGACGTGAGAACTCATGCTGATAGACTTAACCTAATGAATGATATCAAATATCAACTGCCTCGTTTTCTTGCTAGAGGGCTGCAGTTTAGCTGGCAGAATGGAGAGGAATTGGCAAATTGGACCGGCACCTTTAATTTCACGGATGACGGAGCAGTGAAGAGTGGCAGTGACACAGGCACCAGGTACCAACACCCAAGGGAATGACTGTAGATATCTTTCTCTCCTCATATGAACCACAAATGTGAGCACAGGCTGTATGAAAAATGAGATTTGCAGTGTGCTTTGGCTGCTTGGCACTGCTCCCCATGGCACAGAAGATGTCAGGGATGCCCAAGCACTGTGCTATTTCACCCTTGGAAGCCTTGGGGATATTTTGGAATATGCCATAAGCATCCACAAAATCTGCAGAAGGGTGGCTTCTATGTCCTGGATTCTTCTATTTCCCTACCAATGCAGTGTGTTAAGGTGTGGCAGTACGGGAGAATGGGACTTTGGCAGAGAATGTCCCAATATGACAGTGTTGGTGCACACAGAGCACAGTGGGGAACGTGGTCGTTAGAATAAAACATTTATTCTGTGAAAGCATAGTTTAACTCAAATTCTTTTCAGGGCCTAGTAGGGGGAAAGTGTTCTGTCAAGATAAGACTGGAGCATTTCCTTTATTTACACTACTTGACAACATGAGAAGCACTGATGTGCTGCTGCACTCTTTGTACTTACAAGTTTGACACAGGCTCAGGTGTCTGCAGGGTCATGTGCAGACTCAGAAAACTGGCAGCAGTTGTGCCTAAAGAGCTCCACAGCTATCCCAAGCCATCTGCATAAATCTAGGCTTAGGGGTGGATGTTTGGGCTCTCTGCCTGGAACATCAGTTACAGGGTTAAAAATCCTGAGTCGTGTAGCATCAAGTTCAGTAAGTAGCAGAGAGATCTTAGAAAGAACTGTAAAACAAAGAAAAAACTAAAACCAATTAAAAGAACCTTACACTTCGTGCCTGTGCTTAAACAAAACTCAGGGTAAATTGCCCATTTTATTTTAGATATCATCATTTTGTAACTGTACACCGCTACAGCTGTGGAGCTGATAGCACTTCAAAGGCAAGCAGAAGTTGCAGAGTCTAACCTGCCAGAAATCATCCTGTCACTGAACCACAGCAGTGCTGCAGTTCCTGCTCAGGCTCCTGCTGTAATGTGATCCTGTATGAGCACTTCCCACTGGTCTTGTGAAGGTTCTTTATAAGAGGAGCCAAGCTCCACTGCAGTTTTTCACTTGGAGCAGGAAAACAAAAGGTTCATGTGTATGTGTGTGTGTGTATTTATCTTCTAATCTTGTTGCTTTTTCAGTGTCTGCATATACAGTCTGTATTTACAAAGTCTTCAGTTTAGGCACTTGGCATATAAAAGAACTCAGTGTGTCACAAAGACACACATCTTCTTGAAGGCGTGAGAAAATAAACAAATATAGATTTCCTCCTCTAGACACCTTTGACAGAGACAATTGAACCATCATTGATCGCAGCACTGGAAACCAAAACCCTTGAATACAAAAGACACAGTCCTGCGGGGCTGAATCACTGTGCTGCTCTCAGTCTCGTCAGCCTCTTCAAAGACAGAATGGGCACAGCCTCAAGGGATACACAGGGTGGGATTGTTGGGGTGTCTGTGCAGGGCCAGGAGCTGGACTTGGATGATCCTCATGGATCTCTTCCATCTCAGGTCATTCTGTGATTCTGTGTTACTGACAGTGGAGATGAGAGCTCTTCACTCAGGGATAAGTCTACCTGCAATGTATTTCACTCCTAAGTGTGTTAGAGATATTATTTATCCTTTTGTCTACTTTATGAAACCTGGGAATACAGAAAAATAAAAAATAATACAGACTGTAAAAGTGTGGAGATGAGATTGTGTGGTGACTACTGCAGAGCTGTGTCAAAATTGTTTACTATTCACCTTTGATCACCTTTCTGACTGTGTTGTCACCAGACATCTCCTGAGAGTCTTAATCTGACACTCAACTTTAGGCTGTAGATATAAAATGAAAACAAGTCTTCCTTTATTGAATAATTCTTTCCACTGAATGGAAAACTTGCAGACTACATTTTACAGAACTGATTTTATTTGTATATATTTACAGTACTCCAGAGAGATGTCTGAAGTGCACAAAAGTAATTATATGTCACCATAAGCACAGTGAATACTTTTCACTGCAGAGCTCTGCAGTTTTCTGTGCTATCACCTTCTTGTAAAAGGCTTGGTGTTTAAAGATATTAATTGAAATATAAATGAATACAATTTCCATTAACCTGTACCTTTTACATATAGAGAAAGACACATGTTTTTTCATGCATATGTGGTATCAACTTGAACAATTTCTAGAACTCTTTATCTTTTAATTACATAACTTAATACAGGGTGTATTCCTGTAGGAGTGAATTTTTAGATGAAAATGAAGGACTTCAGGAAAAGGCCCTCTGAAAGAATGAGTGCATTAGAATTGCAAGTCAGCCAAACTTCACAAGAATAGTGGCCTTAAGGAAAACAATGAACAGTGAAGATTAAACACTGCATGAAAATGATCAAGCAAGAAAGAGACGAAGATTTCAGAAACCAATGAGTCACTCCTTAGATAGAATCACACAACGGTTTGGCTTGGAAGGGAACTTCAACCTCACTGAGTCCTATCCCCTGCCATGGGCAGGGACACCTTCCCCTATCCCAGGCTGCTCCAAGCCCCAGTGTCCAGCCTGGCTTTGGACACTGCCAGGGATCCACGGGCAGCCACAGCTGCTCTGGCCACCCTGTGCCAGAGCCTCCCCACCCTCACAGACAGCAATTCCTTCCCAATATCCCATCCAGCCCTGCCCTCTGACACTGGGAAGCCATGCCCTGGGTCCTGTCCCTCCATGCCTTGTCCCCAGTCCCTGTGCAGCTCTCCTGGAGCCCCTTCAGGCCCTGGCAGGGGCTGTGAGGTGTCCCTGGAGCTTCTCTTGTGCAGGTGAGCACCCGCAGGTGTCCCAGGCTGGCTCCAGAGCAGAGGGCTCCAGCCCTCTTATGGCTGAGGTTTGAAATCAAACACACTTCTCTCATTGAGCCCTGCTGTGACAGCTCTGCTGTGCTGGGGGAACTCAGCTAACCCAGGTTTTCCTTACACTGCTTAAGACAGTTCTTTAGATTGTGGAGAAGCAGTCCATGGAAATAAAAGCTTATGTCATGTATTTGGTGCAGCCAAGAGTGTGGATCCTGTTTGTGTCATCTAATATTGCTTTTGGCAGACACTTGACAGATCTTGATTTTCTAGGCCTTTTTGGGCACCAGAGTCTTCATTTCAATTCATACTGCATTGCTGAAGGCCTTCTAGGTAGCAAAGAAATTGTGAATACTGCCGAGAACTGAAAGTGAAACACAGGAGCTCCCCAAACCCATAGGGATTTCAGCTGAGGGAAGACTACCCACTCAGATTCGATGACAACCAGTTGTTGAACACTGGACTATTTTTGATCCTTGTGCATCACTCATTGCTTGTGTTTCTATCTTTTGCATTTTACTTTGTGCTAAGCATCATTAAACATTAGAGCATCCTTGTGGAGAATCAGGGAAAGTGTTCTATCTGGTGCTGGTTATAAGAAGTGATATGCACAACCGCCTCCCAGAGCCGATTCTTCTGCTCTTCTTTTAATATGTTTTGCAGCTTACTAGGATTGTGAGCTGTCATGCTTAAATAATTTTTCACTGGCAAGAAGCTGCCTTAATGACAGGACATCTTATCTGCCATATTATTTGTTTTATGGTGTTCTCTTCAGTCTACTGGAGCTGAAGATAAGATTCAGTGTGGAGCTTTAGTGGTGAGACCACAGAAGCCTTTGAAAGGTGAGAGGAGATTATGCTTTCAGGCCTGTCAATTTGTACACTGAATTCTCTAGTATGACAAATCTGAAGCTTTGTCCCCACTGGCTACAAAATAAAAACTAGAATCAATTTGATTTATCAAATGCACATTTTACAAGAGTGAATGTAAGGGCTTAGGATTTTCCTTAAGTCGCATTGCTCAGTTCCTCATACAAAGATCCTGAATTCTCTAAACCACAAGAAAAAAAACAAAGCCAAGAAGCAGTTGCTTGCAATGATAAGCTAAAATGTGGGTTTTGAGATGTCATTGATTTATAAGGGTTGTCATGAGTTTTGCTATGCCTTCTAGGTGGGTGGCCACATAACAACATCAGCAGCGTATTTCAGTCAGAGTGAATGGGAATGGGCTTGATTAAAACACCCAAGCAGCAGCTTATTAAAAATTGTCGAGTTTTGAAATTAAATTGGGAAAATAGGGCTTCCTGCACCACACTCCACTGCTGCTTGTCAGGAGACAACATTGGTTTGATGCAGTGAAAGACAAGGAGCACCAACCTGTCCCTGAAACCAGAATTCAATGTAGTCTCCAATAAATCAGTCACACATTGCATAGTGGGAAGACCTCTAAGTGAATGTGGGTTTCAGTCTGTGTAAGAGAGGACCTGGGGAGCACAGGGGGTGGTGGTGTTGAGGGACTGCAAGGTGGGCTTATCCCCAGGGAAAAGCAGAAGGCAGCCTGGACTTTGCTGTGCCATTTAGGGCTGCTTCTGCTGGAGCTCCTGCTGCTACACCCACGACTGCTGCAGTGGAGCTGTGCTGGGTGCTGTGCTAGGCTGAAATCCTGGAGAGGCTCGTGTCCCACATCAGTGGGCAGATTGGAAGGGAACAACACAACGTGCCATTGGCAGGAGTGGATGTTTGGCCAATTCACATTGCTAATGAGGTAATGAGCAGCAGAGTCAAGCAATGCCAAGTGATCTGTGTGTGTGGAGACACTGAGAGGGGAGATCACAATGAGAATGGCAGTGAGCAGCCAGTGCCAGTTTGCCAGGAGCCTCCATAGCGGCCATGAAAAATACATCCTCAGGGTATCACAGCCATCATCTCGACTGCACAGATGCGTAAGATGTCTGTGGACTCATGGGACCAGCTCAGAAAAGGAATCCAGAGAAGGAGGACCTCTGAGAAGAAAGATTTGTGCACTTTCTACTTTTCTTCAGAGGTTCAGTGAGCTATCCATGAACAGCCTTTAAAGGACAGAAATAGATAATAAATAATAAAAGCCACTCCTCCCCTGTAGAAGATAGAACTTATGAATTTAGGGCTGGCTCATGGAAGCACTGGTGGTTTTTTGAAAGCAAAAATTTTAACTTGGAAGACAGGCAGAATATCTTGACAAACTGTCCTTGTCTTGATGGATGGACCTGTCTAATGCCATTTATTAACAGACCCCAGAAAAACTTACTACTCTGTAAAACCAAACATATCAATGATCAGTGGGTTCATGAATCAGTAGCTTTTAACCTCAGCTACAAGGATCTCCTGGAAAACTTGAGTCCCTGTACAAGAATTCCAGATCCTGAATTTTAATGACTCTCTGGTTCTTGTGGAAAGAAAGCCAGTCTTGAATGAAAGATGCCATTTCTATCTTTAGCTTCCAGGCATTGAATACTGTTTTTCCTTGCTATACTGTATTGAAAACCTTCCTGCCACTGGTAATTGCTTCCTGGTGCAGTATCTCCTTACTCAGTCACCATATGTTTAGATTAAGCTTCACACGCCTCTCATAATTTTTTAGAATTTAGATAATTTCTGCAGGTCCTTTTGTAACTCTCACCAGTATCTCAAGCCCCCAAAGGTGAAATGTCAGAACTGGAAGCAGTAATTCAGAAGAGCTACTGCTACACAATATATACAGAGATACATGACCATTTTCTCTTGCTTATATTTTAATTTTTTTACATCACACGGCTCATGATGGCACATTTTGTTCCCACCTACAGACACACACTGAAAGTTCATGATCAGTTAGACATCTAATGTATCTACTAGCTTTAGAGATGAAGATGGTACAGGATTTAAACCAGTGGCATTGTCATCAGCACGTGGTAGACAGGAGGAATGTGAACTGCCTTTTTAAACATTTGTTGTCCCTAAGGATGAGACAATCAAATAATTTCATCAAGCTGTGTAAAAGAAGCCTGCTGCTTCTCCAGTCTCCTCTATTGCACCCACAGTTCTTTCTCTCTCAGTTCAGCCTTTCAAGCACCATCCTGCTGTGGACAAGGTGACTCAGGCTCTCAAACAGCAGAAACAGCATGAGCAACGATGAGATTTTTTTTTGTGCCACAGTCCTAGTGAAGTTTAAATTAATCTAAGAGCATCAAACATTCCTGCTTCCTTTGCCACATCTACACCAGCTTCTTTACCTGCCAAACAGGGATCATCCCTTCCCAATGGGACAACGTAATATTGGGAGAACAGGCCATGCCAAGTGGTAGGATGCTTTTATTTGAAACTGAGGGAGAAAAATCCCTGAACTGATGTCAAGTCCTTAATCCTCTTGACCAAATCTTGTGGTTTTTCATGTTGTCACATAGAAGCATTATCAGAAGCAAAGGCCAGAGGGATTTGGTCTCTCACAATGGGCTCTGATGAAGTCAACACCTACCATATTCTACTCTGGATGAATTTTCCAGGGCCTCTACGGCTGTGATAGGCTCCACCCCAGCAGTATTTTTTCCTACAGGGACCTGAATATCCCATGCTGGCCTTGCCAGATGATGTGATTTCCCTGTGCTTTGGGGAAATTGCTCTGGCACACTTGGAACATTCCTGAGTAAGGAAGGTGAACCTTGACCCAAGGTTGGCCATGGATCTGCCCATACTGATGAGCACAGGCACTGCTAATTGGACAGCACACTTAATGAGCATTTAGTAGAAGCCTGCAGGGCTTGGTTCACTTATTCTCGTTTCTTAGTCACTGGATAATGTATATTTTTGGAAAGATCTTTGTTTTTCCTGCAGGGGAGGTGGAATCCTTCCTGCGATGCTCTGCGGACTCGCTGTGCAAGTGCTGCAGCCTTGCTGCAAACAGTGCTGAGTACTGGCACTGCAGGAACCAGCAGCAGGGATGGGAAGGCAGCTTGAGAAAAGGGCTTTGTTTGAAAGATGCCTGACCATTGCACTAAATTATACTTCAAAACCTTCGTTCAATACATCAGATAAATCAGTGTCTCAACCCAAGCATCACTTGAAGGCAGGATTGAAGTCTCGGGCTTTTTAATTTGTGTGGTGTGATCAAGAAAAGCTTACTTCTCATCAAAGCAGGAGCAGCCCAACTGCAGATGATCAAAGGCCCAAGTGTTAGCTGATGTACTGAGAAACCAAATGTGTCTCTCACTTGTGAGCTCAGGAGGCAGGTCAGCTGGAGGTGAGGTTGCAATGGGGGACACGAAGTTTAGAAAAGAAAAAAGTTTCAGTCAGTCAAAAGTGGAAAATTACAGAGTGAATAGCACCTAATTTCTGGGCACTCAGTGCAGTGAGCTGTGAAAAACCAGTGCCCTCTGAGCACTTGCAGCCTGTGTGGTGCTCAGGCACAGGATTTGATCCTGGCAAAGTGTTGTAAGTTTGGAAGTTAAAACTGACATGAGTGGACACAGAGCAGTGAGGGGTGTGTAGTGCCCAGTGCCCTGGGAAAGCACAATCCTACCTGCAATTGAGCTGTTTGCTGTGATTCTTTTGCAGTTGTGTTCTCTAAGGCAAAGAATCCTGAATTATTGTATTGGTTTTCCTGTGACCTTTAAAGGGATAAAAGTTATTTATGTTTCATCAGGGGAAGTGGAAAAATGCAGGGAGAGGACACTATGGTGGTGACAGATCAACTCTGTTTCATGGATAATAAAACTTGACTGTCATTCTTGTAAAGCCAAAACACAGACCTTTTCCATAGCAAAAGGAGTAAGCAGTACAGTCAGATTTGTCACTTGTCACTAATCAAGAGCATAAATCAAAATAAACTGAACTACATCCTTGTTTCTTAGCTGGAGATCAGACTGAGGAGGATGATGGGGAGGACAGTTTCCATTTGTGCTCATTAAGCTTTCTGACAGGCAAATGTATCTTCGTTCACAGGGAACTACATGTTTTAGAGTGGGAGTTAATAGGCAGAAGGAGCTCTCAGAGAGCAGGGAGTGGGTGAGACTGATGCTTCCCCTGGGAAAGTGCAAGGGCCTGATCTCCAAACACTCCCTGCAGGACCACACCCTTGCAAGAGGAGGACGTGGGTTTAAAGGACAACTCTGGAGGCTGAGGGAACCCATGCTCTTTGTGCTGGAGCTGATGTGCAAAAGCTGCATTCTAGGAAAGCACAACGTGGAGCACTTATTTGGGAAGAGGTTGTCCTGTGCTCCAGGGAACTCTGCTAATTTCCTGCTGTGTCTACAGCAGGAGGAATCACTGTGAAGCAAATAAATAGCATGAACACTCCTAGGAGAAAGAGAGGAACCCTTTTTTCCTGAGTCTATTGACCAGCCAGTGTATTGAAAAACCCTTAATGCTGTTGCAGCACCATTATTACTTGCAGCCAATGTGTGGAGCATCTGTAGCATCACGACTCAGGAGGGTTTGGTGGCTGGCTGGCTGCTCCAGTGAGCTCCAAGGCTGATGAAGGACAGCCCAAAGGATGTTTATTCAATAGCTTGGGATACTGAGCTGGCTTCAATCAAACTGACCCCATGGCCAGCAGCATCTTTGTCCTCTCTGTGTGCAGAAGTGACACTGCCATTGGTGTTCCCTGCCTTTGCTGCACATGTCCCACCAGTGATGTGTCATCCAGTCTGTCCCATGGATTCTCCCTCTGCACTTCCACAAGGTAAAAAACAGTGAATTCAATGCTCCCAGTGGCTCTGCTGGGAAAGCTGAAGCTGTTGTGGGAGTTGGAGGCTTGCAGGACTGTCCTGTACTTTCCCAGTCTGCAGGTTCATGGAATAGCTCTCCTAGAAACGCAACATTGCCTCATGGATTGATTTCCTTTCAGATCCAGAAGTGGTTTATTTTTGACCCAATCCTTTCCTCCTTAACCTTCTGCTGCTTTGGTAACACATCCTTTTTCATTTCTATTTTTGCACTGTGGGTTGAGTAAACAGGCAACGATCAAAGGGAATGGCTGGGACACAGGAAATTTCATCTCCATTTCATAAAATGACATCTCTGACTCCAGTGCCACAGGCTGAAGCCAGCCTTCCTGTGCTGTGGTGCTCCCACGTGACAGCATGTGCTGTTTGACATCTGAGCTGCTGCTCTCTAACTTAGCAGCACAGCCAGAAGTGCATTGGAAAGATAAAAATACATGTTAATCTAGATTTTTGCTCTGCTTATCTGTCCTGAGGCACATTCAGGGTACAGAAATGAAGTGTTGGGTGACAGGTGAGGATGAGGCTGATAGGCATTGCTGTCTCCTGCACACCCTAAGAAGCAGGAGGGGTGTGTAAGGTGCTGAGGGCTGTGGGGGGGTATGTACCTGCCCCTAGTTACTGTGCAGAACATGCATATCCAGGGTGCCAGCACTGTCTGACTCAAAGAACCAGAGAAAAAGATTGATACTGCAAAAGACAGTCAGAAAAATGATTATTTCAGAGGATGAAAACATTGTCTGTACTGGTAGCCAGAGGGGACTCCTTCAGCCCTGGGTAACTCTGTGATCAGTAAGAAATTCTGTGGTGTTGGTTAGTAAATGCTGAATGTCCAGGTGAATAATTCAGTTGGAAGGAGAGTCCAAGCCTTTTGGTGAGAGCCCAGATGAAGATTCATGTCAGATCTCCCTTCAGGAGGCTGAGGAACTCTTTTCACAGAGTTTTCACTGATTATGGAATACTTGAACTACATAATTTCCTCTAAAATACGTATAAAAATTCATGTTTGTTGCCTTGAAGGCTATATAAACACATTTCCAGATAGCCACATTTTTTAAAGATGAGCCACTGGGTTTTTGGGACTTCTTTATTAGGATTTTTTTTTGTTCTCCTCCTGCCACCTTTTAAGCATGGGCTTCCTCCTTTCAGTCTCAAGATTTGTACCTCTCACTGGATCACAGAAATGGTTGGTTTGGGGTTTGGCAAAGCTGTAAACCTTACGGAGAGGTGAAGGAGACACTTTATAAATCAGCACTTGGCAGGACAGAAACTTTCCCAGTTGAAAGCAAATTGCTTTGGGAGGCTCTTGGACTTTTTGCAGTCACACATGGGTGAAACATGAATTTTGATATTATTTTGCAATGACACGAATCTAAAATATTACATTTCCAGTGATGGCTTAAGTGAAACTTTCCCACTAATCTTATCTTTATACTTCCTATTGAAGAGCCAAAAAAGAGTTTGGAGTTACAGTGTCACGAATTCCAGGATTTTACAGGATCCATCAAAAGAACTTCCTCTAGCCTTGTTCATAACCTATTATGAACCTATTCCTCCAGGTCATCTTCTCTTAGTTTTTCATTGTCCTCTCAAGTGCTATCACTGTTATTTGTGCTGTGTCTGAGCATTAAAATCCTTTCCATTTCCTTCCAAACAGACCAAAGTAGTAAATTCCAATGAAAAGTAAATGTAAAACCCAGCTCCTCAGGAGCTATGGAATAGCCTCCACAGACACAATACCACCTCTAGCACTTTTATGGTACTGTTTTTTCCAACCCAGCACAGTCAGGCACCCAAAAGATGGCAACAGTGCTCCTTAAACAGTGCTTTTGCCCAGACTTTTCAGTTCCAGCTGCTGAGTGCTGACTGCTGGAAAAGGCAGCTGGTCCTTGTTGTTGCTTCAAGATAGATGAACTCCTGTAGGAATGGACAAACTGCGCATGGGTGACTGTTCTAGGACCAGCAGGGACTTTTGTGCCTCACTGTGGAGGAATGAGCTGCCTATGGGCCAGGCAGTGCAGCCTCAAGTTAGGCAAAAGTCATAAATCACAACTTTCAGCACAATTCTGTTGATGTGCAAGATGATAATTCTAGTCTAAACCTTATCAATGATATCTTGTCTTGTCCTTCCTCAGGTATTTTGAGTTTTATGAAGGGCCTTTGGAATACAACTCTACGAAATGCCTGGAGTTAAGGCAGGACATCATCGAGGTGAAGGTCTTGTCTATGTAAGTATGAACTACATGTAAAAGTAGAAGTGTTTAGCAATAAAAGTTTTGCTAAAAATGTTACTTTCTGGGGCAGGATGGAATGGTGTATCACAATGACATTGTCAAAAGATGCAAGGCTCAAGAGATCACATCAACAGGGAGCTCAGAAGGGATTCCTGATCTTCTCTTACCCGTGCAAGCACTGTTTGAATTTGATCTGAAGTCCATTTTAAAAAACATAGAAGCTTTTCCCATATACTGAGGCATTTCAGTCAGGCCCAGTATTATTGCTGGAAGTTAAATACAGTGTTTATATCTTATTTCCAGTAATTAAAGAGTAAGAGCAGCCAGACTGACTCATGCAAGTGTCTATCCAGCCTACAACTCTTTCACTGACAGTGGCCAGTAGCAAAGGCTGAGAAAGAAAGAAAAAGCTCAGCCCTTCCTGATAATAAATTCTGTCATGGGGACTTCTGGACTGGTAGAAGGAGTCCTGACTGGAGTAATCAGAGTGGACAATAAACCTCTCTATTAATTGTTTAGATATTTTCTGAGCCCATTTGTATTTTTGACCTCCTCAAACAGCAGAGAGTTTCACAACTCAAAACCCCTTAGTGAAAAGGTGAGAAAATGTGATTCTGGGAAACAATAAAATATCTTTAAATTGTGTTTTGTGGTCCTGTAAGTATGCCAAGAAATGAATGAGCTGAATGAGATGTAAAAATGAAGCCACAGCAAGGGATTTGGGTGAAAAAAGTGAGTTTGCCAGTGCAACAGAGCACAGCTGGGTAATTTTAGCATTGCCTTTTTGCATTTTCAGCATTTCACGGAGTTTAGGTGCTTGGATTACATCTAATCCCTCACCACATCTAAAGCCAGAGGTTTAGCAATGCACAAGGTCTGCAAAGTGCACTGGGAATGTCAGTTCGAAGTGCAGCTCCACAGGTGCATGACATGAAAGCAGACAGGGCTACAGAAAATACAGAAAAAATTGTTGCTCCAGGTCCGCGTGGGTCTGAGCATGCCTCCCTCACTGACTTTGTGCACAGCAAAATGTAGGTTATGTCCTTGCTTTCTGCACTGGATGGAGGAGACACGAGTAACACACTTCGCGCCGCTTGCTGACTCGCAGCGCTTAAAAATAAACAGGAGGGGTGAGAATGTCACACTTCTGCCAAAGCTCTGCTGAAGATGGGGAGTTCTGAATTGCATTCTTTTCTGTACACTTATCAGAGGACACAGAGAATTCCTCATTTGTCTTTGCGGAAGGTAGTGGACTCCTGCTCAGCTAGGTACAAGCTACCCTTAATTCTACAGTAGATGCCATTTGACATTAAGTTCTTTCACTCTGCTGGTCTCCTCTGATGTTCTTGATTCAAATGTGCTGTGTTTCCCAAGTCAGTCCTTACAGTAATGGAAGATTTCCAAGTTAATGTGCTCTGGTGGGCTACAGAAAGTACAATATGACCTAATTCCTTCCTGTAACTTCCACAGCCTGGGAAATGCTAAATTCTACTCACTTTAAATATATAATTATCTTAAAAGGTTTTGCTTTATTCAAACATTAAAAGCCCTCAAGCCTGAAGAGAAGTCATTAAGACCTATCAATCTAGCAGAAATCACAGACTTCCAGATTTCCTAGCCAGATTATGCAGTTGCTTCCTACCTCTGGATATTTGCAAAGCCTTCATTATCTCTGTTGTCCAAACACACAAGAAAATGTGTGAACTTCAGTGTGGAAGTTCTTGGAATTGGTGATATAATCAAAAAATGAGTCATCCTGTATCAGCCTCGTTGAAATAAGAGTGTCTTTTTTTATTATTGTTTATTTGTGACTACAGGTATATTGATTAGCAGAGGAGGAGGGAGAGATCCTTATGTAAACAGCTTTTCATTTCCTCTTACCATCACAGACTCCTACCCCTACACACAAGCTCCTAAATTATTCATAAAATAAATTTGCCTACAGTGTTGTGCTGTAGGATCTCACAGATCAACTTAACCTCACCAAAATACAGCCATAGTTGGCCAAATGTGTCTCCTTTTCCAATACCCTCCTCCTGTGCGCTTCTGCTGGGTGCAGATAGAGACCCATTTGCTTCCCTGCAGATTTTGGTAGAGTAGATGCTTCTGGCTCAAGATTGCATTTTTTATCCTGAAAAAAAAAAAGGAGAAAGTCTATCAGGGAGAAGAAATCAGTCCCAAACATCAATTCTTGTGTACACAGGGCTTAGAGTGGCTATGTCTGAGCAGAAAAAGGAATAAAAATGATAACTTTTGTGCTGTCTAGACTGACTGATTTGCCCCATCAATTTGCATTGTACTCCATCTGCAGCTGATTTAGGAAATGAAGCCCTTGTAATAAACTGAATTTCCTTCTTTCTTTCTTTTTTATCCTTTAGGGTGAAACAAACTGAATTGTTTGACAGATGGAAGAGCCTACAGATGTGCAAATGGGAGATGAATGTCACAGAAGCCAATTTATTCAAGTAAGAATGGCTCACATTAATGAGACTGAGTAAAATGTACTTTGGTTTGAGTTTAGCTTCCTGCAGAGAGATCAATATTTCACCTGGATAGCAAGAGTAAGAATGGCAATATTTGGAATACCATCCTTTTGAATAAATGTGGACTTTTCCTCCTACTTTAAAAAAAACTCAACAGCAAGAGTGAAAGAATGTTTTTCTGACATGTGGAACAGTCTTCCAGGAAAGGCAAGGAATTTGGTGTGGGAAAGACTTCCAGGTGTCATTTTGGCAGAATTGAGGGTGGAGATGAGATTTAATGGCTGCACCTAACACATCAATCTAACTCTGGCTTGGAATGGTGACATCACTGGTGATACTGCAAATTTGGCCTACAAAATACTCACACTGGATTTTTTTTCTGGGTGTTTTAGGTACTGTCAGACCTTGTTTATGACTTTCTCTCTTTTT
>VZTZ01050910.1:19622-45196 GCA_013400955.1 Drymodes brunneopygia
GCTTTCTCTCTTTTTTGTTTTTTTCTTTCTTTTTTTTTTTTTGTTTTGTTTTGTTTTTTGTTTGTTTTGGTTTTTTTTAATGGCTTCTCAGCTATTACTCACTGATTATCTACATATCTTTTCTGGTCTTCAGAGACCTCTCAGTTTGTTTCTGTAGTGTTCTGTCTTTTTTCATGTAACTACTCTGCTGAAATTCCTCCATGACCCTCTTAGGACACAGCTTTTGAAACTGGCCTTGCGAAGGCAACAGTAGATTGCAGCCAAAACAATTTTTGAATGGTATATATTGATACATTCCAGTGCCATATTCTAGTAAGTTTTGAGAAAACAAACTATTTCAGAGTAAGTGATACAGACTGAAGTCTGAAAGTCACTGGTACAACTCAGAGCTGTTGTTTATAATAAGGCCCCCAGCTTTATCCCAAATTCTCTTGCGTGATTCCAGGAAATAGCTGTCAGGAGTTAATGAGAGAATGTGAGAATGCATGTGCTGAGTTAGTCATTGACATCTTTAAAAATAACATTGTTGGTCTCAGGCTCATAACAGTTTCTCCAATGTGATCTCCACACCTAAGTTTTTTTAGGTGGGTTAGGTTTTTTGTTTTTTTTTTTTTTTTGCTATATTTTTTCTGGAAATTACTTGATAGGCAATTATCAGAGCCCATTTTGAAGAGAGGAGTCATTCAGGATCACAGCTCATTATTTTAAAAACAGCTGGAGTGAGGAGTAATGATTGTGCTCAGAGGCCAAGTAGCACTTTGAGGTATGGAAAGGAACCCTTTGAGGTTTGGAGGCCAAAGCAGAGGTGGGAGCCGTGAGAAAGGACTATCCAAAGACCAGCAGGAGGACCATCAATCTACCTCAACACCAGCACACCAGCACATTAAACAAAGAACCCCTCTCTACTCTGTGCACTGAGAAAAAAAAAGAGATTAAAGGCTCCTGTCACTGCCTGTACCTGCCTGACTGATATATCACTGCTTCAGGAACCCTCACTGGCACCCAGGTGTAACATAACCTTTGTCAGCTGAGTTCAGGAACAACAGTCATGCCTGTAATTAAAAACAGAAAAAAGTCTGAAATCTGTTTCATTTGTGTCCAGTGGGGCAGAGTGTGAATATGTGAGGAAGTGCTGTCCCTTAGAAGCAGACCAAGGTCTCTGAGTTTGGAGTTGTCTAGGAGGAGGCTAAATGGGGTAGCCCTCCAAGCTGTGGGATTTTGAACTTGCCAGCCTTGGACCATTATGTGAGATGGGGAGAATCCAGCAGATTTTAAATGGCAGCTACTTAAGCAGCAGGGAGGGAGGAAGGGTAAAAATCACAACAGGGTTTGCACCTGGAGACTAAGGAAAGCATTCCCTTGAGAGTCTTCTTCCATCAGGTATCAGGCATTCACATAAAAGACTGTGCCTCTGCAAAAACCAGCTGGACATTAAGGAAAAACATCCCTTTCAATTCCTTAAGGAGCAGACAATGAAGAGGTTTTTCTCAAATCCCAACTGTAGCAATTCAATTCCACTATCTGCTTGTAATTATTTTTGCTGTCAGACATTATTCATTGACTTTTTCAGTCTCATTTGCTGCCTTGATCTGATGGTCATTTTGTGCCATCTTGAATGAGTCAAGTATATGAGAGTAATTGGACATCACTGAAATGTTTGCATAATTCTCTATTTGTTTTCTGGTTCTTGTAATAAAGCCCATAAAAAAGACTGGCTTATTCTTCCAACTTAGAATATGAGGCTACACGCCCCAGAGGCAAGGCATTTAATCTGAGTTATTTGAGAGCCATTTGGCTTTGTCTTCATGCTTGTGCATTCACCATAACACGTACTTTCCACTGAAGGTATCAAATGAATTGGCTGAGAAATAAACCATCTCTGGAATAAGAGTGAGCAGAAGTCAGGGCTTTCAGTGCCACCAGTAAAAGAAGAAAAGCATTCAGGGGAAGATGGGGGCTGGGAAAGGGAACCTTATTTGCAAAGCTGTTTTTCCCATTTACATTTCATATGAAACACAGCAAAGGGATCAGAGTTGCATGTTTTTTCTCTTATTCTGAATGCCATGTTTGGGATTTTATATGGTTCTTGTTTGCATTGGAATTTCTTCCATTTTGTCTCAGGGACAAAGAGAATTTTGGTCATTTGTCTGAGATTTTGGAGTAGTAGGCATGACCAGTTTGCCAGGCACACGTGTGCAAGGCTAAGGGTAAAACCAAGATCTTTGAAAGTTTTTTTGCTGTAATCAAAGTGTGCTGTGCTCCACAGCAGTCTGGTAAGTCTGGGCTAGTGTCTTTGGGTGTTGCTGTGCTTAAATACTGCCCTGCCAAATTTCCACATCCCCAGAGAAACTCTTTAACCCCTACATTTCCTGCTCAGTGATGAGTATATAATTTACAAAATGTTGAAGACCTCTAAGGTAGAGAGGGACTAATTCATTAAGGTGGTTTTCCAGGATTTTGGAGGCAGAAGCTCATCTCTGGGGACTGGAGCAGGGTAGAACTTGCACATGTATTTCCCACAGCCTAGGAGAGACAAGTACAGGTGTCTCATTTACTCTCTTTTCTTTTTGTTTGGCCATAGTTTTCTCAATCAAAGAAAATCAATCACCCAATCTGAAATATTCTGAAGGAAAATCCAGCAAACCACCAATTTACCTATCCTAGAGCTAAAAAATTTCTTTTTGGTGAAAAATACCTCATTAGGAGTAACAGCAATTGCAAGTCCTGCATCATGCCATCATCTCCTTGATCTTATTTCTTTTTCATTCCATAGGTCTACTCTGTCGAGGTGTTGCAACGCCCCATCCTTTCTGTTCACCACCCAGAAAAATACTCCCTTGGGAACTAAACTGAAATATGAAGTGGACACGAGTGGGATCTTCCACATCAACCAAGAAATCTTCAAAATGTTTCCAAAGGTGCCTCTACCCATTTGCAGGATCAGTTTCACTGTACTTGCTGCATTAGGGACTATCCTACAGCCAAGCATTTAGCACTTGTCTGACATTTCTACAAAATTCATTGCTCATACTTTGGAAATATTTATTTTTGACACAATATTTTAGAATATTAGCCTGTTCTCTAGTGGTCATTTGCAATATATATACATATACATACATACATACATATATATATATATGTAATTTCCTGCAGAATATTGCTGACTTAGGACCAAAGTGACTAATGAAATAAGAAAACTAAATAAAAGAGACACTAACTGATCAGAACTCTTTTAAAGTACGATATTCACATATAATAAATACAACATTTGGGGGTGGGTCTGCCTTTTTTTTTTTTTTTTGCATGATTATTTTATAATTCATATTCACAATGACTATTTTTATACCCATTTCTGTTTGTAGATTATCTGTAAATGGGCTTCATAATTTTTAAGTGTATTCACCATGATGATTATTCAAAACCTTTCCAGCAAATAATGCCTGACCTCCAGGGATATTCAAGGTTATAATCAGAGGATAATTCCCTCTGCACGTAGTGACTGATGTGCAGGAATGGGCTGATGTGGCTGCAGATCTGTCACGAGGCACAACCCTCCAATTTACAGCAGCATGCTTGGAGGGGGTAGCTGAAATTTATCCCTTTTGAAAAGTCAGACATATATTCCGGTTAGATACTCAGATTTGTGCCACTGAACCTGTCCTTCAGGGCCCAACCACTTGTTATCCTTTGGCTTTCTGAGCGCTGCTGAGAGGCAGGGAAGTGCTGTTATCTGAACGTGCACAGAGGGAGCTGGGGCAGAAGCAGAGGAAAGGCTCGGATCCAGGAGAGCACTTTGGCATCTGGAGACATGCAAAGAGTGGAAGCATCTAAGTCCAGGAGAATTATCCTCAAAACCCTGCCTGGTTAGAAAGATGAGTGCACCGAAGACTGAATGCCTGAGCTGTGCTAGGAGTGTGCTAGAGCTGCTGTGGTGTTTGACCAGATAAGTCCAGGATGCTGTGAAGGCATTATCACATGCCAAAATGCCTTTGGGAGTCACTGGGCAGTGGCCAAAGTCACCCTTTGCATAAGAGCAGGGCTGCAGCTTGGCAAATGTAGGAAATGAAGGGCTGAAAGCACAGCAGCAACACTGTAGGGACAAGAGCCTTGTGCTAAGCACCTGGCTTCTGATTTCCCTTCCAGGGCTGCTGAGGCACTTTGTGTTAAGAAATCACTGCATAAAGCACAGACAGCTCCATATTTCCTCTCTGTCAGACAGCTGCTTCTTTTCCCAGGCAGGTGTAATTGCGTGCCCTTTTTGCCTCATGGCTTATGGATGCCGTGGAAAGATCCTGGGAATAATCACCTAGAAATGTCAAGCCACTCCTGCATCCCTGTGTAGTTTGCGGCATGAGATTATTGATAAAATATGTATGTACCAAAAATGAGCACTCTCATGCTTATATAAGCACATCCTTACATATTCATAAGGTGTAGCATGGCTCAGCTCTGCGTCACAGCCCTCTCACCCTGACAGCCCAGTTTGTTCTCAAGATGTGATTTTCACTCTCTCTGGCTCTGGCAGCAGCTGCACGCCTGTGTGCGAAGGCAGGATTCTGCCCCAAGATTGCAGGAAGATGCGTCCTCCACAAGTCCAAAAAAGTCCCTGACTAAAGGCACTGCTTGTAGTGCGAGTGCTAATTAATAATCATTAATATTACTTGTACAACTAGTGTTGGTAAGCACTAAAATTTGGGCTGCTTTCTGCAATGTGCTGTCTGACAGGCTTCTTGGGCTTTCGTGGCTGCTCTGGAGCTCTGCAGACTTCCCGAAAGCAGGACACCAGAGCCTGAGGAGCAAGCAGTTTGTAGGCAGCTCAGAAAACAGTGCCTGGGCCACAATAATTTATGGTTTGTGCCCTCATGTGGAAATCAAAGGGGGAAGCAAATGTCTAAAATTACTCCTTATGTTATTGAACCTAGGGAAAAAAAACCAGGTTATTGCTATTTTTTTTTTTCCATTTGGGTTTGCTGCCCCTGCCATCTCTAATTGCACAACAAAATATCCCATCTCTTTATGCACAGGGAACATTGCACCCCAGAACCAGTGTTAGCATCCTCTGATTAATGCATCAAGGTGCAGCTGCACAGGAGAAAAAAAAGAAGGGAAAAGTGAAAAAGAGACTTGTTGGGTGCATGTTTTGTGTTCATTAACTGTTTCCTTGCTGTGCTGTTGCAGGACATGCCGTACCACCGCTCCCAGTTTAAGAGATGTGCAGTGGTTGGGAATGGAGGAATCTTGAAGAATAGCAGGTGTGGCCGGGAGATTGACAGTGCAGACTTCGTGTTTCGGTAACCAACACAGCTCTATTCTTCTCTTTTTGCCTTTCCTGATGACAAATAGAGTATTGCAAAGCTGCTCTCTCTCACGTGGAAACATGACTTTTGTGAAATTGGCTGTGTCAAGCCTGCTTCTTGCACAAAAAGAAGTGTTTCAAAAAAAAAAACAACCCAAAAAAACAAACCCAAAACATCTTATTTTATAATATTTATTTTAAAATAATGCTTTGAGGAATTGTTTCTCCCTAACTCCATGGGGTTAATCACTGGCTTATTGGCAAAGTACGATGCTCTCTTTCAGGACATCCTCTGCCACTGAGGTTGTGCATTTATGCTTCTAGGGACATTAGCCTACAAACAGTGCCCTAAGTACCTGGCCATGATTTTCTGGGGCAGATATGAGCCAGAGGTACATCCTTTATCGAGTGACAAACAGCTTGGTCAGATGTTAATAGCTCACATATGCCTCAGGGGTGTGTTCCTGGACTGGTGCAGAGCTCAGGTGCCCAATAACAGGGCTTAGAGTAATCAATAATCAGGGCCTCCAGAGTCACCAGAATAATTTTGAAGGTTAAATGTCTTCATTGCTCCTCACTATATGTGGAATTATCCAAGTTTTGCATAAACTGGGATGTCCCATGATGAGTTTCCCTGGATAACAGAGTCTAGGGGCAGTTTTATAATCCTTAATATATATGAGAAAGATTTTTTATTATTATTATTCGTATGCATGACTAATCCCTCTTTAAATCCTGTTAAGCTCTTTGCCTGGGTCATGGCATATGACCACTAGCTCACAGATTCATGACCTGTTCTCTAGAAAAGAAAAATCTCTTTATTTCAGTTGGCCTGTTTTCTGATATTGGGTATGTTGTCAGTTTAGAATAATTATGCATAAAAAAAGTAATTTTCTGACTTCATACCAGCAAAAATTAAATTAGATTTTGGTTCACTGCAGTCTTAACATGACATCGTATGACAGAGAAAATTTTACAAGTCCTACCTTCAGTATTCATTGTTTTCAGACCCTTGTGTCTGCCTCCTCTTTCATCTTCATAGAAAATTATTGTCTTAGTTTTCAATGAAAAGAAAAAAAGTCTAGGCTTCACATAAAGCCTAATGTACCCCATATACATTAAATAATTACTGTAGATTCCCTGTGGTTGTGCTGGATCACACCCATCAGTGTGGATGACAGGAGCAGTCCATGTGACACATGGAGATGGCAAGTTTTTAAGCAGAAGCTGAAATAAGTCTACCAAATCTCATTTATGTTTAAGAACTTTTAGTGGATGTCCTGTTTTAGCACTGTTACTCTTCCTTGAACTGTACCAAAACTGATGAAAAAAGAGATGATTATTACAGAACTTAGAAATTGGGTTGTGTTTGTTAAGAGTAACAGTTAAAAAAAGGTTTAGGCAGAACTGGAATATGAATAAATATATCAGTACTTGTGCCAAAGAAACCCCTGGTTCTCCATCTCCAAAATGTGGATGATGCACAAATGTGACAGTGTTTTAACACTCAAAGTCTGCTGACATCAGTTTTGAAGTAAAGTTTGCATTTAAGGTCAGGTCAGAACACACCTGCTTTCCAGTCACCAGTCCACCAAACTATCAGGAATCATCATCTTGGTCACCAATGAAATAATTTAAAATATTTCACAAGCTGCCTATGAAGTCCTGATAACATTCAGTGATACCTTCAGGACACTTGGGAAAATCATTTTTTGTGGCCTGCTGGGTGCAGCCGAGATTGTTCTGTGAAGTAAATTCTGAAAGCAATTAATTATAGTACAATAGAATATAATAAAATATGCACCAGAACTGCATTTACTAGTAGTTATTGTGTGTCTCCATCTACTGGCCAAAAAAGAGCTCTGTGGTGAAACACTGGGTGAATTTAGAGATGGGATTGCTTCTCTTGGCAGGGATGAGTTTTTGGAGCCTTATGACAAAAGTACAGTTTGTGCAGATGGGATAATTTTTATAAGACATTACCACCTTCAACAAATTCAGTCACTCTTAATCCCGATGGGAATTTCCTGTTCAGGAATATGGAAGCTGATCATTTGAAAACCTTCCTCAAATATAACCTAATAAGCACAGTGCTCAGTGGAACTGGGGGTACCCAAGGACTTGAGTTGTATGACCCAGCAAAGCAAAGTGCTAGAAATGGCATTGTCTACGAGAAGGATAGCCAAAACCAATTCTCTGACCTGATAAAGAGGGGCTCTATGGAAGGGGATGTGAACCTCCTGAGTCTGGAAAGGACTTTGAAGGAATTTCATTCATTCTTTTGCTCCCCAAACTCTCCTCTCTCTTTGACTGAGAAATTATCCTGACAGCTGACCTGTAGGATTGTGAAAGCACCAAGCATCTCTTGCCCAAAACACCATCACAGTTTTCTGCCTGTTTTTGCTCAGCCCTGTTCTTCAGGAATATGGAGAACTTGGAGAATTAGGCACAGCACTATTTTTGAGATGTGGGGGTCTTCACAGTCATGGCTTTTATTGAGGCTCGTAGATCACTTCAAAAGGCTTTCAAAGCCTCACTCAGTGCCTAACTCTAGCTTAAATTGAGTGTAAAACCAGTTGTCAGGCCACCTGTTTATCCCTGAAAACACATACTGAAGTTTTGTTTAGCAGGTGGATTTCCTTTGGAAGCAAAGACAGTGTGGTAGCCTGGAGTGTGCATTTCAGTAACTTCAGCATCTCTTGAGGGATGCTCTAAATTTTGTGAGATGATGTATCTAGGACAAGGCCAAGGTGAATGGAGGCTGGGCAAAGTCAAGGCTTGCAAATCTCACAAGTTTGCCTCCAGTAACTTTGATGTCCTGTGGTGAACTTGTAGAGTCAGAATTGCTGCTATTACACTGTGCTGGGACATGCTTATAAATGGAAAAGGAAGCAAAGCAGATAGTTTGGGATTAATTAGGTCTGCACTGATTTGTCTCTTGTGGAGCATTTCCCTTAAATTCTCCTGGGTATAAACCAATGCATCTTTAAGGCAGTGTTTTAGATATAGTTTATTAATTATTGAGCACATCTCAGCTACTGCTAAGCAAGCTTTTGATTTTATGGGCTGGTTGGCCTTGGAGCTGCAATCTATTTCACATCCTAAACTACCAGAGTAAATAGATACATTTCTTTTAAGGAGGCAAAATGAGCATTGGCTACACTTGCAAAGAGGGGTCATCCCTCAAGGGGAGGGAACAAGAGAGGTCTTCACACAGCTCTCAAGAACTTGTTAGATTACTGTGTAGTTTGGGTATCAGCATGTTTTGATGGAGTTTTAAATTTGTACTCTGTTTCTAGATTTGTCACTTGGTGGAAATGCTTAAATAAATTCTATTTGCTAGTCCTGAAAAGGTGGAAGGAAATTTTTAACTTTCTTACTAATTTCTTTCCTTTACAGATGCAATTTGCCTCCTATATCTGAGAAATACTTCATGGACGTTGGGGTGAAGACAGATGTCGTGACCGTCAATCCCAGTATAATCACTGAGAGGTTATTTCTGGGTTTTTTTGTATTTTCATTTCTCTTGATTTCCCAAATCTACCTTTAACTTAAATCTGTCATACAGAATTTTTTCCCAAATCCTACTTTAAACCATCACTATGAATGATATATTTCGTTCTGAATTGAAGTTATTCAGTATAGGGAATAAGTAACAAGTTGTAGAAATGTGTTAAACAGTTAAACTTGCACTTTGATGACAGAAATTGGAAAGTCAATGAGCTAAAATTAAAACATCAGAGCCATACTTCCCCTGGAAGCCTTGTGTTCTGCTTGCAAGTTCCAGTGAAATGTCTTAGAAACATTCAGGATGAAGGAAACTGGATCCCACCCTAAATGATGAATAGAATCAGAGTCATTAAGGTTGGAGACTGAGATCATCAGGTAAAGAAAGTAACACATATTCTCACATGTTTTAAAGAAATATCAGTGAAACTTTGTGGACAGGATAGACAAGCCGATTTTAATGCCAAATTTGTTAATGCCCTAATGCTACCTTGTGGCATGTTTGGGACCATGAGGCTCATTCCTGCTTTCCTTTTTCTTGATGGACGAATGTGTTTCTTTTCTCAAGAAACATCAAATAATTTGTTTCTTTTCTCAAAAACACCAAATGATCTTGAATGTCTTTTAAAAATGTTACAGTTAGACACTTTAAACACTTGCTGGCTTTGGTGTTCACCACTTTTTTTATACAGTTCTGCACTGCACGGTGCACTACATAGCTTGGAAAAATTAAGTACTTCTAACAATACCATGAGAAGTGAGACATGATCCGAAATGTCCACAAGGTTGCTATGAAGTTATAATGTATTTTTTTTTATCCCCTGGAGTTTTTACCCTACATTTCATACTGATGCTGCAGCTAGAAATCTAAGTACACTGAAGCATCACCTCGATAACATTACTGAAGCATTACTGAAATACCTCAGTGTAGGAAATGTTTTGGTAAAAGCTCATTGGGGGTCTCTTGCTGGGTCCAGGGCTGACCATCACTCACACCCTCTCCCCTCTCAGATTCCACAAGCTGGAGAAGTGGAGGAAGCCCTTCTACGATGTGCTGCAGGTGTACGAGAACGCGTCCGTGCTGCTGCCGGCCTTCTACAACACGCGCAACACGGACGTGTCCATCCGCGTCAAGTACGTGCTGGACGACTTCGAGTCCCAGCAGGCAGTTTATTACTTCCACCCCCAGTATCTCATCAACGTCTCACGCTACTGGCTCGGCCAGGGCGTGCGGGCCAAGCGGGTCAGCACTGGGCTGATCCTGGTGACTGCGGCCCTGGAGCTCTGCCACGAGGTGCACCTCTTCGGCTTCTGGGCCTTCCCCATGAACCCCTCAGGGATTTTTATAACTCACCACTACTACGACAACGTGAAGCCCCGCCCCGGCTTCCACGCGATGCCCTCGGAGATATTCAATTTCCTGCACATGCACAGCAAGGGGATCCTGCGGGTTCACACGGGCACCTGCAGCTGACAGGGGCGCCGCGGGAAGCGTGGCGGGAGCTCGGTGGCCTGTGTAAGGTGTAGGAGGTTTTGTTACAGCCCGAGATTATGCAATAATTGTTTGATATAAATTTCCTCAAGGCATTGCATCCCATAAGATCTAGGATATACCAGCATCTTTCCTGCTAGCAGAGTTGGGTCCATAAGAGTGTAGGAGAAGCAGAAAACTCCTGCACCCCAGGGTACACGTTGTCCTGGAAAGCAAGTCAGATAAGAAGCACATTTACAATAGATGTAGGGATAAATAGAGCACATTAATATATTTATCATTTCACTACGAAGAAAAGCACCAAACTTTTGAGGAAAAACAGTGGTGGAGAATTTTAGCATAGTCTGTATGACTTTACATAGGTTTCTGAATCGAGTACCTTGGGATATTGCCAGATTTTATTGAACTCCCTCTTCTCTGGCCTTTAAATACTCTTTAGCATTATAGCTTAATGGGGATATATAACTTAAGATCTTTGTTCTCTAATGTCACAAAGTGTTGATCAAAAATAGCAGATAGATGTGTTAGGAATAAACAAAATCACTTTATTAATTTTTCAGCCAGGATAGACCAGAATGATGAACTCCCATTCACAGCAACAGGCAACTGTGTGAATCATGTTGTGATACTGTTTCAGAGATCCTTTTTTAATTCCTGCTTGCGTCTTGCATTTCTGTTCTCCTCTGCTGATTGTGCTTCCTTTCTCCTTGTCTGTGATGCTTTCCTTCTGGCTAACACATGGCAGTGTGTGCACTTCTTCCTACAGCCACCATCTCAGCATCACATTGGAGTCCTTGCTGAAGAAACAAGCTCCTACACAAAGTTTTCCTGAGAGGAAGAGCAAGGGGATTACACAGTTACATTTTACAAGTTGATTTTTTGATTCCACATAAGATAGAAAAAAACCCCAATGTTTCCTCATCGATTTTTATTAAAGACTTCGTAAAAGTACCTGAATGTGGATTCGCTGTTGTGCAGGTTGAGCTAACACTTTCAGGTATCTGTAATAAGTTAATATCAGGAAATGAAGTTAAAATTCAAAGAAGTTATTTTGTGGCTTAGATTATGATGCTTATTTTAAAATTATGCGTCCTGAGATGTCAAATGTCTTAATGTGGCGTTTTTGTATATTGAGAATGTTATTAGGATAGTAAAAGGGCTGGGTGGTGTATTCTTTAAATGTCATCAGTGTAGCTCTGTCAAGTATGCCAAGCCTAACTTTTCACCTGCTACAGTTGGCAAAACCCTTAAGCAGAAAAGATGCCAAAAGTTGCTGGAGTTTATTTTGTTGTAGTAGGCTGCTGGTATATGCTCTTTCATTCTGGTATGACTGCATACACAGGAGGTGAGGTTTGCTGTTTCAGCTGAGCTGGCATCATTAAATGAACAGAGTTTCCCTGTCTTGTCTTATGTAGATTACAAGATCTTTGATCAAGGATTTGAAGTTTAAAGTTCTATATGAGGGATATTTTGGGGGGAGGGAGGGGAGAGAGTTTAAATCCAAGTATGGGCTTGGATTTTGATTTTGTAATGCATGAGTGCACAAAGCTGCTTTTAAAAGCCTCTGTGCTATGCTGAGAGCTTTGCAACTTGCTCACACTACAGATAAAATGATCACAAGGAAAGTGAAGCATGATGGTCACCATGCCAAAAGTCCCTGCTGGCCAGAAGTGACCTGGGATGGTATGTGAGAGTGTATTTACACTTGACTCCCGAGCTCTGATTGCCTTAGAAGGAGCCCATATCCTTGATAAAGATGTCAGAACTCACCTGGGAAACACCAGCCAGGGGCAGGTGAAGGACCAGTGCTTAAGCTTAATATATTATTTGTGGTGTTGTGTTTAGCTCTTAGAGTTACACTGTGTGTTATTGAGCACCCCCTCGTATCGTCTACCTGTGAAATAGGCAGCACTCTCATGAACCTGCAGGTGAAATGGTTTCCTTGGTTCAATATGCAAAAGAGATCTTTGTCTTTGCTGTGTTCTGTAGATTTGTGTGCAAAGGGCTTTGACAATGAAGTGCTGTGATGAAAGTGCTATTTAGAGAGCAATGTGACACTGCAGGTTGGCCGTCTCGCTGTGCATTGAGTTTTATGATAACAGTAACAACACTGAAGCTGGTACTTAGAGCCCTTACTCCTTATTCTGCCTGAGTTTGGGACTAGTAGTGACTTCAGGTTTGCTTTGCTGCTGCTGCTCTGCTAAGGTTACCTTCTTTAGTAAGAGATTTTCCTTTTCTATGGTGATTGAACTGAACAAAATCAGCTGAAAGGAATCCGATGTGTTGCAAAAGGCACTTCAAAAAAGATGGGAAAGCACTTGAGAAGCATCTATATATTGATAGAAATAGTGCAAATACCTCTTTTTAGTTGCAAAAAATCCTTTTGGACTGACAAAAGGATAAGCAAAACTGCATTTACAGTTAATCTGTAATTACAGGGTCACAGACATTTCCTTTCCATTGTTTGCTTCATATAAATGAGCAATGTAAAGTCACTGAAATAAGTGCAGTTGTACTGTGTTTAGATTTAGATTGCTTATAAATCTATAGCTATTATATTTTTTTAATGATTTTAAGAAGTGTGTGGAGGATACTCACACATATGCACCAAAGGCCCAATCTTGCCACATTTATCTGAAAAGAGCCCCCATTCATGTGGGTGGGTATTTTATTTGTGTAGGGACTGCAGAAACAGGCCCAGATATTTCTGTGGATAGGTGTACAGTTAGATATAAGGAGTAATTTGCAAGCCAGAAGAATAATTAAATATATATAAAATAGTCCTCGAGATGAAACTCATGTCGCACCATGTTCACTTTCTGATTCATTTCTCCAGTGTTGCTCAAAAAATGATTGCAAAACTATAGCATTTGTCAGAAATGCCATATGCAGAAGGGCTTTTGCAGAAAGAAGGACCCTCCTTGTTTTCTGCCATCATTCTTTTGTGTGCTGAGCATAAGAAAATACTCTTTTGACATCAGTCATTTGCCTGAGTTTGGGGCTGTTTTGTTTTCCCTTCTCCCACGTGGTCAAAGCTCCAAAGGTCCAACCTTAACCTTTGAACAACGGGATACTTGAGTGATAAGAAGTGACTGTCAGGTGTGTTTGCTTCAAGGAAAGGACGCATGTTGCACGTTGTGCTTTCCCAGAGAAAAGCTTCAGGCCCCAGAGAAATCCCCCTTCCCGCCCTAAAAATTCTGATGTGTCCACAAAGAAAGGCTGTCAGCTGTCTGGTAACACATCCTGAGCTTGAGCTGTAATCTCAGCTCTGCTGCCGAGGATATGAAGCCTGAGACAGGGAGAGAGAAAACGTTATGGTTTAATCCCCAATTCCTCATATTATATAGGAGAATCCCTTAAGAAGTTCCTGATATCTGCTTACACTGGCAATGCAAGTTGGAAATCATAACAAGGATTGCTCTGACTTTATTGTCAGGTCAACAGAGGAGGCTTATGAATCTGCCAGTGCTTTCATCAAAGGGAAGGAAGTGTTTAGCTGGAATAGTTTAGCTGATTGCTTTTGATTTATGAAATCCAACTTTTCTGTTGGACAGAATAGCTTCAATGGAGATAGGGCCATTATAATATTTTAGCATATTTCCTGTGATTGCAACAGAGCTGTCAAGACCAGCTCATGAATTGCAAAAGGGAGGGCCATGCCATGACAGCTCCTCCTGCTGCCAACTCAGGGAGGAGAGGCTTTGTGCTGAGCAGGTCTGTGGTCTCCTGGAGAAGCAATGAGAAGGGAATATAGGAGACTACGAGCATAACGCTGCTCCAGAGCCTTTGGTGCTGTGGAATAACACAGCAGAGACAACAGATTAAGCTTACCAGCTTGCAGCAATCAGCTCCTCCAGCCCTCCAAAAATCTACCCCCTTCCAGGCCCGGCTGATGATGAATTAAAGGTGACTCGGGATGGCCAGATGTAGTAGATGGGAGAAAACCAGCTCCAAGAATAGTCCCCTGTGTGGGTGTTTGGTGAATCAGGGGAAGTGATGCTCAGGGCTCGGAGCAGGAGCGCTGGTGGTGACGCAGCTGTGTGGGTGGGCTGCCCGTGCTCAGCCCTCCCTGGCAGCCAGGAGCAATCTCTGATTTCAGATTGAAATTTCTCTCCCTGTGTGTGAGGGAGACTGAGGTGGGGAAAACACTGAGGAAATAGGAAATCTGCCCTTTTTGATCTTCTGAGGCCACATGGCTTGTCCACTTGCCCACTTGGGTAGTGAAGGTGGAGGGCTCTGAAATGTGTCTTTTTCCAACCTCACTCACATTTGAGTGTGCAGAGAGCTTTGGAGCTTTTACAAGCACAGGAAGAAGGAAAACAGCAAAATTTTGCAATCCCTAAAGGGCCAGGTTCTCTGGGAAATTCTGGAGAGAGCTGAGGTTTCAAGAATAAGGAAGTCAGTACTTATGCTTAAGGCATTTCCAAAATCCAGTGAAGCGTGTGGAAATTTTGGTGTGCTCCAGAAACAGGCTTTAATCATGGTCAGGAGGAGCAGCCTCTTGTTTCCTCACTGGATTTCAGATATGCTTTTTAATATTCTTTAGGTACAGTGCAGTAGCAATACCATGTTTTTAATGGTGTGAGTAAAGATCAAGCTTCTCTGGAAGCAAGAGTGTTATGACTGTCACTCTCCTTTCCAGATTTCATCAATTCATCTTTTCAAACTCATCTATGCAAAGCATTTCATCGTGGTAGTGTAAATCATAACGAGCCCTCTGTACCTGACAGTGTGTATGTGAACCACAGTCCTCAGGAAAAGAGGGGGTTTTTTTCTGCTTGCTTTAAAATACCAGCATGGAATTTGTCAGTGATATGAACGTGTTCAAGGCAGGATGCAGCCCAGTACCTTTGAAGCTACCACAACATTCACATTTGGGTTCAGCAGAAAGAGAATTCAGGCCTTATGTCAGTGCTTGTAAGTCAAGCCAATAACCTGCATCTCCCAGAAAACCCTCCCAGGCTATTATCATTTTGTGTCTTGTTATCATCCTGTCTAATGTGGATGAGCCTGCTCGGCATCCTGTGTTGTCTGCATGGTATTAAAAAAAAAAAAGGCAAAAAAAAAAATTCTATTCAAATTTGTACTTAAGTGCTTTTTAAAAGGGAAATCCAAATGTACCAGAGGCATTAGGTTGAGGGAGCCTGTGTCCCAGGCTGTCAGTACCTCCAGTGCTCCCCAAAGCTCTGAGCATCCAAGAAACATCAGAAATGAGGGACTGGGCCACAGTGGGAAGATTAAAGGAAGACAAATCTGCCTCACTGCTTGAAGGACTGAAAGATGTAAATATGTTACCAATGTGTCTGACTCTCTATTTAGAAGCCATAGATGTTCTCAATGTTTGATCTTTGGGTAAGCTGATGTACATTTTTAACTGTACTAATCACTGTAAAATGTGTGAGCATGTAAAAGAGTGACAAATTAAGGCAGAAAAATCAGATACTGTGTTGGCTGGTTCTTGACATGTTTGTTGTACCTGAAACTAAAACTGCTGCACCAAGACACTGAAGTATCTCCAGTGCTCCATACAGCTTGTGAAGACTCTAGTTATTGTCTTCTTAGCAGCATGGAACAGGCAGAATTAATCCCTATTTGTTGACCTTGTGTTGGCCAAGTGATATTTGTGTTGGCACACTTCTGTGTGCATTAGAGCTTGTCCCCTTATAGATGAGAAAAGGAGGAAAACTCCCTTCTCTGTCTGGGACAGGACAAAAATCTGGTGATTTTTTTCTTCATTTCTGGGCCCTTTTTGCTGTCAGCCATGAGGTGCCTGATCAAAACTCTGCATTGAGCCCATGTAAATTGTATTGAAAAACTGCTGCCTGTGGAATATATCCCTGGTTTTCACCTGGTGGGAAACAAATGCTTAGTTTGGGAATACTGGAGTAAAACTTTGTGTCTTCATTGCAGGGGAACTTGGGCTATGACAGAAACAAAGGTGTTTCATTTTTGTTGTCTCTGTAAGGTGGTGACAGGGAGGGTGGAGAAATCCATGCAGAGTCATGTTGGTTTTATGATGATGTTGATCTCTTGTGTCCTTTGACTGCCCTTTCTTTTGTCAACCTTACACCCTGTAATTTGGGCTTATTATTGTTTCTGTAGCTGTACTATGGTTGTGATAGAAAGCCTATCAATTGCTGTAAGCCATACCTAGAACAGTAATCAGGGTTTTTTTTCGGTTTTGGTTTTTTTTTTTTTTGGTCGGTGTCACTGTGTTTGAAAGATGATTTAATTCTATTGAATAAACAAACCACTTTAACAATTTTCTGGAAAAGGCAATCTTTGGGCCACTTATTGTGCCTCCAAACTGATTTTGTATTTTCTGCTGTTCTGTGTCTCTGAACAGGGGGAGTTGGAAGCTCAGCTGGTAGAAATTCGTTCACAGAACTAGAGAATGCCACTGTGAAATTATATGATGATATAGCTTCTTTTATGGATACATATAAAATTGTATTTAGGGTTATGCAACCATACAAATTGAGAATTTGGTATTTTGATCACTGAATATTCAGTATATGTTCTGGATTTTTGTCTATAAAATATCTAGACACAGTAAGGTAATTTGGTACTGGAAGTAGCAATCTGTGCACAGACAGCCTTTGAAAAGCCTCTATGATCCCTGGGATTTGCCTACTTACATCTTCCTAACAGCTCTGTCCTTTACTATCTTCATCCTTCATATAAAATCTTCTTTGGGTCTGGTCTGTCTTTTTCAGCCTCAGTCTCTCAAGTCTCTCTCTTCCATCAAAATTCTCAGAGAATTAAAATAGAGATGTAAAAATATTTGTGGTAATACATGATAGCAGATGAAACAACCATCTATTTTTTGAAACTGGGTATTTTCCCAATTGCCACTCTATTGTTCCTAGATTATAACTGAACCGGGAGTAGGTAACAGAAATAATACAATCTGGGTATTAGTGCTGGTATAAGGAAAATGTAAATGACTTTGAAGATGCAGAGCTGTGGTGAATGCTGGAGGAATCAGCCCTCATTCTTGCTGACATTAAAACTGATGGATGTACTTCCTTCCCCCAGATGCTTGTGATTATTGTTAGTGATTATTCAATCAAGGAGAGGAAGCATGTGGAGAGGCAAAAATGAATAGACAAATTGACACTGGATGATATAATTTCTGTCTATCACACTGCAAATTGCTCGGCTAAGCAAGCAATCAGAAAATGGTTAATTTCCTACAGCCTGCAGCATCCGTCATTTTCCTCAGTGGCATTTGCAGCCTTGGCTCTGAGAAAGTCTCTATAAAAAGCCATAGTGAATTGCAGAGATATTTCACCACAGTCTGACAGTGCCCAGAAGTGGGCACTTAGGGAAAGAGCAGAAGAAACGGGAAATAATAAATGGCCCTTCTGCTGGTATTCCCTCAGACTGGTATTGACAGCTTGTGTTTTTTGGCCTCGGCAATGCTGTGTGGTACTGACTGTCAGATTTCAGCTCTGTGCTCATGATGAAGTGGTTCCTTCTGCTTTTATGAGCTCCCAAGGGCACCCAGCAAGATGTCTTTGGGTTGTGGGCCCTGTCAGATGGCGCCAGGGCAGGTACTGACCTCTCTTCTTCCAGCACAGTCATCGCAGGGAACTCCTCTTGGAATGAAAATTTTATAAATCTCTACTTATCTTCTTCTTTGTCTCTTTCTTTCTCTCTCTCTTTCTCTTTTTCTTTCTTTCCTTCTTTCTTTCTTTCTTTCTTTCTTTCTTTCTTTCTTTCTTTCTTTCTTTCTTTCTTTCTCTCTTTCTTTCTCTCTTTCTTTCTCTCTTTCTTTCTATCTTTCTCTCTTTCTCTCTTTCCTAGCCCTCCTAACCCAAATCTGCTTCTGGGTGTTGAAGTGCTAGCAGTCAGGTAATTTTATCACTTGTTTTCTTGCTCTACATCTTCAGTCATCTTCTAGTCGTCCCAATGGATCTGGCAAGAGGAAAAAACATTGTAATCCATAAAGAAACAATTGTCTGTCACAGAGAGTCAAAATATTACATTATCTGTGTATAAGAGCTGCCACAGGCATTTTTTTAGGTGGAGAAGATGCTGGTTACAAGGATGTCAATGCTAAAGCTGACTTTGGGGAGGATTTCAGACCCCACTCACTTTTTTTCTAAACCTTAAAACTTTAGATTTAGCAAGTTCAGGATTTAGTCCAGAACTGAGAGCATGAGCACTTTGTTGAAAGTGAATATAGAACCTCTGTAGACCTCAGAGACAACAATAAAACCTCTGGGTTGTACAAAGGTCCTTGCTGTTGGGGTAATTGGTCCTGCAGGGGAAGGACAAGGGGGTCTAAGAATTCCACTGAATTCCTGGGATTTGGCTCTGCCTTTTGAGACCCCTAGACATGCTGATGAATTTAGGGCCTTCCACATATAAGGTGTGCTGCCAGTCTTGAGAGAGTGTGACAAAATTAATTCACAAAAACCAGCTTTCCCTGGGTTTTATTGCATCTTTAGAATTAATAAGGGCTAAAATCCACTCTTTTCCCTTCATGGGGAGTCTTCTGTTTGTTTTTGCAAGGAATAGATTTTGTCAGCTGTGCAAACAGCCAGGAGTGCCACACTGCCAGTTTTATCAGTCTTTCTGCCTTGCTGGCCTGAGAGTCAGATTTTGGAGGGTGAAATTCAGCCTTCCCCCAGACGAGGTGAGTGAAATGCCATTGAGGTGTCTGGGCTGGAGTCTGGAGTTTCACAGGTGCATTTTTGTTTGCTCAGTGGCACCTGGCAAAGCCGTGGGCTGCACTCAGGTCAGGCAGTGAATGCCTTTCAGGCAGTGGAAGTTAATCTTGGTGATATCCGTATTTCCAGGCAAGTTATTTCCCTCGAGGAATGCTGAGGCACTGAGGGAGCCTGGTAATTTTGCAAATAATTTGCCATCTTTGCTGCTCAACACAGACACCATCAGGAGGTAAAATGAAATACTGAGTCCCTAATGCCCTCCTCTTTGGAGGTTTCCACGAGCATGTGGTGCAGGATGATAAATATGGAATATGTGTCCCTTCCCTCAGAAAAGATTAATGAAATTTTTGACTTCCCATAGAGGTGTTTCATGAAGTACTGTGTACTCAGAATGGGTTCTTGGGGTTTTTTTTTTTGTTTCAGATCTGTTTCCCCTGTCACATCTTTAATAAACCTCTCACAAACTTTCCTTCGTGTGGCAACACTGGGGAAGGATTTGTAATACTGATGAATTTCAGTTTCTCCTTATGTGGAAACTGATTGAATAGGCTCTTTGGATGGTGGTGATAATGAGAATTAACCACCCTCAGATATTTCTCTTTGTCCTTCATGAACAAGGGGTTGCTTGTGCAGAACTATTGAGTCCAGGTTGTTGGACATGTCTGTGCCCCTCTCTCCTGCTGAGATTTGGGTGTGCAGCCACAACTCCCTGAAGGGAATGTAGGATCATAAAATCATTACTATTGGAAAAGACCTTTAAAATCATTGATTCCCACCATCAGCCCAGCACCATCACCATGTTCAGAACTAACCATGTCCCCAGGTGTCACACACACACATTTTTAGAACATTTCCAGGTGTGGTGACTCCAGCACTTCCCTGGATGCTCTGTTCTGATGATTTACAACCCTTGGCTTGAAAAATTTTTTCATAGTACTCAATCTAACCATTGAAATATCTTAGTGTCGGTTGCTATGTTCACCAGTCCTTTCTCCTGTTCCAGTGGGATGAATCTCACTGTTTCTCCTGCCTTTTTCTGGGAATCTTGTCTGCGCTCTCTACAAGGTAGTATGGATGTGGTTCTGACAGAGCACATTACTCCATAAAAACCTTTGCTACACAGCAATCTCAGGGCTGCTATTTATGGTCTGGGGGAATCTTTCTGCTGCCTTTCCTTCTCAGAAGCAGAAGGCAGACAGCAGGATTGGACAGAGGCTCTGCCCATCACCCTGCACCACCCTCAGGCCAGCCCCAGACCCAGACTTGTCTGACCTTCTGCAGAAGATGCATTTTGACATGTATTTCTTTTTCTCCTTAGCACTCACAGTTTCATGGCTCTTTGGTCTTTCTTGCCTTGCAGCTGTATACAATGAGTTGCATGCAGCAAGGCAGGTGCTGGAAACAGAGGGGTGTCCCTGGATTTTCCACTCTTAGAGGAGCAGAGAGGCCCTGATGCCCTCCCATTGCTCCAGGATTGGCTGTGGTAGTAGTACATGAGCCAGTGCTGTATTTGGTGGTAAATACCATGGAATCATGGAATAGGTTGGGTTGGAAAGGGCCTAAAGCTCTTCCAGTGCCACCTCTGCCATGGGCAGGGACACCTTCCACTATCCCAGGTTGCTCCAAGCCCCAGTGTCCAACCTGGCCTTGGGCACTGCCAGGGATCCAGAGGCAGCCACAGCTGCTCTGGGTACCCTGTGCCAGGGCCTGCCCACCCTCACAGACAGCAATTCCTTCCCAATATCCCACCCATCCCTCCCCTCTGGCAGTTTGAGTCTTGCTCTCTTCCTTGGTTGAAATTCATCACCAGAGGGGGAAGGTGGAAGGGTGAGACTGACAGACACTGACAGGGCACTTATACAAAGTGCTCTGCAAAAAATCAGTCAGTAGGCACTATTTACTCCAAGTATTAAACCCAAATAGATTTGCAGACATTTTACCAGGACGATGCTAAACTTAGTCACAGAGAAGAGGCTGATAAGACACGTACAAATGCAGCTCTGTGATTCTCTGAAGAAAGTGGCATGTATTTGCATTTTTATAAGCTTTTATCATTAAATGTTTTGGGTGAGTTTTCAACCAGCTCACCAGATGCTGACTGTCCTCAGCAGGGTCTTTAATGCACTGAGCTCTCACCAGCTGTGTGTCTTTATGACACAGATCATTTTCATCTCCTGTGCTGAATATTTTTGGCTACCCCTAGTGCAAAGTTTTGCTAAGTAATGCTAAGCTGTTGCTTGAGAAATGTATTTTTATGATTAGAAAACTTCGTAGATGCAAGAGCAAAAGATTTGATTTCTGGGGATTAATTAACTTCTATCTTAACAAATTTTTCATCTATTAGCCTTTTGCTTTTAAATTCTATACACACAGCCAGCAGGAAAAAGCAAACAAGATGCACTCACTGAGCAATCAAATATGACATTAAAATGCTTTGGCCCTCCTTCCTTATCCTAAGTGAGATTACTTTTATGAAAAACTACTGTTTTCTGTTACATAATTTTATAGCATGATCATGGCTGTGTAAAGGAGCTTGCTATGAACGACAGCTCATTGTAATGCATCCATAAATTACACAGATTTGGATGGGTCTGGTTGAGTTGTTAACCTTGACTGTCTCTTTTTAGGCCTAATCATACTCTTTGCACAAGAAAACCAAAAGTGGATCATCACAGAGTGTCACGTTTCATAATTTTTGAGTGAAAAATGAACTTTCTGCCAAGTGGAGAGCTCAGCCTGGCTTTTTCTAAAGCTGGTGTCTTGCAAGGATCTTGCTTGTTGAATGCTTGAGGCACAACCCCAAGGTGAAAAGAGCCTGACAGGAGTGGGGACTTGTCCCTTTGTGCATTGAATCCCAACGGCCTGGGGAGCACCAATGGACCCAGCTGTGTGTTGTTCAGAGACGGGGAGAAGTTGAGTCTGTGCCTCCTGCAAATTCAAAGCAATAATTCTCAGTGTGAAACGAGTCTCTCCTCACTTCAGGCATGTCCAGTGTAGAGCCAACAGGTGAGCTCCTTGCCAAGGCTCTGTTTAGGAGAAATACACCCCAGATGTATCAGTTTAGGCCACGTGTTGGTTTTGTTCCCTACAAAAGACATCAATCTCATGGCAGTTTTCCTGATCACCATCCTGCATTTGTTCTCCCTCCTCTGCACCAGCCTAGAGGCACCAGAGCTAAATGGAGATGTCATCCCACACCTTTTCAGGGCCAAAATTGGCCTTTGTTCTCCATGAAAGATGAACTCTTGTCCTTAAAGAGATCTGCCTAAAAAAAAAAATGGATTAAAATGGGGCTGACCCTAAGCTTGGATCTGATTTGCATAACTCCAGGAAGAGTGAACACCCAGCTGATCTGTAAGGCTGTAATTTAGGAAGGACATTCATCCCCCCAGAGCAAGCTTATGTTGCAGCATGGTTTGTGCTGGTGATATGGGCTCTGATATTGCGACGTAATTGCTTTTCTAATATCCATGTATTATTTACACCATGCTACTGTTGCAAACTCCTTCTGACTCCAGATCTCCTGTTGTTGTAATGTATTTCTTGGAGCAATGCAAGGTCAGGCTAACCTCCACTGCTTGTCTGTAAATGACCCAACAGAAACCAATAGTTTTAGTGCTGGAACACCAAGGTAAGTGAGACACAAATCAGGACCCTGGAGTATTAATTTACTTTATTACCATATCTTTATAGGCAGTTATTAAGTGCTTAACTATTAACTATTAATGTTGCTGCTTTATTCATTACACAGAGATATGTCTTAAGTGTTTCCTGGGTATTTTTTCAGGAGAAGAGCTTCAAGTGAAAACAGATAAAGGCATGCACATCAAAGATGACTGGATCAACAATGAATGGGACAGCATTAGTCCTCAAATTCTAACTAGAGTTGGTTAGTACCCTTGCAAACCACAGTCCAGAAATTAAAATATATATAAACATGACCCTGCAGAAAATATTTCATATTTCTCTGATTTTCTTCAATGTGAAATTACAGACTAGAATGGGCTGAGGGGAGTGTGAGGGCTTCCCTGGCTTAAAACCTAGCTCAAAATATCAATGTAGTTAGCTCTGTCATGCAAAGAACAGCACAGGGAAATGTCACGCAGAGACATTCCCAGACACAATTTATAATTTGCCCTGTACATATTTGAGGGGATAATGTCCCTGCTCACCACTCATTTCTTTCCTTGCTCTGAGCATATTGTCCCTGTCTTTATCTTCCCAAGGACACATCCTTACCTGTTCCACATCTCCACCTGTGCTAGTCATGGAGCCCTAATGCACTCAGGGGCAACCACCTCCATCATCATCTGAGTGTCTGATTATGGCTCAAGATCAGTGATGCTCCTGTGGGATGGAAGCTGCTCAAACCCCCCCAGTTGTGGCTGTGTGAGACAGTTTGGGATGCCAGAGCCCTCTCACAGCACTGGTATGTCCATCAGTGCTGGGCCACCCATCCTGGCTGTGCAGGATGGCTCCCCCTGGTCACTCCCTCACAACCGTGCAGAAAGGCTGGCTTTAATAGCAAAATCTCTCAGAAATGGTCCCCAAGGCACTCAGCTGTGCTGGGTTTTGTGCAAATGAGGCACAGTTGCTCTGCTCTTTGCTGAATTCCACAGCTCAAGTTGACAATGGCCTCATTCCTTCTGTGATGGAGCATCCTGTACACCCCACCAGTTCCTCTGCCTGGTCGGACCAAGGGTAGCCTGAGGTTTTTTTCCCCTTTTCTTTCTTTTTGAGGAGCTTTCTCTGGTGTTGAATATACATCCAGGAGATGTAACTGCTGCCAGATCAAAGGCATGCCAAATGAACCACATGAAAAGACATAAAACTTTCACCAGCACAAATTTTATTATTTAATGAGGATATTAATGCAGCGCCCAAGTAGCAGTTTTCCTCCTGCTATAACAGTCAAAGAGGCAGACATGAAAAACACCTAAAAAAGCAAAACAGCCCAACCTAACCCAATGGACAGCTGCCAGGTAGGAAATCCAGGATGGGAAGGATGAGGTGGGCAGGCTGGCACTGGGAGCTGGTCTCATGTGCTTGGAGCTGTTCCATATCCTTGGAGCATATTTGCATCTAAAGGAATGAAAAGACCTTTTCCTTCATATTGATTATTCCTGTGTTTTGGTTTGTTGTTTTTTTTTAATTAAATCCACATCTTTGGCACACACTGGGTTTCCATTTGATAAGCTCTGGCTCATTTATTTGCCTTTCAGCAAACCCCCTTGCCTCCTCTCCCCTGCCCAACACTTGAATCAGCCCACACCTTCTTTAGCTGATTAGGTTATTTTCCACTTCACAGCTTATTCCATAGCAGACTAACTTGCAAATATATGACAGCTGGTGCATTTTCATTTCTTAAAAAAAAAATAGTAATCAGAGAAAGAATTTATGTTAGTTCTCTCTATTTACAAAATCCATGTTGCAATTTATCTTATTATTTATTAACTCCAAAGTCTGACTCAGACTGACTCTTTCAGTGTGTCTCCCAACACCCCCTTAAAATACTATTTATATTGAAAATAATAAGCTTTGAACTTCTGACACAAAAAAGTCCCCAATACTTTTTTCCCTTAGCTCTTTGAAGCACTGGAGTTCACTCACCAGCTCCATTATTTGTTTCAAGGTTTGTCCTTCTGAATTTACAAAAGCCAGTAGAGCAAAGACTACTTCAATATGTGCTCACGTGAGCACAGGCACAGAGAACTGGGGTAGGAAACCTGAAATGGGGTCTAAATTCAGTTATTTCTCTGAGGGATGGTGTGCTGCAGGGTGAACACCCATGGCTGGTCCTGGCAGTGCCACCCCAGAGAGGATTTGAGCACCTTGAGACCCCGTAAAGCGCCCTGTGACAGGGCTGATCAGTTCAATGCCTTCAAAGTTCAATATTAAGCCTTAGAGGTTGCTCTTTCAGAAAGACTCAGTGAAATAATCCTTTGTTGGTGGCCAGATCTTCACAAGAGCAGCTCTGTAATTTTGCAGTGTTTTAACTACAGAGAAAACTATTTGTTTTACACTGTAAAGTGCAGCTGGTGGGTTGTGACCTGCCGAAGAGCAGCAGATGGTGTCCTCAGCGCGGGGTTTCTGCACCACATTTTCCTGAACATTCCTGCACTGACCTGATTTCCTTCCTATTGCAAAGCAGCAGTGTCCTGCCCTTTGGTCAAGTGCAGGCCAAGCTGGCCATGGTGTACAGCTCTCCCCAGTTGTCCTTTGTTCCTTTTCCCAAGCAGAAAATACTTGGGAAAGAGCGGGGGGGAGTCTGTGCTGAGGTCTGCATGCTGAAAAGCACAAAAATATTGTAAAGTCCATTTATCTTCAGGACGGAATATTCTCAGTTACGTAGGATTGACTCCATTAAAAAACCTGGTCTGTGCCTTGAGAAGGGGATTTGACTGTGCTTTGATGTTGAAAGTCAGGAGCTGCAGGTTTTCTTTACCTTTGTACAAAAGGATAGAATGGATCCTCTCTGCATTGTATGGAGAAAGTCAAAGTGTGTTAAACGGGAGGAAGGAATTTGTGGGTGAACCTGTAGTGGCTGAAAATCTAATTAGTGCATTAATTACTATTAATATTGTTGTTATTTTAATATTAT
>VZTZ01050910.1:45204-75648 GCA_013400955.1 Drymodes brunneopygia
AGGAGGCTCAGCACATCCAGAACAAGAGTGGGCAGCATGTGGTTGGGGAAGAGGCTCCATGCTGGTGGGTGTGCTGGTAGGGTGGTGGTTTTCACTTTTCTATCTTTATTACTCCCAAATCTATAAGCACACAGACCCCCTTACCCTACAGAAAATGAGCTGAAACAATAATCAAAGTTATAATGTGATTTTTTTTCTTTTTTCCTGCTGTAATCAGAGGGAAAAAAATTGCCTTCAGAATCTTTTATCTCTGTAAGGAGAAGGTAGTTAAAAAATGCAGAGAAAAAGCCTTCAGGCTGAAGGGATGCAGCAAACTGCCATAATAACTTCTGTTTACTTTGAGCCTGATAATGATATTTTGTAGACAGGTAAAAAAGCTACACTGGTGTCCTTTATTGTTTTATTTTTTCCCAAAAATCTCACCATATTATCCCATGCAGGAGAAGACAGATGACATCAAAAATGAGTGCTGCTGTTCTTTAGCACAGGTGGGAGATGCCTGTAAGAATAGGCATAACTTGGGGTTAAGAGCAATGGAGTGCCCTGTTCAGTCCCTGCCACAGCTCCACTCTCAAAGGAGCCCAATTTACATAAGTTAATAACAAGGAACTAAAACCTTAAATGATGACTTGGTTGCTTATGATTATAATAAGCTTCTCCAAATCCATATGATTGGGGGGTGCATAGGTTAGACTGCTGCAGCACGAGACAGGAGGATTATTAATATTGTAAATGAAATAATTCAGACTTGAAGATTTTGGGGGGTGGAAGAGGGGATGTTGACCAGATGATCTTTAAAGGTGTTTTCCAACCCAAACCATTCCATGCTCTGACCCTGGCAATGAGGGTTGAGCTGTGTTCAAAATCTTGATGGCAAAACGGTAACTGGTGAGGAGATTTTCCTGCTTTATTTCTCTTTATTTGCACATGAAGTGGCGTGCTGATAAATCTCGTCCACAGACCAAGAGTAGTTAGACTTTCACAGGTTCTTTATTAATGATATATTTTAATTATTCTGCTTTGTAGCATCACATGAAAGAAATGAGTGTCTTTCAGATTTCTCCTTTATGTGCTGGAGATCATGGAGAAATTCCCTGTTCTTTGAACAGCTTTAACATACCCACAGAAATCCTTGGTTTGGACCCTGGAGTCTGAGGCTCAATTTTAAGCCTGTCTTGGGTGTGCTGCTGGACTGAACCCAAGCAGGAGATGGAGGATGCCCAGTGAGGCATGGTGCCAATTACTGATCTCTGAGGCACAGATTTTTTGGGTGGGTTTTAAACATCTTGGAGACTGTTCCCTGTTGGAATAAGGGATAAGGAGGGGGAAGTTTGTCCTTAGTTCTGCCCAGAGCCCCCCCGGAGAGCACAGGCTGCTCTTTTAGTGACACTGGTAGGCACTGGTGTCCTTTGTCCAAGGAAAACATCAGCCAAGGCATGTCTGTCTTCTAGAAAACTTATTTAGGCGCACTTATTTAGCCATGGTGAAAACAGCACGAAATATGTCTCAGGGTAGGACAATAAGAGCTGTAAAGTTTGGCCTTGTGCAATTTCTTTGTGAAGGGAATAAAAAGGAATTCCAGAAGTGCTTCCTCTACAGAGATCTGAATGGGACTTGGCTTTCAAGTACATGTGACTCCCAGAATACAGACACATAGTAATAACATTTCTCTCCACATGTCCTTTTGTAAATGTGCCTTTTATGTATGGGGGTTTGTTTTGTCTGGGGTTTTATGTTTGGTTTTGTTTTTTGGTTTTATTGGTTTTTGGTTTTCTGTGTGTCAGGTTATTTCATCTGCTTCGTACTGTGTGTCTGCTTTGATATTTCATGTCTGTCCTTCATGTGCTGTGGCCCATTGCAAAGACAGTGTTAGCTGGGCTGGATTACTTTTCTCCTTCCTCTTTGTCCTAGTGCTTCAGACACTTGTTTACTCTCTGTGTGTGCATATATATATGCACATTTTACCAGCTCTCCCTGCTCCTGCTATGCTGTCCTTTTCCCTTAGCAAATGGAAGTGGCTGCCATCCTCCTCTTCGCTTTGCAGTTCAACTGGGTGGAATCACCTGGATCATTTAGATGGATTTTGAGGGTTGCCCTTGAAACAGTAATTTCAAAAATCTAATTTGAGAACTAACAGGGTGGAAAAAAATCACCACCTATTTGCTTCCTGGTGGCTGCTTGCCTGGTGCTGCAACACAGAGAAGTAGGGAAGCGTTTGCTCTGGAGGAGAGGAGCTGAGGGGAACTTCTCACTCCTCACAACTCCCTGACAGGAGGGGGCAGCCAGAGGGGGAACAGGCTCTGCTCCCAGGGAACCGGGACAGAAGGAGAGGGAACGGCCTCAGTCTGGGCCAGGGGAGGTTTAGATTGGATATTAGAAAAAATTTCTTCACAGAGAGGGTTGTCCAGCCCTGGCACAGCTGCCCAGGGCAATGGTAGAGTCCCCAACCCTGGAGGGATTTAAAAGCCATGTGGATGTGGCACTTGGGGACATAGCTCAGTGGTGGCCTGGGCAGTGCTGGGGGAATGGTTGGACTTGATGATTTTTGGAGGGCTTTTCCACCCTCAGTGATTCTGTGATTTCTGCACATGTACTTCAGTGGGCAAAATATTCCAGGGCTGGTGCAAATCCTTCTCGGGAGTCAAAACCTTCTGAGTGTGTTGCAGTTTGATTTCGGTGCTTTTGGCTCTTGATCTTCATTACACAGAATGAAAAAAAAAAAATCCTTCTGTTGATCTGTCAGTGCATAAAACAAATCTACAATTGTGAAAGCAAGTTAACCACAAACTCCTACTGCAGTGGGAAGTGTACCTGTGGAAATGGAGTTCAAACAGTAGCGGTGAAAAGCCTGGAAATGGGCCTGAAAGCAGAAAAGTCAAACACCTGGGTTTACTTCAGCATGGCCTCTGTGCCAGGGCCTGCCTGGGCACACACAGACAGTCTTGCTTCAATTTGGCACATGACAATACAAAAGGTGTTGATGGAAACTGAAGCCAGACATGGGAGATAATTGCCAGGGGAGATGGTGAACCTTTATTGTAACTATGCTGAATTCTCCAACATCAGAAGATTAATTTCCAAAACCCCCAACATTTACCTACAGGTATCAATGCTGCCATCCAATCTCACCAGTCTCAGGATGATGAGCAGGACCTGGAATCACCAGTCTAAAATACATCTGTTTACCATGGGAAGTGTTAGTGCAAGTAGGTGTTAAGCTTGGTTTGCCCTTCCCCTGGGCTTTAACAGACTTTACTGGTGATTTTACAGGAGGGGGCCAGGCAGATTTTGTCTTGAAGTGCTGAAACACTGGCACAGGGTGCCCAGAGAAGCTGCCCCATCCCTGGGAGTGTCCAAGGCCAGGTTGGACAGGACTTGGAGCACCCTGGGACAGTAGAAGGTGTCAGGAGGTGGGACAGGATGAAGTTTAAGGTCCTTCCCACCCAAACCATCCTGGGATTTTGTGACCTGACTGTTTGCTTCTTGCCCAAAATCACAGCAGGGAGAGTGTTTGTGGAGCTGTGCTGGAATCACCTGTGGACAAATAACACAGAGGGGCCCTGGGAAGAGGGGCTGAGGGTACCTGGGGAGGGAACTGGTGTGGTGCATTTTGGGGAGCTTTATTTGCATGTGTGCAGCTGCTTACAGCCATATTCAGATAAGGTGCAGGAAGCAGTGAGTCCTGCTGGAAATAACCAGATCAAGTCTGACAGCCCAAGAGTAAATCCATGGCGCAGACAGATAAGGGATACTGCTGTTTCTTGGTCTAGGTCTGGGTCCCTGTAACTCTGACAGCTTTCCTATTTTTTTATGTCAGCTTAATAGAAAGTTTTGTATTTATTTGCTGTTATCTGAGCAAGTTCAGCTGCAATTATTTTACTTTTATCCTTTCCCAGACACACGTACATACACTTGCACTCTTGTTTCTTGGCAGCTTGTAACAACGTCTCTAATCCTCTTTGGCAGAAATCTTTTAAACTAACTCTCTTAGCAGAAAAAAAAAAAAAACAACAAGGAAAAAACAGAGGTGGTGATAATTTTATGGCTGATACAAGAAAAGAGGGGAAAAAAATTCTGAAAGAATAAAGTTTGGCCAGAAGTTGACTTTCAGTACCTCTTTAGAGTAGTTTGTGTGCTGCAAAGCCCTAATACCTCTTCAAGATAAGGAGCATTGTGTGGATGAGGATGGTGTGATGAAAGATAGACAATGCTACCATGGTGACTCAGAGATCTGGTGTGAATGAAAAGAGAAATAAACCCATTCAATCTCTCTGTGTTTAAGCAGCCTCACAGGTACCACTTGAAATCCCATATCAGAGTTTGGAGAGGGCTTAGAGGATTCATAGCATTTCCAGTCTGTAAAAGAACTGCAGAAGGCGATTTTTGTTTCCTTCCTAACATCAGGTCCTGGAAATTCTACCTTGTTGTAAGCTTTCTGGGAATGATCAGTGTTTGAAAGGGTGACAAGATTAAGAGAATACAATGTTCGTACAGGATTACAAAAACAAAACTTTGTTGGGGCTTTTCTGTTTGTTTGTTTAGGGGTTTTATGTGTGTGTGATTTTTGTTGTTGTTTTGGGAGTCTTTGGGGTTGTTTATTATTTTTACTTTTTGTAACTTTTATTTTAAAAGGAGATAAAGCCCCAGCAGCTCTGCCCCTGTTCTCAGCTCTCCATCCTCTCTGAAGTGTAAGATTTTCAGCTGTGGTGCATCGATGGCTGGTGCACTTTGCCCAACACCCAAAACTTTGTTTTGGTTTTGGTGCATGTTTTTGTTGGTGACTCAATGATTACTGAAGCAGGACACGTGATGGAGCCAGGAGGTGTTCCCAGCTCAGATGTGGTGACCTGGTAGCCATGCTCCTGCCCTTTTCCCATTAGTCCTGTGTCCCTCCTGCCTACACAGACCCTTTGGGGTGAGGACTTTCCCTCTCACTGTGGTTTCTGCAGCGTTCAGCACAGCAGGCATCCAGTCCCAGCTGGGAACACTAATGTCACTGCAGAGCAACCATGAAATTACAAATAAAGGCAGTTTCCCCCCTCTTACCCTGGAAGAGCAGCTTCCTTGGTTGTAGCTAAAGACCATCTTAAACTCTAAGACAACATTTGCAACACAGAAAGTATTTAAGGTGTAGACCACAGATGTGTCTGGGCACTGCTGCCAGGAAATTTGCGCCCACTGGTGTGCAGGGGTGTAGCTGGACCATGCAGCTGCTCCATCCCACGGGAGAGGAGGGTCAGGGGCAGCCAGGGAGGCTGAGCAGTGCTTTGGCAGCTTTCGAGGAGCCTGTGGGCACATGGGAGAGGAAATCAATAGAGCAGTTCCAGAGGTAATTTGGCAGCATCTGAAGAGCTGAGTGTTTGAGCCCTTCTGGGGTTATTGAATTAGAATTATCCTTCTCTTCAAGCAAGTGGGGCAAAGGTAACTCAGAGGATTGGGATATTTTCTGCAAATTTCTGTGGTTTCTACAGCATGCTGGGGACCATGAGCCTTAATCATTGCTGCTCCTCTGTTCTCCAACACATAGATCTAACAGAGGAGTTGGAGAGGTTGTGTCCACCAAAGCTGTGCCTGTCCCATCCCTGGCAGTGCCCCAGGCTGGGTTGGACAGGGCTTGGAGAAACCTGGGATAGTGGAAGGTGTCCCTGCCCACAGAAGTTCCCTCTCAACCCAAAGAATTCCAGGATTTTATGAAATCTCTTGAAGGTTTAACTGCATCAAAGTTGGAGGACATGCATCAGGGTCTGACATATTTACTGTCATTCCATCAATTGTGAGTCTCAACTCTGAAAGCACTTATTCCTGCTGTCAAATTCCAGCAGTGGCTTCACTTGGCATTGCTAAATTCTCATTGGGATCACACTCTTTAATGGCTATACTCAATGATCTTGGAGACTTTTTCAAACTTAATGACTCCATGATTTCATGTTTTCTTTAAATATTCAATATACTCAGATGCAGAAGACTGTGCATGGGTTTAAATTTTAAAAAAAAAATTAAAATGGTGTTCTTTAGTTGTGTAAGTTTTGAGTAAACAGAGCTGTAGAAACATCTGCAAGCTTTCATTTTAATTTAATGTATAATAGCTTACATCATAATAAATGATGTTGTGTGATTTGGATGTAATTTTGAATTTGTCAGGAAGCTCACAGCCAAATTGTTGACGTTAATAGTTGCTCTGCAATCAGCTTCACTGTGTGTCAAATCAGAGGAGCCATTATTGAATTTTAAAAGGCTAAATTACTGTGTTGTTTGTATTAAATCTTAATGCCATTTTGGATAACGGGAACACTTTCCCTTGGAGATATGCGCAGGATAGAGTTTCTGTTTCTGGATAGAGAAATCAAACATGGTTTCAGTGAAATTGCTTGAATTCCAATTTTAAAGGGTTTAGGTATATCCAAAATTAATTTCAAACCAGTCTTAAAGGAAAGAATATATTCCCCAGGTCAGATACAGTGTTGGAGTACAATCCTTTATAGGAATTAAGAGAACTTATTGGTGCACTCTAATGATGGTAATTACAGAAGTTAGTGTACTGAGGTGGCTTATCACTCAGAGGAGGGAAAAATGCATTTACGTTTCTTTAGGGATGGAAAAGGAAGGGGAACTGTGCTGTACTTGCTTGCTTTGAATCAGTCTCACTTCCTCTGACCACTGCTGGGTCCCTGGTAAGGAAAGGCTGTGGCATCCCAAGGTGCAAATGGTCAACGCTTGTGCCAAGGAAGGGGGTGAGATGGGTCCCATTTGCTCATATTTCTATCCCTGCTTTGCTAAATCAGCTTGGGCTAGTGGCTGCCAATATAATGTTCCATTATCTACACCCACCTCAAGCCCCAAATTATCTGTTCGAGGAGTGGCAAAGCTTTTGGGCTTGGCTGCTTTACTGTTGGATTGGTTTGTCTTTAAGTTCTCTGAAAGGTTTGAAGGAAACCAGAGCTCTTCTGGAGCTTTCTCTTCTCCAGACTGAGCACCCCCAGCTTTCTGTCTCCAGAACAAAAATGCTCCAGCCCTTGGCTTCCCCTGGATTTGGTCCAATAAGTTCATGTCTTTCCCATGTTGAGGATCCCCAGAGCTGGATGCAGTATTTGTGTGAGGGCGCTCACGATTTCCTGTGGCATATTGCTGCCTGGTAGATTTTTCTTTTTCCCTTTTATAATTTTTTGTCTCTCTGTGTGGTCCCCAGCCCAGCAAAGCTTCTCACAAGCAGGAGAGCACTGGCCCGTAGCATCCCTGCTCTGCTGGGAGAGCTTTCCCGTCTCCCTCAGGCAGTGCATGACAGCAATAGATATAATGGACTCATTTGGATAATTTAGTGCTTGCTCAGTGCTTGCTCAGTGTATCTGGTTTCTCTAGTGACACTCTGACGTTCATGCTTGACTTCCCCACCTCTCAGATAATAAATGAAAGAGGTTTCACCTTGTTGGCAGAGCTGGCGTTGGGCCCATTATCTTTCCTGACATTGTGTATTCGAGAAATTAAATTACCTGGTTTCCTGGCTACCTCCCTAATGAATGCCATTAATTAATATGCTTTTTCAAAGGAGGAGGTGTATTTATTCTTAATCCAAGGGAGAATCTCTTTCCTGGCCTGCCTGTGAGCAGAAGGCTCAGGTGGGAGCAGGTCAGTCAATTTGCAGGAGACTTGCCCACGTGGGTGCTCTCTAAACACAACCTTTGCCTCATAACTTGCTTTATAGTGCTTTTTTTCTTGCTGGAAGGCCTAGTCCCAAGAGCATGCAGGTTAATGAAAAGGATGATTAACTCTGCAAGTGGTGGATCAGTGCAGCAAAGACGATGCAGAGAGAAGATGGATGGAAATGCAGCTTGGTGCATTGGTGGGAATTACCAGGAAAGTGTGGACCTGACACCCTCTCTCCCTTTTTTCCCTTCAAATCTCCTCTCCCCAGTGGCAGTGGCAGCCCTGCATATGGATGGATATGGGGCTGCTAGCCCAAGCTGGGCAGAAAAGCACACAGCTTGGAGTTCAAGGGTGGCTTTGATCATTCTTCTGGATGGAGCAAAATGAGCTGAACTAAGGAGGAAGAAGAGGAGGAAGAAGGCTGGGGCAGTGAGTGCTGGGATGGTTGCAGTGTCCACCTGTGTTTGCCTGAGATGGCACTGGAGTGAGAAGAGGGAAGCTGGGGGATGTGGGGCTGGGATGGTGCCTGGCAGTAGGTTTGACAGGGTGCTAGGGAATGATTTCAAATGGGTGCAAATCCCCCCTTCTGAGCTGTCCCAGTGCCTTGGCAAGGGAGAAGCCGAGCAGGACCTGGTGCTGCTCCTGGTGCTGCTCCTGGTTCCTTGGGCTGTGGTGGGTGGGAGCTGTGCAGGAGCAGGCAGAGTGGTGCCAGGCCTCTGCAGGGAGGAGCAGACCCCAAGAGCAGGCAGCAGGGGTGTCGTGCTGCGCCTCCCTGGGACAGAATCAAAGCCCTCAAGACTGCTTAACCTGCTCTGGCTCATGTGGTGCTTCAGCATTGATTAATCCCAGTGATGACAGTGGCTCAATTCATGCTTTAAATCTCACCATGCTCAATACCTGACAAAACAGAGTTCTGAGGAGTCTTTACCCCTGCTGCAGTGCCTGGAGGTAGCTGCTTTTCTCCTGGCATCCCTCCCACCTCTGCTGCTGCCTCTCCTTGTGATCTGTGGTGTTCTTCACTGTGGAGAAAGAACTGTGTCCTTTGAAACACTTAGAGCTGACATGAGTCACAGCCTTCTCAGGAAACACTGGATTTTGTAGTCCTCTGGCAGAACAGCCACATCAGAAAGTTTTAGCAGGCAAGGAGGTAGGTTGATCCCTCCTGGGGAAAACTTAAAATAACCCTGCACAGGATGATGGAGGCTCATGGGTGGGATGCTCAAGTACTTGGTGCAGAAGGTGCCCAGAATAACTCTTCCTGTGCTCAGTGGCTGGGATAATCTATATTGTGATCAGAAGGCACAGATGAATTTTGCAGTCTCTTATTCTCTTGGAGTCAGCGTGACTTCAACAGTTGGTCTTTAAGGGAAAAGTCTCTTCAATAGGAAGCCAGGTGCAATACCAGAAATTGTAGCTAATGCTTTAGCCAGAGCTGCCTGCACAGCTGGTTTAAATAAAAATAATGTCCTTTAACCTGTTTAGCTGATACTTTAGTCCCTCATGATTGGAGTTTTACCTGTGTACGCTTGAAATTCCTGATCTTCTTATCACTTACTTTCTTATCACCTTGCTAAAAGGCAGTTGGAGAAGCAGTTGAAAATGTAATAAGTCCCTTTACCATTTTCTCATGTTGTTAAACTCCCCTGAAGAGGGTTTGGATCACATTCTTCCCAAACCCCTGTTGCACAACTCCTTTGGTGGCAGTTTGGCTTCTCAGCTTCAAGACCCCTCTGTTTAAGCACAAAGCTGCAAATAGAGGGGGTATTTTTTGAGCTTGTATTTGCTGAATATGTGTACACTCAGCTTGACTTCTTAAGGACACATAATCATAGCCATAATCACAGTTCAATCTATTTTTAATTGTTGTTAATTAATTCTTAGCAGTGTTTAAGTCTTGTCAATTAAATTGATTAAAAAAAAAGAAAAAAGGCGTCTCTTTCTGCAGACTTACACACTTGTCCTTTTAAGGTTTTGGTTTTATACTAATACCATTAAAATGCATTTTTGCAGACTTGGGACTTTTAAAATGACTTAAGGTTGTGAATAAACATTAATGGATTACTGCGTGTATAAGTTGCCAGCTGTGGGCATCAGGAGCAGATCCTGCATTTCTGGAAGGAGCCTTCAAACTGAAGTCACAGCAGCTCCAGGGAAAAGCAGATGAGGGCATCAAACTCATTGTTTCTGTTGGAAGTCTCATCAGAGAAAAGATCTCTGGGAAATCATAAAACCATGGAATAGTTTGGGTTAGGAGGGACCTTAAAGCTCATCCCATCCCACCCCCTGCCATGGGCAGGGACACCTTCCACTGTCCCAGGCTGCTCCAAACCCTGTCCAACCTGGCCTTGGACACTGCCAGGGATCCAGGGGCAGCCACAGTGAGTAATTTCTTCCTGATACCCAATCTAAATCCAGTCTAAACCCACCCTTTTCCAGTTTGTTGAGGCTACACTGAGCTCAGTGCTCCTGCAGCTCCTCTGGCACCCGGAGCTGGACAGGTGACACTTCCTGCCTCTGTGGCTGTGTCTTGGGACATGCAGGTGAGCTCCAGGGGCTGCTAGAGGTGCCAGTGGGGTCTGTGTTCTGATGCCTGGTTGTTCAGGCAGTGGGAGAAAGTTCTGTGCAGTGGAGAGGTCACACAAATACCTATGGCTACATGGATTTTAGATCCTAACTTCAATCACCTGTTCTTGAAAGATAAGGCACACATATATGTGTATATATTTTTTCTGTGCAGAATCTGTTAAGAGCCTTCATGCTTTATTGCTGTTTTCAAGACTTTTTCTTACGCTCTGGAGAGAAGCAAGTTCCCTAATCCTGAGCTGGACATGGCTGTAGTAGCTGCTGACTTGAGGCTTTTTTTTCTGTGCTTTTAAAGATTTCCCTGCTGATGGATGCCTGCGGTTCCCGGCGACCGGGGGCTGCTGCTGCTCTCTGTGGGACGCTTAACACCTCGCTGAGTTTTGCTAGGAAATATTTCTCTCGGCTAAACCCCGTTTTACCAGCAGAGGCCGATATGCCCATGTCCTTGGAAGCAGCGAGCTCACACCAAAACCCACGGGCATACCAAAACCTCTCCTGCCTGCCTGAGATGGTCTCTGTACCCCAGCATCCCCAAGCAGCCTCTCTCTGTACCCCTGCATCCCACAGGAGCCATTCCCATGCAGGTTTTGTTATTTGAGTAAAAAAATAAAAATTAAAAAAATTAAGAAAAGCAGCAGGTGGCCAGTTGGGGTGGAAGAAAAAGCCAAGCTGATGGTAGGCACTGTGAGGTTTGATTAAACCTCCCGTGACTGTGCTGCAGCACCGGCCAGCAGCTCCCCCAGCACCTCCTCTGCCCTCTGGGGTAATCTTGTGCATCACTCATGCGTGTGGCAGAGAAATTAAATACCTCAACTAAAGGAATCCTTTGGTATTTATTTTTATGGTGGCAAATGCATTTCTTCTGAAGGAGGTGGACTCTGTGAGTATATATATATATAATGAGTATGTGATGTGCTGGCCTGCAGGGAGTACTTCCAAGAAACTATCCAGAGATGGAGGTAGAGCCTGTTTTAATGCCAAGAGTATGCACAAGAAAAAAATGAAATCTGAGGCTGTGTACCTGGTGCCTCAGATGCCCTGGGCAGAGCACTGAGTGCTTCAAACTCACCCAAACCTCTGATAAGTGGAGATTGAAGTTGCCCTTTTTTTAATTTGACATTATCTCTCAACCTGAACCCTCCACTGGAGCTGCAGGGGAGGCAAACTAAAACAGCTGGCTCATAAAACACCTGGGAAAGTGCTTTGCCTGTAACTGACCTAAGTCTTGCTGTCTGTCCCTTGCAGCCACTCTCTTTGCCTCATCTCCATGAGCTGCGTTGGCCACCAAGAGAGCACTTAAAAAACAGACCATGCATGCAGACACCACCTTTTTTATTTACTTTCTTTTTTTAAAATTGCCCCCAGACTGCAGAAGAAAAATGAGAAAACAATCTTCCCTAACCATAAGTGTGGAGCAGCATGTATTGAAAAAGAACTCCTGAAACAGGAGGCTTCCCTGCATCTGCCTTGGGAAGGAGACTGGAACAAATGTTTCTAATGTTTCCTTGGGATGTGTCAGCTGTGTTGCATGGCACATGGGTATGGGCATCTGCATTTTATGGTAATCAGTGCAAAGCAGCAATAACAGAGAAGAGAATCAACTAAAGAAAATGTGCCTTGATGCATTGCCTAATATTTATATACTAATTTTTTTTGTTAATCATATCATTACCTAATAAAGGGTAATTCTGGGTTTAGCACTCTATAGGTTTCTGCACCTTAGGAAGAAAGTTTACAGGTGGGTCAGGACCTCAAAAAAACAAATTTTGACCTGTTGTACTCTACCAAATCTCTTATAATTTCAAGAAGTCTTCCTAGAACATGATGCTCTGCTGGATTTTGGAGTCTTTTAGGGAGGGAGGATTTGGGGGAATCTCTCGCTGAATGTGGGGTTAGAGTACAAACCCATATAAAATACTGTTGACAGTTGTAACTAATGGTTCTCACCGATAGCTTGGTTGCTTTCCTGGTAGTTCTTTATGCACCAATAAATCTCATTGTTCCTCTCCCAGCTGTTATTCACAAGAAGAACAAAAGAGAGACGGAGCGTTCTCGGCACATTTCTTTTTAATTAAAATGATACGACAGATGAAGGAAGCGTGTGGAGCAAAGTTGGAGCAAGACGTGGTAAATGTCTCTTCTCCCCCATCCCTTCAGCCTGTTTGATAGAGGGGATTTATCTCTGGGTCCCACCTGAAGTCCTGCTCTGCTGCACCAGGACAAAATAAAGTGCAAGGCTGGAGTTATCTCAAAGGGATGGTTCTCCCTGGGACAACTGTGCTGCTGTTCCAGGGTGCTTTTCATGTCTCAGATCATTTTTCATGAGGCATTAATTGCAATATTTCTGCAAAGTAGCTGGGTTTTCCCCCTTTCCGGGGCTGCACCAGCCTGAGGCTGCTCCCAGAGGTGCCATGAGCATCCTAAATCTGAATCTCCCAGTGCAGGAGGAGATAAAGTCATTTCTCCTACTCCAACAGCTCTGCTGTCAAAGGCAGGTTATTTTTTTCTGTCTCAATGACCTTGGTTTAACAGTGGCACAGGCTGTTCAGAGCAGCTATGGCTGCCCCTAAATCTCTGGCAGTGTCCAAGGCCAGGCTGGATGGGGCTTGGAGTAGCCTGGGATGGTGGAGGTGTCCCTGGCCATGGCAGAGAGTGGCACTGGATGGGCTTTAAGGTCCCTCCCAACCCAAACCATTCTGTGACACCCAGCTGTCAGTGTTTTGCTGCGTGGAGCTGGAGCTGTTTGGAGCAGCAGCTCTCAGGGACTCGATGTGATGAAGTGTTTACCTACTGAAAACATAACAAAGATATGAGCCTCACTCTTCTCAGGCATTCCATGGCTCTTATTTTTCTGAGGGTGTGCTTTTGTTCTCTGCTGTGGATTTTTTTTTTCCTTCTTGCTGGAGAGCTCTGGGTTTTCCACAGCTGAAACCTAAATCCATCTCCCAAATTTAAGCTGAAATATTTACGCCTGCATTTTCTGCTGTGTCTGATGGCTGTCCCAGAGAGGGGAAAGGTAACAGTTAGGAATACACTGAGCTGTAAAGCATCTGTCTGGGGAAATGTTCTGCACCATCAAATATCCCTGCAGGATCCCTGGGGTCCTTGGGACTGGCACTATCCATCCGCCTGTATAGTGCCTTTGGAGCATTGTGCCCTTGCTGCCTGCTGAGACAATTGTTCCAGGCCTGCAGAGATGCACTCTCTGCCTTTCTGCTGCTTTCCAGAAAATAAGGACCTGGAAATAATCAGGGTATTTCAGGCACGATGCAGATCCTGTGGTGCTGACATCCCGGGAGTTAGGCAAGTCAGAGCTGTATCATAAGGGAGAACAGTGATTGTTTTATTTTCTTCATGATTTTAAGAGCCTGGAAAAGCCATTCTCATGTTCAATCCCGAACCTGTGCTTTAACCTACTTGGAAGCTCTCCCTGAATCATTCATTTTATGATCCTTAATAGAAGGAATTTCATTCAGCAAACAGAGACCATTAAAAATGCAGTGCTTTCTAAAATATTATCCACATTAAATTGTTGGAGACTGGTGCCAAACAACTGCTGAGGAGAGGGGGGACAGACCCACATCAACTCTGCAGCCTCTGAGCCTGGTGCTCTCCACCCATTTCTTCCCAGGGCAGTGCCCGTGCCATCCTGTGTGGGCTGCTCATCCTGCCACCAAAACATCTGTTCCTTGTGCTCCTGATAACCCAACCCTCCTTGCCATCCTCTCCTTCAGTCTGGGTCATGGAAGTCCCCAGTTTTATCCATGAAGAGTTTTAAATCATGTCCATGAAAGACCCATCACAGATGAAACCTCTGACTTACTGGTGGTGTATCGTTACCCTGGGCAGCACACCATCAAGCAAATCACATTTAATTTATCACTTGAGGAAGCTGTGGGCTGAGTTATCCCACAGGCAGAGTGGGTGGTGGCAGGAGGTTCTGCATCATCATCCTACAGCCCTGCCATTAATCCAGCTCTTCCATTACTGGGATTTAATGCCAGGCTGGCTGCCCTGCTTGCTTTACGTACCATTCATCTCCACTGGAGAAATTCAGCATGGTTTTCTAAACCATAGTTTTTTATTAAACTTAATTTTCTCTGATAAAACCCATAACAGCACCTTTGAAGAAAAAAAAAGAGATATTATTTCTCTTCTTTTCTGTTCTCATTCTGTCAGACTTTAAATCATTAGCTCCCGACTGCAGCTGAGATTGATCCAATCTCATGGTGTTTGTCCTTCCCTTATCTGCCATGAGAGTCTGCTGAAGCCCAGGCCACAAGTGGGGTGCTGGGCACAGTTTATGCTGCAGTGTCCTTCCAGCTGAGCTGTTACATCATTTATTTTCCCCACCTCTCTCTTATCTCTCCTCAATATTTGCCCCTAGAAGCAGTCAGATGGGCATATTTGTGCTTATGATCAGTTATTAATCTAAGTTTTGTTTCTGTTTGGTTGGCCAACACAGGCTGTTATCAGGGCATCTTGTATGCAGCACACTCAGTGGCTTCTTCTGAATTCATTTATTGAATTCATTTATTATCCATATTTGGAGGTTCTGGTGGCAGATACAGCACAGTAATGGGCTGGGGGAAGTGGGTGCAGGAGTAAATTGCTACTGCCATGACATCTCCAGACAGAGGTCCTGGGGGTGTTTGTCTTCTCTGGTCACTGGCCTGGCTGGTCAAAAGAAAAAAAAAATCCATGTGAAGTTGAGCCCACTGTTATCAGTAAGGTGATCCTGACACCATGAATAATGGAGAGGAAATACAGACCAGTGAGATATGGTTGCTTGGTGGGTCTCCTTTTTCACCTGTCCATCTGTCTTAGAACCACATGACTGGGCAGCGCTAAGTAATTTTTCATGAGGTTTCTGAGGCTGCTGCATGCCATGAGGAGAAGAAATGTCTTTGTTTTCCCCTGCTCTGGGCTGGCATATGAAGGACAAGGAGCGGCTTGATCATGTGCCCTCATCTGACCAAATTTCCAGGGAGCCACAACCTTGATTGGCATATCCTGATACCCTAGACCCAGATTGTCAACTGACCCTGAGTGGAGGCTGAGGCAGCTCTGAAAAAAAGAGGAGAAAGTTCTCAGCACACACCAATGAATAAATAATAGTAAGGAAAAGGAGAGAAACCCCAAAGACAAGGAGAGGCAGAAGAGAGAGGAAGGTGCCTCAGTCGACAAGGTGAAGGAAGGCAGGAAGAGGCAGAAAGAGGCTGGGATTAGGAAGGGACTCCAGGAATCTGCGCTGAGCCAGTGGGGAGGAAGGACTTTGTGAAACAAGGGCAGCTCAGCCCCAGGCAGGGAGAGCAGGACTAAAGGGCTTTGGCAGCTGGAAAGGTATCAGAAGATTAAAGCAATGCCAGAGAGCCGTTAAAAGGGCAGGGGTGCAAAACAATGACATGAAAGAAAAGACTGAAAAGAACAAAACAGAAGAGGAGGAACAGGAGGAGGAGGAAGAGGAAGAGGAGGTAGTGGAAAAGGTTGCTGAGGAAGACGGGGAAGATGAAAGCCAGGAGAAAAAAAGCAAGAAGACATCAAAGTCTGAGGATGCAGAGATTGACGGGGAAGTGAAGAAAAAGAAAAAGAAAAAAACCAAGAGAAGAGATTATAGCAGTGAGGATGAAGATGACTATGAGCGCAGAAAGAAAAAGAAGAAAAAAGGCAAAAAAAGCAAAGACAAGAAGAAGAAGAAGGGTGACAAGTCCAAGAAAGGAAAGATAGATGATAATTTTTTGGAGATGTATGAACAGGAGCTTCGGGACTACCATTCTGACTCCTCCAATGCCACAGAAGATGAATACAACAAAAAAAAAGGTCAGCTCCATCTTTCCCCATCTCCCCACTTGAGCAGGCACTGTTGGCAATGCAAATGCCCTTGCTGGCATCCTTCCTGGGGTGCAGGCACTAGTTATTCCTATGTGGGTAATATTTTTGTCAAATAAGTATTTTAACAGTTTGAGATGTCACTGACAGGTCGTGTCTGTATGAGCTTTTCTGTTCATGTAGCCGCTTTGCCGTGTGTGTGCTACTGCTGTAATTGCATTCTCCTAATTAATATTTGCATTGTGGGGTCATGCAGAAGCTGCAATCAGCAGGCTCCCCCTTTGTAAGCAGGATCCATGGCAGAGGTGCACAGTCCTGCTCAAGCAGAAGCAGCAAAAGGGTGCTGGGAATTTCAGCAACCAGATGGGTGGAACACTTAGGATTGATGTAGAAGCAAGAGGTCCAGCACACCAGACCTCTGGCTGTTTTAAAGCAACCAAACAGGCTGGGGAAATACCAATAATAGCCTCTAAAGCTTAATACTGTGTTGTTACAGTAAATAGTGCACTTGTTTCACAAGCAGACTGTACTTTGGTTCAATGCACGGTGAGCTGCGCCCCAGGCTGCACCAGAGGAGGTTTGGATCTGACATTAATCAAAAATTCCTTCATGGAAAGGCTTGTGAAGCCCTGGCACAGACTGCTCAGGGCAGTGTTGGAGTCCCCAATCCCTGGAGGGATTTAAGAGCCATGTGAATGTGTCAGCTGGGGACATGGGTCAGCGGTGGCCTTGGCAGTGCTGGGGGAATGGTCTTGGAGGTTGATGGTCTTGGAGGGCTTTTCCAGCCTGAAAGATTCTGTGATTCTGTGACTCAAGGTTTTATATGATTCACTCAGTTTCATTAGAAGACCACAGTGTAGCTCCATGATTAAAAGAAAAAGCCTTGGCAGGCAGGAGGATGGTCCCAAGCATGGAGAGGTTATCTTCTTGCCAGGGAGGTCGGCAGCAAGGAGGTCACAGATGATGAGGGGTGGTGCCAGCAACTGGTCCTGGGCACGCCTGGGATTGAGCAGGGGCACAGGCTTCACACAAGATGACAGAATGCAAAGACTTTGTGCAGAGACCTCTACTATGCAGTGCTCCTTGTGCGAAGACGATTATCACGCAGGAAAATTCCTTACATACCATCACACAAACAGGATGTATTATCATACAAACAGGAAGAGGTTCACCACAGTGTTCCCCAATCACCTGGGCTATTCTACAGTCTTTACCTATTATGGTAACAGGTAAACAATGCCTTATAAGGTCACAAACTATAATCCTCACTCCCAATAGGTCCAGAAGTTCACAAACCCACAATTCTCTCTTGGCCCATCCCTGGTGACCTGGATGTCCATGGGTCCCAGGGTCCCCTCCAGGCCTAGGAAAGAGGCTCATTCTGGTGTTCAAGGCCTGCTCCTCTATCACACACACATAGTGTAAGCCAACATGCCTGGGACAAGACACTTCACCTCTCATCACCGTTGTTTCCCTATCAGTTAATGAGAGCCATGACACGTGTTGTGTGTGGCATCTGGGAGAGCTGAGCGTTCCTGGAGAAGGCTCATGGTGTGGCTCCAGTCAGCTACACCTGATGGTTTCTGCGGTGGTGATGAATGGCTGGGAAAAGAAAAATGGTTGAGTCCCTCTGGTGCAGAGGAGAAGTGAGTCCCTCACAGACAGGCTGTATTTAGGCTGTGCACAAAACCTGCTTCATTTGTGATGGCTCCTGAGGGGCAGGGAGATTGTCCCACCTCATACTACATTATTTTTATATAGCTGAGGAATAGTAATTGGCAGGTTTCAAAGACAGAAGCCATGGCAAATGTTTGTAATAATTTCTCCATGGTCTTCTGATACTAGATATTGGGAAGGAATTCTTGGCCCTGAGGGTGGTGAGGCTCTGGCACAGTTGCCCAGAGAAATTGTGGCTGATCTATCCCTGGAAGTGTCCAAGGCCAGACTGGACAGGGTTTCAGCTATTCCCTTTACCATGCATCATGCTACTATTCTTACTATTTTGAATCAAAAAGTAGATTTTTTTTGTGCGACTTATTCGGAGGGTCCTGCTGCTGCTTTTCTCACAGAGGACTATTGAGTGAAATGACTGTTGCCTGGTCAGGCTCTGGAGAATTGTGTGACCTCTGCAAAAGCCTCCCAGAAGCTTTGGGGATGTCAGCTGCCTTTGGTGCTGGTGAATATTCAGTAGAGATATATTTCAGTCCACAAGCTGTGATTCCTTCTGCCGTAAAAAAGAAGAGAGAGATGTTATAAATGTTTTATAACCAGGGAGTCAATGGTGCCTGTGTCATCTGATGTCCTCTTTATCTTATTGTATTAGCAAACAAGAGAAGGGATCCCCCCATCACGTTCAATCGATGACTGAAGAACAAGGCAAATCCAGCTCCTGGGGACAGGAAAACAAAAGATATCAAGTGACTGGGTGATAGTGTGTCTGAGAAAATTAAAGCAGAGGGAGCAGGCATTTTTAACTAAATTGCAGCTGTTGTCCATTCCTGTGATCATGGTGTTAATGAGATTGGTTATTTATTAATAAGTGTTTGCAAAGTTACTTCTACAGTAGAGTAGGGAAAGATACAGGGAGACTTTATTGTGGCTTTTCAATGTTTGCAGGGAACTTAAAAGAAAGATGCAGAGAGGCTTTATACCAAGGGCTCTAGTCACATGATGAGGGGGAATGACTAAACTTAGAGGGTAGGTTAGATAAGGGAAAAATTCTCCCCTGTGAGTGTGGTAAGGCCCTGGCACAGGCTTTCCAGAGAAGCTGTGGCTGCCCCATCCCTGAAAGTGTTCAAGGCCAGCTTGGAGCTACCTGGGACAGTGGAAGGTGTCTCTGCCCATGGCAGGGCAGTGGAACTGGGTGATCTTTAAGGTCCCTTCCAACCCAAATCATTCCACAGTCTTGAGCTGCCAATAACAGTACGAATGGCCCACTGTGTAATAAACATTTAATCAGTGGAATCGATGGCTTTAAAGTGCAGTGAGTGTTCACACAGCTCCCTGGCTGCCCAAATTACCATTAAACTTCTACAGATGACAGATGCCTGAGGTTCAGGTGTCTTTCAGAGACAAACTCTTTACAGTTACTTACCTCTTTTTTTTTTTTCCATACCTTTCTCTTGATATCTCAGATCTTGTCTGTGATAGGGAAGAATGAGACTGGCATGATTATTTATCCTCCCTCTCAAGTTTGTGGTCATGGAATTGTGAAGGAAGGGACCAAATGTCTATCTGTTTTCTGGGTCACTCCAGCCAAAGTAATGGATGTCTCTGTGCTGGCAGGAAGAAGGAAAATGCTCCTCTTTCCAAACTTGCCTTCATGCCATTAAAGTGTCCTTCCTCTGGCTGAATCAGCAGCTGCCACCTTGGTGAGCCCAGCCCCAGACAAGCACAGGGTGTGACAGATGGTGGAAAGCTCCTTCCTGTCCCATGTCACAGCAAAATGCTGATGACTCAGGAGACTTTCAAGCTTCCCTCTTTGACGTGGCTCACCAAGAGTCATAACTCACTTCAGAGGATAATAATCCATTTTTTGGAGGTCCTAATGATGGTAAAATTCTCCATTTTTCTTTTCACCCCTCTTTTCTTTTTCCTACCAAGTTTCACATCTGGATATTACGGATATTATTATACATGTTATCTGTAAGTGGTGGAGTCACCATTCCTTGAAGTGTTCAACAAACCACATAGGTGTGGCACTTGGGGACATAGGGGAATGGTTGGACTCAATGATCTTAGAGGGCTTTTCAAACCTCAGGGGTTCTGTGATTCTCTGCTACTTTGTCCTTCTTGCACGATGGGTAAGCTGGACTTCAGTGATCTCAGCAGTATAACAATCATAATATGAAGAAATGTACTCAAAAAATGCATGTTTTTGTTAACACATTGCCTCAAATGGTGATGGAAGGGGGAAATAGCCACTGCTGATTTGTAAATAGATTTGCAAGCCGCTCATCACTTCCTTTGATGTGTGCCATTGGATTTATTGCGTTGTATTTATCACACCATGGTCACCATCATGTTCCTTCAGTGACTGCTGCAAAGAGTTACACAGGAAAAGCACTCAGGGCATGCTGAGTTTACTGCTAAGTTCTGTTTAGTGCAGTTTAGCAGGGGAGTGGGGGAGAGCAAGTGCTGTGTCGTGGCCAGCTCTGTCCCTGTGCTCTGTGCAGAACTGCAGTGAGGTCTCTCATGCTTTTATGAGAGACAATCATCAGTTGCAGAATCACCTCATGTGCACCCTGCGCCCACTGATCTTCCCCAGCTGAGGCTTTGATTAATGTTCTGAGTCAGGATGAACAAGGACTCCTATCTGGAAGACAGATATTATTTTTTCTCCTTGGCACTAAAATGAGCTTTGGTTTTAGGCATAAAACATTCTGGGGAGAGCTTTGTGCCCGTGGCAATTTTTTGGTCTCGTGATCCAGTGGGAGATGCAAACTGTGCTACTGAGAGAAGGTGGTGCTGAACTCTCATTGGAGCTATGGATCTCAGCTGCTTGCCTCCCAGCATCTTTCATAGCTGCAAATGGCCACAGAAAATATGAATTTTGAAAGTTTTAGATCATTTAAAATGTTTGTTAAAGGTGTGTACGTACCTGGAATAGAAAAGGCTTTGGAATGACTTAATTGAGAGTTCCAGTACCTGAAGAGAGCCTGCAAGAGAGGTGGAAAGGGACTCTGTAAAAGAGCCTGGAGTGACAGGACAATGGGGAATGACTTCATACTGAGAGAGGGTAGGTTTAGAGGAGATGTTAGGAAGAAATTCTTCTCTTGAAGGGGGTGAAATACAAGACCTCCCATCCCTGAAAGTGTTCAAGGGCAGCTTGGATGGGGCTTGGAGCAACCTGGTCTAGTGGAAGGTGTCCCTGCCCATGGCTTGGGTGTCTTTAAGGGCCTTTCCAACTCAGGCCATCCTATGATTCTATGAACCATCATGGAAGTTCACTACTGTGTGACAGAACAAGCCAATACCAAATTAGTTGTGATACTGAAGTGTTTATTAGCTTCAGGAGCACTTGATGATAACTTTTATGGAGGTGCTAAAAAAACCTGTGTGCCGGTCTGCTAGACACCCCTGCTACACACCTGTGTATTCCCACTGGAGAACTGAAGCTGCCTGGAGGTGTCATGCTGAAACAGGGCCTTACAAATTGGATATGAGTAACTAAAATGCTGGGAGAGGGGCCTTGCAAGGAATCACAGCAGTTCTTCATAGCCCATGATGAGCCAGGCATGTCACTAGTCACTGGCATGGAAAATCAGTGTCATAAAGCAGATGAATGCCAATAAACCTTTTTGGAGCAAGCTCTTGCTGGTGTCTGGAGGTTTGCAGATGTCACCTTTCCCTTGCAGGTGTGTGTTTGGCCAAGTGCAGGCACAGAGCTGGGGGGATCAAGCACTTGTGCTCCCCCACCTCTCCCTCTGCCAGGGCAGGACCCCAAACATATGCAGAATTCATTCTTGCTTGATCCATTTGGGAGGGTTCAGTCCAGCTGGCAGCACCAAAAACAGCATTGAGGAGCAGCTGTGGGTGCCAGGCTGCCAAAGGCACGGCACAGCTGATGTGAAACCCACCCCCATGAACAGGAGCCGCAGCTTCGCAGCACTGCTGCTCTCCTCACACCCAAAACAATCAGATCTGAATGGAGGGGCGAGTTCAGCTTTATAGAGCTCAGTTTTATGTCCTTAACTGCCTGTGGGCACCTTTCAGATTGAGTGTTTGGGTTTGGATTTGCATAGAAAATGCTGGAGAGTTGCTGCAGAGGAGCTGAATGAGTTTGCACTGAGAAACAGATGTTAAATGCAGACCAGGGTGTTCAGTCCTAGATGTGTTCTCCCCAACCCGGGTATCCCACCAGTCTGGATTCAATTATCTGCAGCATCCAAGGAGCCCTCTCTGAGGAAGGTGACTTTTAGAGGGTGCAAGAGTAGAATTTGATCACACTGGAATAATTCAAGAATATCTGGGGGTTTTTACCTTTCCCTTTTCCCTTGTATCCCTCCTCCCTTTTCCCTTTCCTCCCTTAAGAATCAAGATTCCTCTGTCTTTAAAACATCCATGCTTTGCCTGGGTAGTTTTTCATTCTCTGGTTTCAGGAAGAGAACTGAGGAGATGCTTCTGCTCACAGGTACAGCAGTTCCTCCACTGGTACATCAAATTCCCGTTTTCAGGACTGCATTGATATTTTAAGGATCATTAGTTTTGTTCCCATTTATACCTTGTTAAATATACATCTTCTAGGCCCTCTGTGAAGCTGTTTATCATCCTGTCCCTGGGAGTCTGGACTGGTATCTGAAGACTGTTCCATTAAAACAGCAGAATTTACTCCATCCAGATGGAATACCTGGGCAAAAATTAATACTGAGCTACAGGTGGCTAAGCACTGAAGAGGCCAGGGCAAACCAGTGTTTTATTCCAGCACAGGTCAGTCCTACAGCCTCAGGTGAGGTGGTTTATCCATGTGAGCCCTGGGAAAGCAGGGATTCATGGTAGATTTGGTGCCTGTGATCGCTGCTGGGATGTGGTGACTTACTGAGAGTTTGTTTCAGCTGTCAGAGTTGCAACCAGGATCTATCTTCCAGATTCACAACATGCTTTTGTCTGGTTAAGGCCTCCTCTTGGCTGACTATTGTTGATCCAAGAAATATTTATTTATTTATTTATTGTCAGTGCTTTGTGGGTGCAGCTATTTCTCCAGGTATTGTCAAAGGTGTTTTTCTTCATTGCAACACGACACAAATACCTGAATGGCAACACTTAAAGAAGGACTGGAAATAATAATTGTAGCTTTTGTTGATGGATTTACGTGTACTGCAAGACAGACCGGACACATATCACTCAGTAGTTGTGCATTGTTGCTGTAATTGAATGTGGTTGTTGGAAACTAGGGGTTTTTTGGCACTTTATCACCTGATGTTCATATCTGCTGTATTTTTCAGCATCAGTTTGGAGTTCTCCATTTTACAGACATCTCTATTGTAGTAGTATCTCAATCAGACTTTCTCTGCGAACTGTAGTGTTAATTAGGACATATTTGTAAAGAAGGCAGAGGTAGGAGGTAGGAAGGTTATAGCAATTAATCTTTTTTTTTTTAATTCTTTTTAAGGTGCTATTTGAATAGTAGAAACTCTATGTCATGACTATTTAAGCTGGGGAGTTGTTATTTATTCCTAGAATCACAGAATCCTAGAATGGTTTGGGTTGGAAGGGACCTTAGAGATTACATAATTCCAATGCCACGAGTCTGGCTTGTTCCAAACCTCACCCAGCCTAATTCATAACAACAACGCTCGTGTAGGTAACACACATAACTTGTATTTAGTGCAAGCTTTTGACAGACATCATTCCTTGCTTAGGCCAATCACCAACCTGAAACGCAACTAGAAATCATCTCCCAGGAGCAAAACATGCTGGTTCCTGCCCCAAGGGCTGCCAAGGGTGCCGTGTCCCCTTGGGTTTGCAGCCAGTGTGCCTGCTGTCCCTGCTCATGGTGTCACCCAGCCCTCACCTGCTGGTGGCTTTGCCAGCTGTTGACTCAGTGGTTTTGCCAGCTGTTCCCTCCTGAACACATTCCTGTTGGATTCAGTGCCTCAGGCCAAGCAGTTTTGAAGCACTGTTGTTGTGGGTGTGTTTTTCTCTGTGAAAAGAGCTCAGCCGTTCCCCGGAAAGAAAGACGCTGTGAGAAATCTCTTGCCTTGCTTGTGTCAGGGAACATCCAGCACCCACTGCAATGCCTCCTGGCCAGAGAAGCTGGGCAGGGGTGGGCAATAAAAGAATCTGTGGTGAAACTGCTCTTCCTCCTACCTGGGTGTTGGGGTCAGGGCTGGCAGCAAGAACATCTCTCCCTGGTCTTGGTTTTTCTCTGCCTAGGTGACTAGAAGAAGATGGGGATCTTGTTAGAGTCTGGTGACAAGGGATCATAAAACCATAGAAAGCTTTGGGTTGAAAGGAATCTTTAAGCTCATCAAGTCCCACCCCCTGCCATGGGCAGGGACACCTTCACTGTCCCAGGGTGCTCCAAGCCCCAATGTCCAGCCTGGCCTTGGACACTGCCAGGGATCCAGGGGCAGCCACAGCTGCTCTGGGCACCCTGTGCCAGAGCCTTTCCACCCGCCCAGCCAGGAATTCCTTTGCAAAATCCCATCCATCCCTGCCCTCTGGCATTGGGAAGCCATTCCCTGTGTCCTGTCAATCCAGGCCTTGTCCAAAGTCTCTCCCCAGGTTTTTATAGGCTCCCCTCAGGCACTGGAAAGCCACTAGAAGGTCACCCCAGAACCTTCTCTTCTCCAGGCTGAACTATCCCAGTTCCTTCAGCCTTTCCTCATAGGAGAGGTGCTCCATCCCTCTGATCACAGACATGACAGACAGCAGGGAATTACTCCCCGCTGCATTCTGCACGTTGCTCCACCGCAGACTTTGTTCAGTGTTGCAGATAAAATCAATCTCATCTTTTACCCAGGCTGTGCAATACACTTCCCATTGGCCAGAAATCTCTAATGTTCTTGTCAATAGTGGTGACTCAGAGACACCCCATGTCTCAGCAGGTCCTTCTTACCTCCCAGAGATGATGAAAGAAATGGAACAGGTTTCTGTTGTGAGAGAGTGTCTCTCTCCCCTGAGGCACAGTGTTTTCCTCCAACACAATTTAAGCTTGAATAACAAAGATGTTGATTGCTAAGCTAATTCTACTTTACTGTTCCAGCAAAGAGCTAAGGTGGTTTTTCCTGGTAGTGCTCAGGCAAAAATACTCTTTAAGTGATAGCTGGAGCTCCAGATGAATCGAGTTTGGCTTCCTACAGTGCATGAGAATGAAATGTTGATTTTTACAATAGCTGATGAAGTAAAACACACTCCAAACCATGACTACTCTGCCTGTGGGAACAGGCAGGACAGTGTTCAGCTTTGGATTTATATTTTAAGAGATAAATGATATTTCAGAGCTCAAGATAATGATACTTGTGTGCACCAACACTAAGTTTGCTTAGAAGAAAACCTCCCTAATTCACGTCTGTGACAAGTCTCAAAATGCACAATGCTATTAATTCTGCAATTCCTTGTATAAACTATGAATAGCAAAATGTGTAACAGTGTGCAACCAGTCCAAATATTTGTGGAAAAAAATCCCTCTCTTTTGCTTTGAATAATTAATTTGGCATCCATGCCAGACTCAAAAGCTGCTTTCCATGAAGCACATAAAAAGCAGGCAATCTCTCACAGAGTGTGAGGCCCAAATCTGCTCACAGTTCTGAGGTACAAATCCAAAGCCATTGTGCTCAAGTCAATGGAGTTAGTCAGGATTTGCTGCAGAGGGAATGAGAGGAGAATTTGACTCATTTTGTGTATGACAAGAGATTATTGCACAAATTGTGACTCGCTAAAAACAGGCTCCGGTTTAAAAGGCCCCTCTTTGTGGTGGGTAAAGGATGGTCCTGATTAAACTGTAACCATCATAAGTATTTAACTGATGTGTTCACATGCACAGAAAATTGTTTTGTCAAACATAACCTGTAACAGCCAGCACAGACCCTTAAAATCTTCCAAGTCTTTTGCATAAATGTCAAGGTACTCTTCAGGTGCTTCAAGACAAACACACTCTGAAGTGCTTCAAGAGAAGCCAGAGTGATTGGTGCTTTGCATGAATCAACATGAAGTGAATATTGAGAATAATCAGTGAATTCCCAGCTGGAAGTGCAGTGAAGTGCAAACAGCCATTAGTGCTGCTGAGGTAAATGCATCCTGCTAAACAGATGCATCTGAAGGTTGCTCTGAGAGTCATAGAAGCAGTTGGTGTTGATTCAGGCTTATATTCAAGATGAATCACAGAATCACAGAATGTCTCAGGCTGGAAGGGACCACACTGGGTCCTCTGGTCCAATCTCCCTGCTCCAGCAGGGTCATCCCAGAGCACAGGGCACAGGATTTTGTCCAGATGGTTCTGGAATATCTCCACTGAGGGAGAGTCCACAGCCTCTCTGGCATCTGTTTTAGCCCTTGGTCAGTGCACAGTGAAGAAGTTCTTCCCCATGTTCAGACGGAACTTCCTGAGCATCAGTTTCTCTCTGCTCCTCTTGTTCGATTGCTCTGCATCACTGAGAAGAGCCTGGTCCATCATTTGACACATACTTTCAGAAACCTGTGGTTTCTGCTTTCCCTCTTCCTTCCCAAAACCCCTCACTATCTTTTCTGTCTTATTTCACCTGCTTAATCATTCTTGTGGTGCAACCTTAAAATTTTTTTCTACCAAGGACCAGTCTTGCTAGACAGAAATTAGGCACCAGCTCAGTTCTCCATATTCACCTCATGAGAACGTGACCTGCTGTCACTGCCATAATTGATGCTGAGCAGTCCCATGTTCCTGGAGTCAGAAAAGCCTGAATTTATCAGCCAAAACACCCTTCTGTCCTGGAAATATTCCTTTCTTGGGCAGCTAAGGGAAGTTTCCAAGCTCTTGACTAAAGTGTCCCAGTCTGCACTTGTCAGTGTTTGCAGTTTTACAGTAATTTTAGGAGTCATTTTGAAGCAAGTGTTTCTCTACTCTCATCATTGAATAGATGGATTTATATTAGCCCACTTTGTATTTATCATCTCCTTCTGCAAGGCAGGGAAACGGATGTGAGTGTTTCCAGCAGCGATGCAATGTAACTTGATACTGATTTTATGCTGCCTATATCCTGCACTTGAAATGACCATTTCTGAATGCTTATTTTCAACAAAGAAAGTACTGTCTGTAATTTCCTTTATTGAGCTTGTATTTGCCTGAGAAAAGCAGTAATGGGTTTGCAGTTCATGGCAAATCAGCCCTGTTTAGCTTGCTGGAACTTTCACTGCCTCCTGAAGGCTTCGTGCTGGATAGCTGAACACTGGAGTCAGCTGGGGATTCAATATCTACCAGAGGAGATAAGTGAACTGAATTCCACTCGATTGAGATAATATTTGGAACAAAAGAGCCTGTATCAGTGAGTGTATTAAAGCTTTGTATTGACTCTGCCTGGCCCATTGGGAGAAAAGCAAGATTTGGAGACTGGGCTGAAAGTCAAGCATTCCCACACTAACATTTTTCTATTTCTGTATTTCTGTCGCTTGGCCATGATCTGAGCACTCAGAATAGACTCACCTTGACCTTGGGGTGGGGTTGTTTGCCACCTAAAAGCACCTTGAGGTAGGTGTCTTCCTGTGAGCAGAGGCCCATGCAGCATGAGGATCAAACTTGGGTCTAGGACTCTCTGGCTTTGGTGGTCTCTCTCTGGGGTTCCTCTACCCAGGGGCTGCCATAAACTCAGCCAACATTGTTAGGAAAAACATTAAGGAGTAGCACAGATCACCGAGTGATTTGGGTTGGAAGGTGTTGCTCAGCTGGCAACAGAAGAAATAGCAGGTTCCAGAGCAGTAGTTGAATCTCCAGGCAGGACCAACCAAAAGGCCTTCTTTATTCTCTTATTTATATATGTTTCTAAAGACAATCAGGGATTGGTGAGAGGGGTCAACACCTCTGTAAGTTTACAGGATAAAGACATGGTCAATCATCTTTCTCCACCCCAGGGGAAAGGAATGAAAAATAATTTACGAGTGCAAAACAATCCTGGCCAGTTAGGAAGAACAAAGACCATGTTTACAGAAAATGTATGGGAAACTTGTACTACAAAGTTACAACCATGGAACCCTGCAAAAGCAGGGTGACAGGAAGGGACTTCTAAGAATATTTAATTCCAAGCCTCTGTCATGGGCAGGGAAAGCCTCCACTAGACCAGGTTCCTCCAAGCCCTACAGAAGGAGCATCTGAGTGTTGGCTTCATGACCTGACCACACAGAGCTTTGGTGAAGACCTTTGGGGATCCTGTCCATGTCTGAAGGGAGGTGAATGACCAGTGTAACTATTTGGAGACATGGGAATGTCGTGGTTTACACCTTATGTTTGACCAAAAAGGAAATAGGGGCATTGTGGGTGCACAGTCATCTATGGAGAGGCTAAGAATCCTCTGCCAAAGTGCATCTCAGTATGTAAGAACAGCACGAACATGTAAAAGGAGTTGGTTTTGTACCTCACAGAAGCCAAAAGTTATTGCAAAGCTCTGAAGAAGCACCATGGAGGAAAATCTTTGGTGAACATTACTGCCCATGATCTGGAAAATAATCATGGGGGTGGACCCTCCATGAGAACTCAGATCTTTTGAGTGATGGAGAGCGTGGAAAATGAGGATTTAAAATGGGAAGATTAGAAATACCATGAGGCCATCCAAAAAGGAAGTAAGGAATTTGGTGAGAAGACATATGAAATTTATGACACCTGAGAATTTAATTTCTGTATTTCCCTAATGTTCCCTTCCAAGACTGGAGCATTGAAGTAGTAAATTGGATCCTTCTAACCTGGATGTCAGATTAGGTTAGATAACTTCCACAGATATCCAATTTCAAGCTTTTTAGTTAATTCATTTTTATCACCCCAAATCACAAAATACAAGATGTTTATGCTTGAGGTTTGCTAACACTGGACAAGTCCTCTCAAAGGCAGAATATCCAATTATTCAGGAACAAACTCAAGGGTGGTTATGAAATGTCACTAACCTACAGTTCTTGTTGAACTCTATCATGGATGATGTTCCCAGCAGAGGGGCTGGGATACAAAATGCTGATCCCCATCCCAGCTCAGCAGCATTTTATGCCTGCTGGCCCCTCAAGCTGCAGAGCAAATATAACACCCATTAGCTGACAGGGGCTGGTAAAAAATGGAAGAAAAAAAATGCAAAGAAGGAAAACAATCCTGAGCCCATACCACTGAACTTTCACACCTTTGAAGGAAGTGGCTAAATAATTTACATTTGTCTCCCTGCCTTTTCCAGAAGGAGCTGGCATCAATATTAGTATTAAATCTTAATTTTCTTCCTGCAAAGGAAATTGTGGACCTTTAATCCATGACATCACTGGAAACCTGCAACATCATTTATTTTCACAGCTGGCCATCCAGACGTAATGCTGGAGAAAGGGTGGCAGGGCTCCTTCCTTGCACAGCAGTGAACTGTGACATGTGCCAAATGCAGTGATGTGCTGATACACCAACCCTCAGACCCTCCTTTTGTCCCTTTAATTAACTTTGCAAAGTTAATTAAAATGGTGTTAACCACAGTGTATGCCTGGTCATGACATGAGCTAATCAAACAAACAGGGCTCACTACATCTGTCCTGGCAAAAACTACTCATCCGTGTGCTGCCTGCTCACTGCAGGGTATGGAGCCTGATTTTGGGATTGTGAACCTGAAGTGCAGCCCATCTGCTCGGGTTATGGTTTTTTTTTTTTTTTTTTGCAACTGTGAGACTCTAACTGCAGAAATCAGGATTGGGGATTTGATTTTTATGGGGGGAAAATTGTGGCTTGGTGGTGGGTTTTGTCCTAGCCAAATGTCCCTGTATCCCATCCCCTCGCTTGCTAGGGGTTGAAAAGTGGGAGTAGATCATCTTCTACAACTTCTGCGAGGACATTAAGATTAGATGTACAGATGAGGTGATGCCAACACCTCTACAGGTGCAGCAGACCAGCTCAAGAATGGGTTTCAGTTGATGGGCAGGTTTAACACGGTAGACTCTGCCACACATGATCTGTAAGACCTAGCAGTAAAAAAACTCTGTAGAAAAACTGTCTGCGCTTTTGAAAGGTCTCTGGGATCTTATAGATTGTTGTGATGGCTGGTTTTTTTTTTTCTCTTTTCACATGAGAAGTGACTGAATGCCAGCACAAAGTTGAACATGACTTGAACTCACCCCTGAAAACCGCAACAGGGTCAAATTTTGCTAAGGCTCTGAGGGGAAAGAGGAGACAATGCCTGAAGGTCCTTTTCCCTAAAAAAGCTTGAAATCATGGAATCATTAAGGTTGGAAAAGATCTCCAAGATTATCGAGTCCAGCCTTTACCCAAACACGATGCTGTCAAACAAGCCAGGCACAAAGTGCCAGGTCCAGCGGCCGAAGCTCGCAGAGGGATGCGGAGCTGTAGCTGCTGCCTCGGCAGCGCCCGCAGGAAGCTCTGACAGCGATAAACGCTTCCACGGCACAGATAAGTCACAATGCTCTTTGAGATGATCAGGCATGAAAGGCTGCTGTGGGTGAGCACGGCAATATTTCAGCGTGAGCCGGCTGTTTCCGAGGCGGAGCCGATGCGGCCGAAAGCCCCGGAGCGATCGGGCGGTGACTCATCGGGGCAGCGGGGATCGCAAAGCTCTCTCCTGCTGACGGCTAATGCAAACACCTCGTCTGGCTCTCCCTGCTATGCCAAACATCTCCCGTCGGCACGCGGGAGTGCTAACGGGGGGAAGGTGAAATGAAAACACTGCTCATACGTATTACTCATGTGCGAGCCGTGGATTCCATATTCTTCCTGAGTTTTCTTTTTTTTTT
>VZTZ01050910.1:81113-119322 GCA_013400955.1 Drymodes brunneopygia
ACTTGGTCCAGCTGGGGACAACTGCAAATAGTATCACAGAGAGGTTTTTCCATTGAGAAAAAAAAAAGAAGAGAGAGTTAAGAGAAGGTTTAGCAGCTATGGCAATCTGGAAGATGAACTAATTGGTGACAGCTGGCCTCTTACCAAATTTGAGGACAATACATGGGATTTTTTTTTTCTTTTACGTTTGTGATGCTGAAGACAATTAATTGGCAGCCACTTCTACCTGTTCTTGGGTGACTATTCAGAGTTTTTCCTGTTCTTTATGCCAGTAAATACATATGAATTGCAGAGTATGTACAGGATAGTCTTTAGAGGATGGTAAGGTTTGTAGCTCTAATGCAGTTAAGCCAAGCCCAGTGGCAGAAGATCTGATTTTGGTGTTTAACCTCTCTGGAATAAATAAATACAGGAAAGAGAGCTTATTTTTTCCAAGCAGCTAATGTAATAAGTTAGGAAGAATTAGATAGTTGGTGCAGAGAGCACTGTTCAGGTCAGGAAGGGAATGAACCCCAAGTGCAGAGGGGGAAGGATTCTCACATTGCTGCCGAAGTGCTGCTTCAGAGAGGAGCTGTGATCCTTTTCCTTTAGTGCCACGGGATGTTTCCTGTTTTACAGCTGTTTATGTATCTAACTGTGCTCTGATTTATGTCTGTACAAATCTGCAGCACTTCCAGTGAGCTCTGAAGACTTAATGGTCTGGGACGGTGTTAAGTAAGAGCACATTTTGGAGCCCATATTCACTTCTGAAAAAGAAACTAAGTGGGAATTTTTTTCCTCTCTCATGCTCAGCCTTATGAGCCAGCCTATGTCTAGCATTTCAGGAATAAAATACCTGAGAGAGTGCTCAGACCAAGGTGTTGAACAACCTAAATAGAAGAATGGGTAGAATTGGTGTATGTATAAATTATAATCCACCAGCAGCTATGCACACAGCAGCTGGTGGTACAGCTACAGGGAAGGTCAAGCCTCAGAGAGAAAAACAGGATTTTACTTAAAATAGCCAGACTTTTAAGGGAATTCAGCTGTTAGACCCAGGTCCCTGCTGATCAAGTGTCAGCTGCATTTTTCAGACTGTAAAACCTGGCCAGCTTTCCCCTTGGGATGAGAATAAGGTGTCTTCCTGGAACAAACTCAACCATTCTGCCTGGCTCAAAATCCTGCCCCTATCCCAACTCATTAATGTCATTCTTAAAAATGCCTGAGCTCATTCTCATCAAAAATTTAAAGTTATTTCACCGTGGGAAGGGGACGAAAACTTTCAAGAGAATAAAATTTACCTCAATCTAGCAAAGTGAATGTAATTAAAAATGTAATTTAGTACTGGGAAATACTGAGCAACCTTTGCACTGTTCTTGGTGGCACTGTTTGCTTTGCAGACAGCTTCTCTGGAAAACAACAGCCAAACTGCAGATAACAAAGACATCCCCACCCACAGCAGTGAGATTGGAAAGAAATTATCTTTAAGGTCCCTTTCAAACCAGGACATTCTATTATTCAATGATTTTATGATAAAGAATAGCTAAGATTATCTAAATTAAACACCACCACTTTATTTTGTTTATGCAAATCACACCACCAAAGATGAAAAACTGATATCAAGATGATGCTGCTCCATGCAGTACAAAGTGAAGGAGCACTTACTCAGTGTCTGTAATCAAGGCTGTCTGAATCTGTACCTGGAATGCTTATGGATAAGGCAGGGTCTGTGTGTCCTATGGCACTTTTTAAAGTTTTGGAGTGAATTCAGGCTCCCACGGGTTTGGACTGGTATTTGACTCCAAGGTGTCACCATGCTGCTACAGCCCTGAGCAATTCATCTCATCCAGTTAAACCCTCTCAAGTGAGACTGTTTATTCACCAGTTTCTCTGTGCCTGCTCAAGCAGGATTCATTCTGCTGGTCGATAATGTCCTTGGTACAGACATTGACAGTGGCTGTGCTTTTCTGCTGGTTTCTTTTCCATCTGGAGTGGTTTTGGACGTGTGTTGCCTCACGTGGTGCTTCCAGCCGCCCGCTGACTGATGCTGTCAGCTTCATGACAGCAGTCTTGGCTAAATATTTGCAGACCAAACTCCCTGGAGTGTTTGTTGCTCCAAGGAGGAGGTTAATGATGCTGCTATTGGAGCTCTGTGCTAAGAGTAAATATGGTTTGAACATATGGGGGATTTTTTTTTAGTTGGTTTGTACAGGACAGTGTCCTCTCTCCAGGAGTGATCGATAGTGGATGTGTAGGGAGGGACAGAGGGGTGAGGCTAACATATTGTCAGCATTTTTCCAATGCCTTTTGCATCTTCTGGCAAGATGCCATCCTAGCCAGAGGCCTGATAATACAGATGCACACAGCCTGTAATGTGTATTAGACAACCTGAGGATGAGGAAAGCTGTCTGTACATCCAAGCCAGGAAAACAACAGCACTCATCCCTGACACCTTTTCATGCCACCTTTGCAGATGATGCTGGCTGAGGGGTGGAAGTGGAAATCCTACACAGAGACAGGATGTGGAGGGAGAACACTATTGCAATTGCAAATATATAGGGAGAGAGCAGGGTTCATTGTGTGGTTTTGGAAAGAAATTTCCTTCCTGTCCCTCTCAATTCAGCTCTGACACACCTTAAATTCTGGGGACAGCTCTGGGTCCCTCAGGACAGGAGAGACACTGAGGGGCTGGAGCATGTCCAGGGAAGGGAACGGAGCTGGGGAAGGGGCTGGAGCCCCAGGAGAGGCTGAGGGAGCTGGGAAAGGGGCTGAGCCTGGAGAAAAGGAGGCTCAGGGGGGACCTTGTGTCTCTGCACAGCTCCCTGACAGGAGGGAGCAGCCAGAGGGGGAACAGGCTCTGCTCCCAGGGAACAGGGACAGGAGGAGAGGGAACAGCCCCAGACTGGACCAGGGGAGGTTAGGTTGACTATAGGGAAATTTTCTTCACCAAAAGAGCTGTTCAACCCCAGCACAGTCTGCCCAGGGCAGTGGTGGAGTCCCCATGCCTGGAGAGGTTTAAAAGTTATGTGGATGTGGCACTTGGGGACATGGCTGAGAGGTGGCCTTGGCAGTGCTGGGGAATGGTTGGACTCAAAGTCCTTGGAGGGCTTTTCCAACCCAAATGATTATGTGATTCTGTGATATTCTACACTGCCCACCTGTAGTGCACAAGAAACTCCCCTGACCTAGCAGGTGAACCAAGCAGTATTTATTTTCTCCTAGAGAGTGGCAAGCTTTAGGATGATTTGTGTTGTGTGACTTTCCCAAATCATCCTCAATACCCGGCTCCTCCAACTGCTGCTGAACATTCGTGGCAGGAGCAGGCAGACCTGTGGGCAGCATTTCAGGGAGATGCAACCAAGAACTGACTCTTTCTAATGGTTTAATGGAGCATTTTTAAAATTTTGTTTGAACTGACATCCAGAATAACACTTTGTGCTTCTGTGCAGCCCTTAATCCACGGTGCTTTTTGCTGGCAGTTCTGTGTGAACTTTCAGCAAAACAGAATTTTCAGCAAAACAGAATTTTCAGGTGAAACACCTAATGGAAAGGCAATTTAAATGATTGTAAAGCAGGGATTCAAACTTAAATTGGTTTAGGTTACTTCATCACTGCTGAAGGTCATCGTTTTTATGCCTCTGCTGTGCTCAGTACCCAGGTTTCCTGTCTGTTCCTAAGAAGCCAGCTGTGAAAAGGGTGCTGTTAGCTGATCGAAAGGGAAGACTATTATCTAAAAACATTCAAAATTTCCATTTCAAATGTGACTCCTGTTTAGGTGGTGGGATCAACTCTTTTTAATTCACTTTCATTAAAAAAAATTACTTTTACATATGTTTATTTTATGTACTTTTGCATGCAAAACTGCATTATTGAGGTTTTCTGGTTGTCAATGCACCAAGAAGTAGCAAAACTCTCATGGTAGTGGCTCTGGTGTCTGTGCCCACGGTCTGCAGAGGAGATGAATGCAGGGATTTATAAATGCTACACTTGAATACGTACCAGTTCTTGCAGTGACTTTTAGCAACACCACTAACCCAGCCTGAGGACAAAGTGTTCTGAGTGATTGTACATTTGCAGCACCACAAGCAGTACAGCCTGCAGGCAATTACTCAAGTGAAAGAACCTGAAAACAGCTTCAGATAAAAAAATTATATATATATATATTTATAAGAATTTCATACACTAGTCTTTGATGAAGCTCCTTGGATGTTTCTTGCAAAGCAGTTGGGAAAAACACTGCAAAAGGGTGTGGAAAAAATAGAGCTGCTAAAGCCAATCAAAATTGTCAAACAACAAACCAAACTGAAATGTATTTCTGGAGTTGCCCTGGCCTGGTATTTCAAATTATCAACAGGGCTCTAGTGAAATTCAGACTCAACTTATGGTCTAAGACCCCTGGGTTTGAACCCAGTCAAGCCTAAACATTGCAAGTTTAGTGCTGCAATTTCCAAGTCATATTTTTCCTGCTTGATTTGTCACCAGGGCTGTGCAAGCCAGTGTGCCCCATTGTTTGGTGTAACAAGTTCCTTATGGTAATCTGGCTGTGAATGTCTCATCCTCATCCTAGCCTGGACCAGATTAACATGACCCAGCTGTAATTTCTCCTTTTCTTTCACTCTCCCTTTTTTTTTTAGGCTAAATTTCAGTGCAGCCATTCACTGTGGGATAGTCCCTCACTCACTCTCTCCCCACACAATTGGCAGTGCTGGAAGGAAGGGCTGGATTTTTCTTTCTCTGTGCTGTTGATGCTACAGATCCATCTCAAGGGAAGAGACTTGTCACAGCTCTTCCTACCTTTCGACAGCAAGGCTCCCCAGGGCTTTGGCTCCTGGACAATGTCACGTTTTCCAGTGCTTCCCTGAGCTATTTTGGGATGCATCAAGCATCTGCTCAGTGGGCACTTTTGGATGCCCTGCAGAAGGAGGTTAGCTCCCCAAGATCCAGCCCAGCACGGCTGCACGACTGCCACAAACCAGCAGCCAGTGGGACTGGTGCACTGAGAGCTTTGGGCTGATTATTCTCACTTAATACTTTCATGCCATCTCTGTAGCAGCCTGCAGCACTGCATCGATCCCCGAGCCAATGCGGGGAGAAGCTGCTGTCATTACGATGCTCATTCAAGCCTGACAGACTAATTGCCTCGCACTTGCTGCCTGTTTTCTCTCTGGCAGCCAGGTTGGGGGAGGCTGAGCCGGGTTTAATTGCCTCTTGTCTTCAAGGCAAGGTTAACCATTTTAGCCTTTCCGTGCGCTGGTGTTGCTCCCGGCACGGGTGTGAGACAGCAGAATGGACAAGGAGGAGGAGGAGGTGGAGGAGGAAGGCTGGGCACGGGTTAGCAGAACACAAAATGACCTGTAAGAGAGGCACACGCAGGTCCTTCAGCCACGTGAAGAGTGGCGAGCAAAGCCAAGCCCCCTTGCTGAGAATATAAATATTCATTAACTTTCTTCTTGTCACTGTGGCTTTACGCTGCTCGAGTGCTGCGGTTTCTTGCTCATTTTAATATGACTTCTGGATTTTGCTGTGTTTAATCATCTGTAGCCATGCTTAGCGGCCCAGGGGAAATGGGGGCCTGTCAGGGAGGGCAGGTGGGAGAGCCTGCATCTTCAGAGCTTTGCCTTGATGTTATTCATAGCGTTTTCATGGAAAATATGAGCTTAGAAAAGGACAGAGGTGCTTGCCAAGGATCACACCACGGGCTAGAGGCAGAACTGGGAGTTGGATTCTACATCCCCTGACCTGGGCCAATAGACTTTATATTGCTTCTGCACTTGCACCTGTGAAATACAAACTGCACACTTAACACTTCACCAAAAAAGTCAGACTACTTCCTGCCTACAGTTATTTACTTGGAGTGAGATACAAATTGTAGGAGGAAGCATCAAAGTTTTGGTAGTCGTTTAAAGAAGTAATGGGAGATGGGCCTGGAAAGTTGGATGGGATGTGGTTGGATGCTTTTATCTCTGGCTGAGCTCTGGGTAGATCTGTGGCCACACAGGGAACTTGCTGGGCTGTGGACCTCGCTTTGCTCCATCACCTGGAGCAGGTCTGCTTGATGCCTGGAGGCTAGGATGACAGGAAGGGACATGTCTGGGAGTGGGACTCTGAGACGAAAAGCATATTTCATTTCCCCTCAAAGCTTTCGCCTCAGCTTCTGGAAGGACTCTAGGAGTCTGAGAAGGAAAAAAGTCTGCTGAATATCTGTACTTAGAGCATCCAAAACCTGTCACAGGGGAGAGGGCATTGAAAACTGTATCTCTCCAGCATTAGGAATGACACTTCTTTATCCTTAAACGCTAGCACTTGCGTGCTTGCTGTCAAGGCTGCTGGTTTTTCACCATTCCTTTTGATGCATGTACATTGCAGGAGCAGCACGGCCTTTGAGAGGAGCAAAACTGATGTGTTCCGAGTGAAAACCAATAACGTCGGACAAATAAAGAAAATAAGGTACTTGCACAACGCTGCTCCCACAGCACCTTCTCCGTGAGGTGCTAATAGGATGACAGGCTGTAGAGGTTTAAGCATTGCCATGTTTTATTCATTATTTCTTAACGTGCTCCCATCAAGGTGAAGTTAAGGGGTGGTAAAAGCTTGTTTACTGCCGAAGATTTGAACTGAAGTGTGAAATCACCTACGGTATTGCTCATAAGTATCCATGCTCCCCACCAAGAATTGTATTTCTGTCATATGCAATCATGGGGAAAGACGTTTAGCACTGTTTTTATGTCCCAATGGAGGTAAATGGGGTTTGCTATCCACTTTTGTTAACTTAGTGTAATGTAAATGGTAATTATAATGTTTAACCACTGTCTGACTGACTAATATAAAATTTAAAATTAGTAAGTAGTACAAAGAAAGCTGGGAAGAGGTGGTTAAAACAATGTAAGAGAATAATAGAGCAGGAGGGGTACTGGGTGGGAAGGGAGTCCCTTATGTTTTAGATATGCACTGCAAGGTGAATGAATGCATATGTTGAATGAATGTGGAGGTGTGTGTATGTTTGTGAGCATCTCCTTGCAGATAAAAGATTCACAGATTCATCTGTGATCTCTGCCCATATGAAAGGTTGTTATTTTTAATATATCCTGGAAAAAGCCCATAAATTCCTTGAAACTCTTTGGATAGACAGCCAGATAAACAGGAATTTTGTGTGCAGTTGCTCTAGACTTGCCTAGTATATAATATTCCACAAAATTATGGTGCTAGTGGCCAGTCTTAGCCAGAGAACCAAAACAGTGCTGTTCTTCCTCTAGGATTGAGCATGACAACACTGGACTGAATGCGGGGTGGTTCCTCGACCGCGTGATCGTGACCGACATGAACAGACCTCACCTCCGCTTTTACTTCCCCTGCAACAACTGGCTGAGCAAGGAGGATGGGGATGGACTGTATGTCAGAGACCTCATTGGCAGCTTGAATCCCATGGATGTACCCAAAAGTAAGAGTTTTAAAAAAAAAACCAAACAACAAAAAAAAAGCTTGGCTTTCTGGTGCCTTGTAAGAAAGGACAGAGCTGCTTTGAGATCATCTCATCACATAAAAAGTAATTGTGTAGTCTAAGCTAATTTAAGTTTTCTTTATAGTCAGTGGAGAGAGATATAGGAAGATGCAAGATGTCTCCAGAGGGTAATTTCTTCTTCCAATGTTATATCTGATGTCTTAGGGTGGGATAAATCACTGTTTGGAGAAGGTCCACTCATTCGTTGAGTACGGAGGGATCTGTGATGACAACATTAAATTAGATTGAATAGCTACGTGTAGATGAGAGGCATCCTACCCTGGAAGATGTAGCTGGTATCTCTGTGTGCTACCCAAAGAGTCGGCGTGGTTGCAGTCCTGTACATAAAGTTGAGTGTTTCCAGGCCCTGGTGATGTCCTGGAGGGCATTTCCATAGAGAAGCCAACCCTTTTGCTATAACTGATTTTGCTGATTTTTGCGTTGATTTTGCTGTAACACCACGCTGGTTTTGCTGCACGTGTGTATGATACCCACACTGAGCTGGTGCCTGTTTTTTCAGCGTGGTTTTAAGCTAATGACGTTGAAACAAAGCCAGCACAGCTTGCACAGCAGACATGTACTCTCAGATTGGTACCAGCATGCTGGCCACGTGGCGATCTGTGGTGTGTGTAACGTGAGTGGGAAGGCGATCAAGATGTGAAAGAGTGGCCAGCAAACCAGCCCCAGTTGGGATATCAGCAAATGCTAATGAGGAAACAGAGTTGTGTTTTCCTGACACACTCACCAGGGCACTGCTCCTTTCTGGGACCTTAATTTTGAGCATGGAAGAGAAGGCCACCAGCCACAGGTCTGCAGGAAAAGACCCATGGTTCTGTGTGGTCCAGTGCTAAAAAGAGGAAACTTGTGCTTTTGCTAGGATCGAATATTATTGAGAATAATTAGTAGATGTTTTGCAATAATGTTGCTGACATTACCACTTAGGAGCAATTATTTGGTAAAACCAATTTATTTCAGAGAATTTCACAGAATCACTGGGTTGGAAGAGACCTTCAAGATCATCGAGTCCAACCCATGCCCTAAAACCTCCACCAAACCATGGCACCAAGTGCCATGTCCAATTGATAGATGCTCTAGAAGGGCATCTATTTTTGCAGAGGTCCTCCTAACAGTGAAAGAATACTCTAAATTGACCCAGAATTGTTGAGTAATTTTGCACTATTGAGACACAACCTTCTAAAAGAGTGCTGGTATGTTGAAGATGTAAGCATTAAAGGATGCTGCATGTGAGCTAGCATGTACAAATAATATCCATTGACAAAAAACGTATATTGGAGCATTTTAAAAATGCAGACATCCCCAGGGTAGCTGCCACAAGGGAATGAGATAACATTTGGAGACATTATCTGCCAAAATCCCACCCAGTTACTACTAGGGCTGTGTGTACTGAAGTATCTTGCTGCTTTTTTAACCAATTTGATTTGTGAAATGGAGAATCTAAGGACACTCAAGGGGCAGGACGGCTCTGGAGAAGGCAATGCATGAGTCAAAGCAATGTTCAATTAAGGAGAGGCTCCCTTGAAGAGGAAATCAACCATTCAATCTTAATAGATCTTTAAATGACACAACACCTTATCTGAATTTATTACTGCCCCTGCCTGGGAGAGATGATTCAAGGGAACGTGTGTGATTTCCTCCATCCTGTTCAACACCTGTCTCACAACAGGAAAGGACTCATGGGTTAAACCCTCAGCTGGTACAGGAGAGTGCAGTTCCAGTGAAATTGCTGGAGCTACTTTGCATTTCACGAGCAGAGCAGCCAGTCCCGCGCGCTCGCTCTTCCGCAGAAGCGGCTCTGGGACGTGGATGAACTGCTCCCCACACGCTTGGCCTGGGATAAATATGAGTAAGATCGTCTCCCGAGCGTGAAAGAAGAGATTTAGGCAGGCGTTTGTCTGAAATGCACCAGCTCTCACCACCTTTATTAGAGATAAACCCCACTCCCTAGTGGCACAGGCTGGGCTCTGCAGCATGAAGACGGGAGCTGGGCTGAGGCCAGAGCCATGGGTGAAGGGGTGGATGCCTTCCACGTGGCAGGTCTGAATCCGTAAAAGGAGAGGGTTAGCTCAGCTATCTCAGGTTGCAGTTCCCCTTGAACCATAATTAATGAAAGATAAACATCCCCAGACTGCTGTGGTGAACCGTCAGCAGCAAATGTAAATGTATCTGAATTAATTTGCCTCCCTCTGGATCTGTAAAGGTCTGAAATGAGATTGTGATATGATTTTTATTGTACATACAAGTCATTTGCCCTGAATTTGATTGGGTTTCAGGGTATTTTGGTTTTTCTTTCCAATGGATTAAATAGTGATGTTTACTCTTTGAGTATTAATATTCTCTAGGCCCCTAGATAATGAAAAATTATGTAAGTTTATGTAAGAAAAGATTGGTAATTCCCTCCTAAGTCTGTGTTCCCATTAGCAGTTCAGTGCAATATTCTTCTAGTTTCTGGTTATGTCTCTTCATTCGCATCTCCAATCCATTTATTTCTTCAGTTTTTCTTCATAAACCACTCAGACACTCTTGTTGCCAAACTTAGCTTCATGCTTTTCTTTCATGCTCCATTTGCTGTCACAGTTAGGACTGTTTTTGGAGGTAATCAAACAAGTTTACTCCAGGTTCCCTTTCCTGCAGCACCTTCAGCTTTTGATCTTCTCCTGGAGAGCTTTCCCATCTTTATCGTGAGGATTTACCTTCCTCCTTTGAACTGGAGGTCACTTCTGGGACCTTCTCTGTGCTTTGTGTGGGAAGGATGTGGACTTGAAAAAAATTAACTCCTTTTCTTTGTCATATTTTTGCTTCATTGAAGAGGCATCTGAAGCCTGTTTGAAGGGGGGCTCTTGGTGCTAATACCAAAACTGACTAAACTACGGGCAGACTCAACCTCTTTCTTGGTGATGAGCACAGGCCAGACAGAGAATTCCTGTAGACTGTGAGTTTTGAGGAGTTTAATTTAAAGCAGAAAAAAAGAGAAATTATTTAAAAACACAGAAAAGAGTGTGTGGCAAAAAAAACAGTCAATGTATAGTGGGAAAAATGGACACACACACGCACTCAAAAACCAAAAATAGAGTACTTTTCACGATCCAAACTACCAAGGATGTCAGCAGCACTTAGTAACTGCAGACACCTGAGTGACTGCATTTACTTATCCAAATAAAATGCCTCCCGTCAGGCTCCCTATGGAATGCCACATGTTTCTCAAGGAGAACAGGTTACATCTAAAGTGCTCCTGATTGAATGATCCTCTATTCCCTGCATTCACATCCATGGCATCATATGCCCATGGGCCCTTGACAGGGATAGTGTCACAGATTCTTATTTACCCAGCAGCTTCTATTGGCAGCCTGGATTAATTTACACTACGGGTATTAATTACAAGGGAGGGCTCTTGTTCAGCTTTATGCTGCCTCACATGAGTTTATGAAGCCTTAGGATTGTATAGCTGTGTCTGAGCCTTTGTGCAAGGGGCAGGCTCAAAGCTGAAGCCAGGTTATCCTTTGAGTGTTGCAGGTTTTGGATCACTCTGAGGGTGCCTGATGTCCTGCCAAAGTGGTGGGGGTGGAGGGCCTACATAACAACTTGCAGCTGCACTGTGAGATCTACTGACCTAATGGAGATGTAAAAGGACACGAAATTCAGGAGTCAGTTCAGAGAATCACAGAACCCTTTAGGTTGGAAAAGCTCTCGAGGATCACTGAGTCCAACTGTTCCCCCAGCACTGCTCAGCCCACACTAATCCATGTCCCCAAGTGCCACATCCATGTATCTTTTAAACTCCTTCAAGCATGGGGACTCCAACACTGACCTGGACAGCTTGTTCCAGTAACTGAAGTTCCCAGCCTGTTGTTTGATACTTGCAGAGTGATCATGAACCATTTCTGCCACTCAGTGGGCAGATCCTCATGTCCCCCACCCCATGGTGGCTCTCATTTGCTTGAACCTCACTGGCCTTTCCCTCGTGGTCTCCACCCCTCCAGATGGGACACCAAGGTTGTGTCTTTCTCCATCCCTGTGTGTGATGAATTAAGCTTTTTATCACCTGGCTGGGGAGCAGGGAGCCCTGAGAGCTGGTCTTCGGGTGGGCTGCAGGTTTTCTCAAGACATAATACCAAAACATATTTGCAGGGCTAAGTTTTGTCCAGATTCATAAAAGATGCTGAGGTTTGGTCTGGTGAGATGACACGTTGTTTATCCAACAATAAACATCTTTTCTCTGGGGGTTAAGTTAACTCTGGGCAGTTAAGGCTACTCAGCTGCTCAAGGTTAGTCTGGGCTCTGTGCAGTGTAACCTCCAGTTATGCTCAGAACAAGGGAAACACATATTGGCTGTTCTTGATTTCCCTTGAAACCTCTCGCTAATCAAACAATTCTCTGTACATGCTTTACTCTGAGAAAGCAGAATCATTCATTTGAAAAGGGAATGTTCAGTCACTTGGTCCTTAAAATCATGTTCAAGAGCACAGAGAGCTGAAAATCAATTCAGTCTCCTATGCAAATTTTATCTTATGCTAACCTGTCAAATTTTGGTCAAGTCTTTGCAACCTGCCTGTTGCAAATGAGGTTGAGAGCCAAGGACTGCTTTCATCTGGCCTTTTGGCCATCAGCACCCTGAAATTTTTTAGGATTGGACATGACAGGTTATAAATTCATGTGGGACAGCAACTCATGTCAAACTCTTTCAAGGCTGCATATTCCCAGTAGGACAACTGCCTGTGTGACACCAAACTGCAGAACTACTTCAATCTCTACTTTTCCTGGGTAAAGTTTAGTCTTGTTTGGTCTATTAATAATGAATGTGAGGAGCACACTGGTGTGGCACACCTCAACCTCAAGGATGGAAGAGATCAAACACAGTTGCACTGTGTTTAATTTTTTTGTATTCAAATGTGTTGGAAATTGGCCACCTCTTGCTATACTTTATTATTATTGCTATTATATGAAAAAAGGATCATAAGATGAGATCAGATATAGCTGTTCTTTATCTAGGGGTGGGTCTTCTGTGGTCAGACATGAAATTTCTGCTTTGCTGAGACAATAACCAGTTTTGAAAGGGAAAGTTATTGGTTGTGCCAACTCTGGCCTGATTTGGGATTGACAGATGGTGCACCTGAGAGTTTGCATGGATATGTCCTAAAGCTGTGAAGTCACTGTGAGCAGCTGGGAGCTGGATCCCAGTAAAACCAGATGAGAGGAGAAATTTCCTGGAGTGTTCGTGCAGGCAGAGGGAGGCCTTGTCTTTAAAAAAACACTAGGAAAATGCTTATTACGAAAGCATTAACCTTCTCTAGGTATTCTCTGAATCCACTGCAACCTAAAACTCATGTATTTGGGCTGTGAATGTGAGCTTATTCCTTTCCTCTTTGAAGCATTCTTGGGTTAAGACTTCACAGTTCATTGCCCAGAGTTTTGAAGTTAGCTGTTGGCTGACTTGAAGGCTCATGAGCATTGACCTGGCTTTGGCTTGAGGAAACATCTGGAGCAGCAGGTACTGGTGCACATGATTCACCTTGAGTCACAAGCTAAATCCTTCCTTCCATCATGGGTTATGCATTTCTTTAAAGGCTGGGCTGGACCAAAACTGAAGCTGTGGCAAATATTTCCCAATAACATACTGATGTTAGAAGCTCAGGTAAAGGAGCAGAATTTGGGATATGGGGCACCAGTTGATGATGCCCTGTTGGCTTTGCAAACTCATTTTATAAAAGGCTGGGCTTGAAGAGCAGCATTGGCTGAGTCCTCATCCCTTGAAGGATTTAAAAGTGGATGTGGCACTTGGGGACATGGCTCAGTGGTGGCCTTGGCAGTGCTGGGGGAATGGTCAGACTCAATGGTCTCAGAGGGCTTTTCAAACCTAAATGACCCTTGGATTCCCCTGGGTTGTGTTTCAAAAGAGATCACACGATTTCCCACTTTTAGAAACTTTCATGCTTGGAAAAATGAAAAAAGATTATTTCTACGGATGCAGAAGTTGAGGAAGAGGGAATGAAATATTAATACGTGTTACATTCTCATCAAAATTCATCTTCATTTACCCTGAAAACTGGAAGTGCATAATCAGCATGGGAAAATGCAGATAAATATATTTATGAAATACATGTGAGTTGTTTACTTCTGAGTAATGGTGAGTACCCTCTGTGTTCAGGATGAGGCCTTGCTGCATGCTGAAGCATTCAATAAACAAAGTCTGTAGAAGGAGTAACGTCTTTTACTACCCCATTTATAACACTGGAGAAAAAATTGTCATGCTATCTGCACACTGAGTATCCAGAAATTTCTTTTCTTTTTGGCTAAAAGTACTTCCTTTGTTCTAACATGGACTTTGCTCTCCCTGCAAACTTTGCCCAACTTAACTGTGTGCAAAATAAGGCAGCTATGGACATTTTACTTGTCATGGGTTTTTTTCCCCTGTTGTTTTTTCTCTAAAGACAGGTAAAAGGAATGAGAAATGGAAATGTAGAAATAAAAAGAAACTCTGGTGACTTGCAAAACACATACAAAAATGCACAGAGCCCTGAAATAGGACAGAAAAAGAGATTTGTAATTCACATAGAGAGAAAAGATTTTGGAGAGGCAAGAATGTGTGGCTGGTACATAGATCTCTGTGTACCCAATACAAAACAGAGAGTACAGCATGTTTTTTGAAGAGATGTGATAATTTTGACTAATTATGTCTATATATGGAAATTAATTCAGCTATCAGTTTTGAAAGTAACTTCAAGAAAAAATCTGATCTATTCAAAGCAAGACTGAAGCTCAGAGCTAACAATATGACTTTTGACAATACCGTAAAATTATTTCACTCTTAGTTCTGAGCAAAAGTGTTTGACCCAAGAGAATATTCTCAATGATTTCTTCAGTTTTGATAATAGCAGATCTGGGGAAAGCAGAAAATGGATATTTCTTTTGTGAAATATTTGCCTCTTTTTTATTTTTTTTTTAATGGGCTCCTACCCTGGGGCTGAACGAGTGAAAAATAAGGATAAATCTTGAAGAATTAGATGAACAAGGATTTCTGCACTGCTGTCACAAGGTGGGTTGCCCTGTGGTAAGCTCCATGCTTGTGCAACTAAACCACTATTGTCTCCTGAGCAAGGTCGTTTAAAGCTCACTTCAAAAAGTCATCATCACTTTGAAGTCACAGTAGGAACATCAGTTTAGCATATCCTACAAGCAAAGCCTCCTGCATGTGGTAGATTGCCTCTCACAGGCCCTGCAGAGGGATGATCCAGGCTGAATCCTAATATATTAACTGTTTTGATGCATGCTTTGGTTTGATGTGAGAGCTGCAGAAAATGGAGGTGAATCTCTGGTTTCTGGCCTGGGTGGGGAGGCCAAGGGACAGGGTTCATTATAGGAGGGGCATGAGACAGTGGCCAAGGTAATGCAATATTTGACAGAGCAGCACAATCACAGAGTCACAGAATACCCTGAGTCCACACAGACCGCCAAGGAACATTGAATCCAAACCTGTGCCCCAGAGCATTGTCCAGAAGTTCCTTGAATCCTTTCCTTTTCCCATGTACTGGGCCTCCTCAAGTGACAGCAAAAATATCTCTTAAGAACACGCTTTTAGAGAGCTCTTGTGAGATTAAAGAAGTGCTGAACCAGGATCAAGCCAGTCCTGCATCTTTAGTGCTGCCCCTAGGGGCAGGAACCCCAAAGCCATGCAAAGGCTGTTCTGCATTTCTCCCCTGCTAACATCATGTTTTTGGCAGAGGTGCTCAGAGCCAAAAGCCATGGAATCACAGAATGCTTTGGGTTAGAAGGGGCTTTTCAAGGTCAGCAAGTCCAAGCCCCTGCAATGATCAGGCACATTTGCAACTAGATCAAGTCACCCAGTGCTCTGTCCAATGCAAAACTCCTTCTTCTCCAGCACCCCCATGCTCCAGGTGTGGTCACAGTCTGCATTTCCCGTTTGAACCCTTGGCTAAAGATGCTGTTCCCCACCTCTGAAGGCACAGCTCATTAAGAAAGGCAGCTGTCAATTACCCTTGAAGGAGATTAATTATTTTTGAGCTCTAAACCAACCCTTTGAATTCAATGCTTTTCTGATTGGGAGGAAAAAGAAGTCTTCTTTATCTCCATGCCATTGCTGAGTAGGACCCAATTTTGAGACAAAACTGGTTGCTGGTGACCTCAGCAGAGCCCCTTTGCTTTTACAGGGGTGGCTTTAGGCTCTAATTATATTTTGTTCAGTGTAGCTCTCCCTAGGGTCCCTGCTGCTGTGTCACAAAAAGGTTTAATGGGTGGGCTGTGTGAGTTTTCATCTCCACAGCATTTGCAGAGACTCAGTTGCTGGATACACAAGAGCAGCAGGACATTTCCAACCAGAAGGTCACCAGAAGCCAATCTAGGAAGAGGTTGTTTTATCCTGGTGGGATGAGCTGTCTGCCAGGACAAACAAGAACTGAATTCAAATGTTTGCTGTGAATCAAGTGTGTTGAGAGGCCAGGTCCCAGCTTTGTGCCCTAGCCATAGGCTGTCTGACATTTTAAGGATGCTCTGACCAAGAACTCTGTCACTGAGGAACATGCTGTCAGCAGTGGTATAAAGGAGCTTCCACTTTGACAAGCCAGTCCTTTCCATCAACAAAAGGTTTTCTCAGATAGTTCCTGGTGGGCTGGATTGACTGACTCGATCTGATGGGCAGGAACCAAGACATATGGATATTAAACCACCATCCTGAGCTCGGGCAAGGCCGTGGCACACTCAGGTTGAAATTGTAACTTGTCTGCAGGTTCAGGCGCCTATCCCCCCTCCAGCAACAATTCCTTTCACACTAACCACAAAGGTATTCCTTTTCCAGCAGCAATTCAGAGACAGTAGCAGTGCCTCTCCCCTACCCANAGGATCCATTGCTGCCTACGGCTCAGTTCCTTGCTTTTAACCCCCCGTGCTTTGCCTGTGAGGGCTGTGACATTTCCCAGATATTGGATGCTGCTGCCCTGCTCTGTGGTAGGTCAGGCACACGGGAGGCAGGCACAGCTAGGAATTCACTGCGCCCCGCAGGAGGTGATAACCCCAGGTAATGAAGCACAGTCAGCTTGGTTTTCCTGCCCAAATCTCGTGCTCCTGCTGCTGGGAACTCAGCAGATTGCTTGCAAACACACTGTCTAATGCCCCAAAAAATAGTAGCTACAAAATTTCTTTAGGCAGTTCCATCCCACGGTGCTTCAAGTGACCATGATACCACACTGCTAAATAAATGACATTAACAGATGAATATCACACGGCTGGACAGTCAGCTGCAGCTTGCAGGTGGCAAGATTTGGCTGGGATATGCCCATGCATTTTCCATGGCTGGAGGCAGGAGAAAGGCTGCACAAGAGCACCCAGGGGTGTTGGGTCTGAATGAAAACATTCCGGGGAGTGTATGGGGCTAATGCTGCACCTGGTATGGAGATGGAAGTGGGACAGCCTGGATGGGGAACACTGGGGGGTAGGAGAGCAGCAGCCCCATGCCCTTCATCCCTCAGGAGCAGTGTCAGGAGTGCATCACATTCACAGACATAAACCTCTTGGCTCCAAGTGGAGAGAGCCTGACTCCAACCCACAGTGCAAAATTAACCTTTCCTCTTGGCTGTTGAGAGCTGAGGCTGAGTTAATCAATAGCAGACAGGCTGATTGACTGCCACTCCTCTGCTAAATTAATGCAGTAGGGTCACATCAGTGCCACCCCACTGTTTCCCAGGGATGGCATTCCTGGCAAAGTCTTCAAATGCAGACACACAACTGTAAAGAAAACGAAGGTGCTGTAACCACACAGGGCATTTACACTTGTGCATTGCAACGTGAAAGTGGAAAGACAAGAGAAAATAGCTACTGCTCTTCCTACTGATTTTTTGTTAGCTGTTCTGCTCTTGGCATCTTGCAGTACGTGCCTCTGAAGCTGCTAATTTTGCTCCTAGGAAAGCTCCCCTCCCTGTGCCTGTGCTGCAGTGAGCCTGTGCACTGCTCGATGGAGGCACAGCTTTTACATTAGCATTTTGCATGTTCTCAGTGCTAGGAGAAGCATTCAGGGGGAAAAAAATATCCAGGCAACATCTTGATCTGTGTTTTACAGATGAAGTCAGAGCCATGGATTTGGATTAAAAAAAAAAAGCCAAGTGGGTATTTTTTAAAAGATGCTTCTGCCATGGGCTTAAAGAATAAGGAACCACATCCACCCATGATCAAAATGAAGAGTACTTGACTTATGGCAGATCTCTTCCTGGCTGCAGTGAGAGCTTTTTCTTGCATGCTTTTAGCAGCTGAATCCTCACTGTCTTTTTAAGAGGCAGCATCCCTTTCTATTTAAATTGCTCATCCACCATGTCACTCTGTAAGATGTGCTGATGTACAAAGCACAGAAGGACCCCTGAGCAGCATGAAGAGCTCCTCTCTTTGCTGCAGCTGAATGCCAAATTGCTTAGAAAGGGAGAAAGTGCTGGCAAAAATTCAGCATGGCTCAGGGTTTGCTTCCTGAAGATGGAGGAGCTGAAACTTTTCTGAATGCAGACCTGAGGGTCAGGTTTGGATATAGGTTTGAGTTCCCACTTTCAGAGTGGCTGAGATGGAAAAAATTAAAGAGAAGACCTGATGAGCACAGGCTAGACATAGTTTGTGAAGCAGGGATGTGCTCTGACCTAAGCCAAGGAGCTCTAATGCTCTTGAAGTAGTTTTGTCTACAGAAACACATCAGCACAGAAAAGAGCCGTGCCAGGACATGCCATACACCACAGCCTCACTTGTGTTTCAGGGGACCACATACAACCACCACAGCACAGTGCCCTGTGACTGCCACCAGTCCAAAGTGATGACCAGCTCATGGGCTCAGGAGTCAGCTCTGCCATGGGGCTCTTTTTGCTGACACTGACAGCAGCATGGTTTGTGTGCAGAGCCCTTGGGACCACTCAATGTTCTGACCAGGAGGTCAGAGGATGTCATTCTGAACCTTAGATTTGAAACACAGCCATGCTGAGAAACCTTTAAAGGTGTTTGATCTGGCAAATAATTTCACCAGGGTTTTCCTTGCTGGCCAGATGTGTTTCTGCAATAACCACAAAAGGTGCCCTTCCTGCCCTGTGTTTGGTCACTGCTCCTTATTGCTCTTCATGGACTTGTTCTCTGCATGTCTTCCTTGATGCTCTTCATGCACTGAGACATCCTTCTGGTCTATATCTCAGAGACTTAAAGCCGTATCCTGCAAGGGGAATATGGGTTCAGCCACGGTAGCTTGTCCTTTTGAGAATCCTGTTATCCTGTCAGGTTCTTCTGGCTCCCAAAAAGTGGAGTGGAAAATTAATCACTGACATCAGATTTAATATTCTAGAAGAGGTGCAAGGGGCAAAGCTTCTTGAAAAATGCAGTCTGTAATTAAAGATTGCAAGGTATAATGGGTCAATTTTAGTTAGAGCAGATTAGTGTCCAAGTGGGAGATGTAAATTGCACCATCCCCGCACTTTGCTAATGCAAATGAACACTTTTTGGTGTTGCTGTATCTCTAACAGGTTGTTAGAGCTCCGTGAACTGAAGCTAAAGAGTTAAAGGGAATCATTAAGGCATTTTCTCCCCTGTCTGAGCCCCGCTCTGTTCTCCTCTTACTTGTTATTTAGTATTTATTGCAGTTTTATCATTATTATTTTATTTGCCATGGCATGTTTGGCGATGGGGCGCCAGGGATGTCAGCTCGATTTTTAGCCTCTTCCCAGCACATTCATTAAACTGTGACAGGTGATTTTCCCTTCTGTTTGGGCTCTGCCCTTGTACTCCTCACTCTGGGAGCTCAGAGCATCATTGTAATTCAGGGGATGGTCCTACAGCCTCTCCTCATACATTGGCCCTCACATCCATAGTGGGAGCACGTGCACCAGGGCCTCTGCTGTTTTTTGGAATAACTTTTAATATGCCCTGATTACGGTGGAGGAGGTGTGGAATCTGTCCTGAGAGTGGTGACCCAGTGCTGGTGATGTTCCATGGCTGCTGAGAGAATCCATTTCTGCAGCTGGCTGGGAAGCCCAGGAAAGATTATCCCCTAGCCACTAGCCAAAGGGAAAAAAAGTTGCAAACCAAAAATCATGGTTAATGGCTGGACTTGATGCTCTTAGAGGTCTTTCTCAGCCTTAATGATTCTATGATTCTGTGGTGCAAGAGGTTTTGTTTTTGCCAAGGACCTGTGTGTGAGGAGACCTGTTGTTTGATCCTTTCACAGCAGCAGCATGCCCAGGACTCAGAAATACAGAAGTGACATAGCACAGAGCTTTCAGTACCAGCTACCCAGGGCTCAGTAACAGGAACTCTGTTGAGGGCTTGTACTACATCATGTACTGTTCAGCAGCAGATTTTGCATTCATTTTCATCTGTTTTGTGTCTTGCTGTCTGCCTCCAGCACCTGTTTTTCACAGGAGATATGGCACAATGTGTCTGTCATGGCTTGGAGGAACAAGGTAGTCAGGTGACTTCAGCTGTAGATTTTGCAAGTTGCTTATATTTAGCCCAAATAAAGTCACACTGAAGGTCATGAGAGCTTTCTCATTGGTTCCAGAAGAAATTGAGCTCACTTTTGCCGTCCTTGGGAACCAAGTGAGTCCCACCCTGATCCATCTGAAGAACTTGCTTCTCAAACTCACTGACAGGATGTGTGAAATATCTGTGATGTGCCTCACCTGCAGGGTTTTGGTGCCATAGAAAATGTATCTTCACAGAGTCACAGCTCCTGAGTTTTACTCCTGTTTCCTCATTAAATAAAAGACTGTTATGACTGGATTTCTTTTTTTTTTTTAGAAAAGGGTGGCCACCTTCACATTTTTTTTTCATGCAGTGTGACTGACATTTCAGAGAATCAGAGAATGTTTTGGGTCCATCTAGTTCCACTCTCTGCTGTGGGCAGGGACACTTTCACTAGATCAGGTTGCTCAAAGCTCCATCCAACATGGTCTTGGACATGCCCAGGGATGAGGTGTCGACAACTCTAAGCAACCTGTGCCAGTCCCTCACCACCCTCCCAGTACAGAATTTCTTCTGCAGATATATAATCTAAATTTTTCCTTTTACAGTTTGAATCCATTATTCCTTTCTCTATCATCAGGATATTATGTCCTCAAAATACTTACCTAATATAAACTAAACTTTCCAAATAGCTCTAGGACAGACCTGGGATCAGAGGGGTCAGGCCTGAGCTTGGGCAGGCTCTGTAACTCATCGACATTTGGCAAAAGCAAAGCTGATCCACAGGTCCGAGTTCATTTAATGCCTTTGTGAGCACATCAAAATTTTCACTTTCTCTTCGATTTCACTCTTCAGTGCCAAGGCCAGGAGCTGAGTGATCTGTCCTCTTGCCCTGGGCAGTGAATACAGAGTCAGAATCCTGCCTGTGGATTTGATGCCTCTTGTGGAGAAGGAGGTCATTGTACCAAGAGCCACGGTTCAAACCATGCTTTCAACATAGCATTAGTGCAGCCTGAATTGGTCTGTAATGCTATGTTCTGCATCACACCATTGAGTTATTAATGTATTGGGGTTTCTGCCTCTCTTCCTTGCAGTCAACAAATACGTGGTGCGGGTTTTCACTGGTGAAGTCAGTGGCAGCGGAACAGACGCGGATGTCTTCATTAATATCTTCGGTGAGAAAGGAGACACAGGTATTCAAATGCAAATCACCTCCTAAAATATTTCCTCCTGCTCTGCAGGCCTGTGATCTGAACAACACACACACATGCACACACACACAGAGGCAATCTGGCAAACGCAGAATAATGTGGCTGAGTGAGAGGCACAAGAAACGATGGCGTTAGCTCTGGGGGCCCTCACATCCACAGTCCCTGGAAGGTGCATCTGCAATGCAGCAGTTGTGGCTGGGTGTGGGCATGAGTCAAGTTATCTGCCATTAAGAAAAGCAGACTCTGGGAAAATGCAGTATAAACCACCAGCAGAAAGCAGTGGAGTAAGTGCCACCCACTGAAGGGGAATACTGTACTTCATTTTCTTGTCTGGGGAACTAAACATCCTTTTACAAAACAAAAAACGCAGTGTTGGGCCCTAAACCAGTTGGACTGAAGGGTCCAACACCAGTGTGTATTTACAGGGAATGCAGTGAGAGATGTGTGTCTCATTTTCTGGGTACCTGGATGGATAATGACATCCCTTCTCTGTGGCAAAGGTGGTGGCTGAGTGTGCTTGGCCACTAGTAAAAATAATCTAAGCAAGGTTTATATTAGTTGTATTTAAATAGGGTTTTTTTTAGAAGTATTGTAATTATTTTAAAATGTAGATTGTGCTGCAACAGGGATCTGGAAACTTTAATTTAATTTTTAAAAAATTTAATTGAATTAAATTAAAATATGTGCCCAAACCAAGCTCTCTGGGACATGGACAGAAATAGGCGGAGATTCCTGGAGCCAGGGAGCAAATATTCTCTTGCTTCCACACTGCACCTATCCTGTCAAATTCAAGAAATAATGATATGACATCTGCCAAGTGTCCTTGAACAGATTATAAAACCTGGTGGATAGGGCTCATCCTTGATTAAACCTCCAGAGTTTTACAGGGGGATTCATCTGATCTCACTGAAGACATCCCAGAGTGGGAGTCTGAATCTTAGCTGGGTGTCCAGGCACTGTCAGATCCACAGAGAGAAACAACACCCCTAGAGGATGATTCATCCCCTCTAAGGCAAGAGGGATGAGCTGCCCCCTGACCTCTTTCTCTACACTGGTGCCTTGGGTGGGTTTCATCCCACTCACAGCATCACTCACACAGGCTGCAACCAGGGGCAAAGCTTTAATACCTTTCATAAAGGCAAACCCCTGTGAGATCAGAAAAAAAGCCAACAGCCCTGGTGGGTCCTAATTTGAAAATAAATCCTTCCTCTCGGATATAGCAAAGAATTCTGTGTCCTGAAATGTCAGAACTCCACTGCTTTTTGCAGCTTGTGACCAAAGCCTTTCTTGGACAGTTTGGAGATTTTCAAAGACAGTAAAAATAAAAGGGAAATGTGGTGATATTAAAAAAAAAAAAAGGAAAAATATTTAAGAGCCATCTGGATATATATTTCTGAAAACTCTGAGAGCTGTAAGTAATTGTGACATTAGAATGGAAATCCTGGTCTTTTGTGTGCTTGAGAAAAGGTACCTTTTTTATTAGAATATAAAGTCCTCTGCCTTTGCCTTGAATCCTAGGAGCAGAGAGCTGGTATCAATGGAATTTTTGATTCAGTCAGTGGTGACATTCTTAAATATTCCTTCACTTACAAACATGCATGCGCCAGTAATGCTTTCCTCCTTGGAGTTACTATTTATTACTTATTTGGTTTGGTTTTGCTGGGGTTTTTCTTTTTTGTTTGATTGGGGGATTTTTTTTTTGTTTGTTTTTTAACTTTTTTTTTGTATAAATTTTTTTTCCCCTTCAGGTGTGAGGAAACTGGACAATGACAAAGACAACTTTGAAAAAGGAGCAGAAGACAAGTTCACGCTCGATGCTCCGAATCTGGGAAAATTAAGGAAAATTAATATCGGGCATAATAACAAGGGTGGCTCTGCTGGCTGGTTCCTTGAAAAGGTTTGTTACTCCTGATACATTTAACATAAGCATCTCATGGGCTAAAAATACCTCACCCTCTCAGTGGTCTGGCACCAAGAGATGTAAGGATAATTGCTGGTGATGCAGGTTACTGAGAAGGACACAAATAATTTCATTCTCTTGACTTAACTCATTACCATGACCATAAAAATACCAGAACCCAAGAGTTATCTATTGGATCTGTTCACAATGAAAATTTGCAGACTCATAGCTTGCCCAAATTTGCTCAGCAAAAGAGATATGCCTGCCACAAAGACCCCTTTCTTCCACTTTCCAGCTCATTTTAATCTCCTGCTAAGGGGTAGGAAGGTATTACAGCTTTTAGTGTAATGGTTGAAGGAATATTTTAAAAGGAGGAATCTATGACTCTTCCCTCTGGCGTTATTCTCTTTCCTCTGCTGATCTAGTTTAACACAGCTGGCTTTAATCCACAGAAGATCTGACCCATATTTGTAAATCCTCAGTAACAGGATAGTTTGATGTATTACAAATGCAAATATTAGCACATGCTTCTCCACCACCACCACCATTACAAAATGCAGGAAAAGTTATCATGTTGGCTGTCCATGAAAAATGTGAAAATGAGAACCAGAGTAATTGTTTATTGTTATTATTCATTACATTGTGCTCAATGCAATAATTAGTGGTAGGCAAAAAAGCACAGAACCTCATTCTCACATCACAGGTGTAATGACATGATTTCTGACGAGGTTGGTGAGGTTGCTCAAGTACTAAAACCTGGTGTAGTGACCACTTGCAGCCATCACAACAACCCTCTATTCTGCCACGAGCTTCCAAGATGTTTGTGGTCAAGTGAAAAGCAACTTTGGAAATTCAGATGGAAGGTTGGAGAACTGAGCTAAAAAAGCTCTGTTATTGTCTACTGGTTTTAGACGTTTTTCTGTTATTTGGTCCAATACTTGGACACTTGAGCGTTGTCACTCCAAGATGAACCTGTTCTCATATTTCGTGTGTTTTCAGAGTGGCTGATACTTGGAGATGGTTTTCCACCTCTAAATGTGAGAATAAACCCACTAAAAGGAACCCAAAGAGGATCAGCTGGTAGAGAGGCATTGGAGTGTTGATATTTCTCCCAAATCTTGTCTATTTTAGTCTCTAACACTCCAGCTCTCTCACACTGACAATCCCAGCCCTGGCAGACACTGCTGTCTCTGTCTGTGGAGGTACAACAGGACTCAGGAGTGCTACAGGCAACAGCACGGTGTGGGATGAGTGACAGGAGGGGAAGCTCTGTTTCCCAAAGAATGGTTTCATAAATTTTTCAGGAAGGACAGATGTCAGATTCCTCCTCATTGTTGAAAAAAGTGTCAATGGCCTTCTAGCCATAATAGTGATTATTTCACCTCTGAGACATAACCCACTCAGAGGAGTAGAGATTTTGATTTCTTCTCTGCTGACCAAAATCCTGCAGTACTCTTCTCTGCTGGTTTAAAATACTTTAGTAACTCTATGGCAGGATTTAGGACTTCTGTAGATGATATTGGTAAGAAATACCTCAGCAGGAGATGCAAAACACTAGTCTAATATTAAAGGGGAATATTCTTCCCCAGCTTGTTCCAGCAAAATATCACAGAATTATAAAACTGTCTAGTTTGACAGTGACCTTAAAGCCCCTCCTGTTCCACCTCCTGTCATGGGCAGGGACACCTTCCACAACCCCAGGTTGCTCCAAGCCCNGGGGGGTTCAGGGCTGGGGCAGGTCCTGCTCTCACCCACAGCACCCCCAGGTCCTGCTCCCAGGGCTGCTCCATCCATTCTCTGTCTACCTTGTCTTTGGATTGCGCCAACCCAGGTGCAGGACTTTGCACTTGGCCTTGTTAAATTTCATTATATTTGCACATCTCTACCTCACTGGTGGTCCAAGAGCCAAATCCTTCCAAATTAGGAACTGTTTTCTGCCACAGGTTTTAATGGCTGCCTTTGCAATGGCTCCACCCTGGAGTTACTGACTGGGACCAAGTGATATTACTGTGCCACACAAGCTCATCTGATGGTCTGGATTTGCCCTGAAATTCCTGGGCATTATTTTATAACAAGGCTCTAAAGCAGAGAGAGAGAACACAGCCTGTTCCCAAAGCAGAACAAAGAGCTGTCATTCAGCTAACGGAGAAGAGTAGCCAGCAAACAGGCTCTGGAGAGAAGGAAGACAGGCCAGCCAGCTGGTCTTGATAGTAGAGACATCTGGTCGTGTACACCATGAGAGATGCAGAATGGGTTCACTGGATAAAAAAGAAAGAAAATAAAAAACCTGGGTTTTTACTCACTGATTGTCTGAAATTCTACCAGTACTAATTAGGGAGTGGAGTGGGATCTGCTTGAGTATCAAATACGTTAAATACCAAGTGAGAGTGTGTACACTAGGCTTCTGCTCTTCTGCCACCCCCTTGTGTAGAGCCTTTGCTTTTCCCATGCTACTTTTCAACATTTTCTTTTCTCCTAGGTGATCATTGAGGACATTGGCAATAAATGTGTGTACCAGTTCCCAGTTGGGCGCTGGTTTGCTTTAGATGAAGACGATGGGAAAATACAGAGGGACATCCTTGTTGGGGGCACTGAAGCCACAGGTAAAATCAGGGTCAGAATCCGTGATGGGAAATGGGAAGCTATGGCTATTAACCATGTTTTCTTTAGAAGATTGAATGCCTTATGCTCAGGGAGACCTGCAGTGAAGCATCAGCTGGTGACAGGCTGTTTTGTGTGAGAGTTCCTGAACTGCCAACAGATTTCCCACCTCTGTGTCTCACCTGTGAAGCTGTGCAGGACCTACGTGCTGGTTTATCACCTGCTGCACCTGGATAAGGGGCTGATGGGCAGGGAATGAAAGATTTCTTGAATCTTTCATTCACCTTGTACCTTCAGCAAATTGTTCACCAGCACTCACAAAGGGTTTGTTATTTCCAAAAGCACAAAGTAGTGAATACTGTACTTCAGTTTCTTGTCTGGGGAATAAACATCCTTGTACAAACCAAGAAACACAGTGCTGATCCCTAAATTCATCTTTTTTATTATCCAACATGGTTAAAGAAAAGACAACCAAAGTTTATGTCTCTGTTAAAAGAAACCTGGGTGTAAAGTCCATTAAAGAACTTATCACAAGGCAGAAGACTATTTGGATAATGTTCTGCTTGTATTTATTAATAGCAAGAAGGCAAACACTGTGGTAATGCATGTAACAATTTTTCTTTAATTCTTTGTATAATCTTCAACATCTGCAGTCCTCATATTCCCCCCTGCAAGTGCAACAGGAAAGTGGTCTGGGTGCAGATCCCTCACTGCAGGAAGCTTATTAGGAAAAGTCAAGGGAAGAAAACTGAAAGAAATATAATTCAGTCCCGAAAAACTTCCTTTATCTTTTACCATTCATGACTGTGTATTTTATTTTCCTGGTCTCAGGAGTTTTGCTGGAGATATATCAACAGTAAAGTGTGCCCGAGTGCAATTTTTAATGTAAATTTCAAAGGGAGTATTATTTATAAGAGAGTGAGTTCTGACGTTTTTGCTTCATCTCAAGTCCCTACTGAAATTTCTGTCTGATTTAATCAAAAAACTTGGCTTCGGTCTCAACTATTTTCTACATGCTGCTGTAGTGTTTAGGTGTGTATTGATGCCATGAGACAGGTTTAAGATGTGCTTTTCTGTGAGGTAAGACTTGTGGGAAGAAGTGTTTTCATTCTTAGACCAACAGTTGGAGATAGAAAAAAACCCCCAAGGACACTTTTATGTAATTAGGTTTCTTTTCAGAAATATTTTTCTTTCTTCCAGCTGGGCTGATACCTCTCCCAAGCCTTGTTTTGTTGAGATCTGTGGGTTCTCACGGTGACTGTGGAGGTACTGATGGCTTCAGTAGCATTATAGGCCATAAACCAAATAAACCCAAAGTTTTCAGAGTTTTGTGATGCTGCAGATTTTGCCACCACTGTTTAAAGCAACACTCCTCCACTGTCTCAGCATTCTCTGACATATTTGGTGCTTGGTATCTCTCAAAATCAAATTGCTTAGTTGCCAATTCAATTTTTTTGCCCTTCTTCACCTAATCAGCACCACAGAGTGAATAAAAAAGAAAATATATTTTTTTCCATCGGGCCGTGGAGCAGGGAGTTTGTCACCCCATGCCTGTTTCTCTTGGACAGTCTGAAGGTAGATGTGTAAGTCTCATAATTATGTGTGGGACAAAAACAAATGAAGCACTGCACTGTGTGCAAGTCAGAAGCTAAAATAAACCAGTGGGAAATCAATAGAGTCTCCAGCATAAATCAAATCAAAATCATAACTCTCAGACTCTTTCCTTCCCTTCTTTTCTTCCCCCTAACCAAATTTCTGGTTCCTCCAGGCATTGTGTACAACGTGGCTGTAGTGACCGGAGATATCAGAGGAGCTGGCACCAACTCCAAGATCCATGTAATCCTCCATGGCTCCAAAGGCTTGAAGAACAGTGGGAAGATTTTCTTGGAAGGAGGTGAATTTGAACGTGCCAGGACCGATCTCTTCAACGTGGAGATAGCTGCCCTTCTCAGCCCTCTCAGCAGAGTCAGCATTGGGCACGATAACTGCGGTGTCAGCTCCGGCTGGTTCTGCGAGAAGGTGAGGCGAAATTAGCCCAAACTCATGGAATCATTCAGGTTGGAAGAGACCTCTGAGGTCATGGAGTCCTACCACTGAGCTAACACTGCCAAGAATTTTGTCTGCAGGCAGCTGCCAGACCTGTTTCCCATTCATAACCTGACCCCGACAACCCACTATGGTTTCGAAATAAATAAATAAACCTGCTTTTGTTTGGAAGGCAATATCCCCGGTTTAACAAGTCAATATTATACATCATGCATGGGAGCAGCTGATTGCCTCAAAGGCACGTTCGATGCATAAGTCAATCACTCGCTAATTGGGTTGATTGCCCCTTTGCAGTCACAAAGATAGAGATTATTGTTTGCTCAGCTCCAAAAGCACCTTCAGATGTTCGCCCAAGGGGCTGGACAGAAATGCAGCCTTGGCTGTGCTGAGCATTTCAAAGTTATCATCTATGCTCAGATTTCCCTGAAGTTTCTCGTTGCTGCTCTGGAGGCTCAGAAATAATAATTTAAAAAAAAAACCCAAACCCAGCAGAAATTGGCTGACCACAGCAGTTACTGGGAGGCAGTGGAGAAACATGCAATGTTGTTACCCAACAACTTATGTTTTTCTGAGAAGAATTCCATGCAGCAGTGGGGGAAGATGTTGGAAAATTCTTCTAAGTTTAGCACATGGTGTGTGATCCCTATATCCGTGGGTAATGTTTGGCTTTGTACCATCCAGTGCTTAGCACACATGCCAGAGATTAATGTGGCCTTGTGTTAACTCCCTACATCTGTGACTAATAAGTTTTGTGCCAGCTAACACTTCCTTGTTTGCTTCCACCAGTGATTAATAGGTACTGGTAGATATCTTAGTTTTGAGAACAGAGATGGAGTGCCAGAGCAGAGAATGATAAAGGGAAGTGCATCATGACCTGAACACATATTTGAGATACTCTCTAGGAAAGAAGATTTACCAGAAGATCCAGGATCATAAGAGGGAATTTTGAGGAATGGGATGTTCCCAAATGACCACCAAAAATCCCCAGAAAACTCTATTCATATCCAAATAACTTCATGGAAATAATAAGCATATGTTCATGTATACAGGAAGAGTAATGAATATGTAATAGAAATGTGACAAATATGTATTAGTTTTATGTGTGGTCTGTCGGGTTTCTGCTCATGCTTTGAGGTGAAATTCCCATGCATCCAGCATTGTTAAGTAATTTCGTCTTTCCAACCCAGCAAATTGGTTGGAGAGTTTATTTCCCAGTTTTAGGTGACAACACTAGGTCATGTACAAGGTCATCAGCAGTGAATGGGAGGGGGGAGAGAAAGGTAGATGCCTACCCTGAAACTATGAGGAAATTCAGGTTTCCTGGCAAGCAAGATCAGCTTAGGATGGATGTGTTTGAAGGCTTTTTGTACCCTGTGCTTTCTGCAGAGCCCTGCTGTGCACTGGTGTGGTGCAGGGCCTGTGCTGCACCCTGAGACAATGCTGACTGCTGCAGCCACCCTGCCTGCTCTCATTCCCTTCCCCTCCTGCTGTTTCACCTCTTCTTGGCTGACCCATTGTGATATATTGCTGCAAAAATGGAATAACAGGACAGATGGGTCGTAGCTGCACTCCAGACTGGGATTTGTGCAACCAGTCTGGTTCGTATTGGTCCAGAAAAGCAGGACCAAGATCTCCAGTCCTGTCTTTGCTCTGGTTGTTTAAGTTTCCAGTATCAAGGTCCTGTGGGCTGCCAGCAGCGGAATATTCAAGCTCACTCTCCCAATCTCTTTTCCCAGGTGGTGGTTTACTGCCCGTTCACTGGGATTGAACAAACCTTCCCGTGTGGGAAGTGGCTGGATGAAGATGAAGGGGATGGTCTCATTGAGAGGGAACTCTACGAAATGGTCTCCCTACGCCAGAAAAGGCTGAAAAGTAGGTGCAAGTGCCCAGGAGCCTCCTGTGACCATCACCCCTCCTCCCACAAGTAATGTTCCCCTGAGTGTCACCTCAGTGACATTGGGTAGACCCAGGGTCAAGGACAGGTTCAAGTGGATTCAGTCACTGGATCATAGAATGGATTGGGTTTGGAAGGGACATTTAAAGGTCATCTAATTTCAACCCCCCTACCATGGGCAGGGACACCTTCCACTGTCCCAGGTTGCTCCAAGCCCTGTCCCACCCAGCCTTGGACACTGCCAGGGATCCAGGGGCAGCCACAGCTGCTCTGGGCACCCTGTGCCAGGACCTCCCCACCCTCACAGACAGCAATTCCTTCCCAATATCCCATCCAGCCCTGCCCTCTGACACTGGGAAGCCATTCCCTGTGTCCTGTCCCTGCAGGCCTTGTCCCCAGTCCCTCTGCAGCTCTCCTGGAGCCCCTTTAGGCCCTGGCAGGGGCTGTGAGGTGTCCCTGGAGCTTCTCTTGTGCAGGTGAGCACCCGCAGGTGTCCCAGGCTGGCTCCAGGGCAGAGGGGCTCCAGCCCTGGCAGCATCTGCGTGGCCTCCTCTGGACTGGCTGCAGCAACCTGACATCCTCGGGATGTATGTTCAGCTTTGAACATTCTGCTTTAGGGGAGTATAAAATTAAACTCCTTCAATATTTTGAAGAATTATACTCATTTTCTTAAGGTCCACCGGGCTTAGGGCTGCCTCAGTCATCATCTTACCTTTGCAGAAAAGTCAGGCTACATTGCTCATCACTACAGAAGCAAAGCTTTCTTTTTCTAGATGGAAACAAAACCTAAATAGAATAAGGAGACAAACGGGGTTGGGGGGGGGTTGGGGGGGGGGGAGGGTATGGGAAATAAAACAAAACCCTTGCTGCTGACTTCACCTATTTTTATTCCTGACCTTAGAGAAATAACAGGTCTTAGCCCTGTCCATCTGCTAAACTCTGCTGAGGCAGGATATGGAGCCTTTTCTCTAGAGGGAGGCAGTGGCACAGGTTTGCTGGGAGGAGCTGCTCCGTGCTGTGCCCTGCTGTGTGGGCATGTTCATCCATCCACACACTCTCCTGGCTCTGCTGCTGCCTCTGCACCAGGCCAAACACACACTGCTGCGCCCAGCCCGTGTGTAAACAGAGTATTTTAATTAGGATAATAGACACGGTTTAATCCGAGAGTGCTTCGGGTGGGCTCCTGCTTAAACAGCAGTTCATTTGAATAAGCTTTATCTAAATGTTAGTCACTGTTATAACCACATTGCACCTCCCGACGCAGTCCATTTAGCTAAAGCATCTGCAACCTTTAACCCCCTATTATCAGCTCTGATTGTTATTGACAGGCTAATTCCCTCACCACTGCAGTGCAGGAGATAGACAGAGAGCATTAGCCTTGAGAAATCTGTGACCTTTAGCTGCCAGATTATGGAAGTGTAAGACTCGGAGTTAGAAAAGGCCTATTATGTCGTCTGGCCTATCTCCCTGTGCCTACGGGACTGTCCCTTTCTGCAGAGATGATCAAAGCTGGGTTGAGCCTCACTTGGGGTATCCATGGTGAAACGTCTCCCAGCACAGCACCCAGAAGCTGCTCCCGCAGCAGATTGCAGCTCCATATGTAGCATGTATTTATTCTGTGGGGTTTTTTTTTTATTCCCTCCTCTCCTTATCTTGAATGTTATCCTGGAAACTGTTGTGCCAGGTCTGGTCCTCCCTGGTGTTTGTGCCCTGGGGAATATTTGCCCTGGCCCTGAGAATTTCCAAAGTGCCTGATGTGATACCTTGATGTGAAAGGATGGGAACCCGGGAAATGCGCCCAGCAAGCCCTGGGAGGATGATGATGGGTATTTGGGGAAATGCCTGGCCTTCAGCAGCAGCTGCAGCCCCAGCTCAGCCACACCTCCCCCTGAGTGGTTTCTCCCTGACAGCCCCTCTATCAGCATTTAATCCTGGTACAAGGTCCCGTTTCCCTCTCCGTGCATGCTTCACTCCTTCTTTCCCTCAGCGAGAGGTCAGGGAGGCCAAACCAGACAGATGAGAGCAGCCTTTGGTGTCTGAATTGCACTTGCAGTTTTCCCCAGGGAGAACAGGCTGCTCCATCACATGCCCTCCACAGACTTTTCTTTTCTTCATTTCTGCTCATCTAAAACTTGCTGGTGCTTTTCAGAGAGGAGTGGTCATGAAGATTTTGTATGTTATTAAAACAGGGGCAAAACTTTTTCTGAGATCCCTCTTCCCCTTCATTTTTTTCCAGTAGCTCTTGTGTCTTTTTTGTACAGTCAAACACTGAGTAGACCAGTAAAAATTCTAATTTATATGCACGTCATTATATTTTTACATTCCATTCTGGGCTCTGAAGGTCAAGCCATGCTGGTGTGGGCTCGGGCATACCAAAAGGGTTAGCAATTCTCTCATTAAGATTTGTTAATAATTCAGCTGATGTCTGAGTGAGGAAAGAAGGCTGTTCCCTCTCCTGTAGGTGCTGCAAGGCCTGCAGAAGAGACACACATTATTGTCAATAAAGAATGCAGATGAGGGGCTCTCTAGAGGAAATAATATCAGCCTTATATATTCAACAATATTCAGGTATGAAAACTGATGTAAAGTTGCTGCAGGTGGGCTGGACTTATGGTTAAAATGTTGGATGAAGATAAAAAAATCTTGCAGATTGGCCACAATCTTAGGGTATGTCATGTAGTATAAAAAGAAGCGTTAACTGAAGTCATGTCTAATTTAGGGATTTAAATAATTTAAAACAGTTTGGGAAATATCTTTACTCTGCTCTAAGCATGTTTGTCCCACATGATGCATCCTCACTGAGGACAGATACCTGAGTGGGCTTTGAGACAGCCTGCTCTGCAAGAAGCATTTTTGGGATAATTAGTCCAGTCTCAGGAGGCTCATTAGCTCAAGATGAGGTGATAACATGTCTGTGTCCTACTCCTTGTTCCAGGCATTTATCAGACAAGTTTTTAGGAGCTACCTGGAGATGCATTGCACCCTACACAAGTAACTGGAGACTCCTTCTCACTGACAAAAGGAAGGATGAATATTTCCCTGACTTTATGGTCTTTGAAGCTTGTGTTGTAGGTTTTTTGGCAAGTGAGCTGAACCTACAGGGTTGGGTCACACCCCTGCATTACCCTGTTAGAAAAGTATAAGAAGAGAATGTGGTTCACCTAACAAGTGTTTTTGTTTTCCTCATTTTCTTTTAAATGAAATCACAGAATTATATTTCCAATCCCATTCCTGTATGTTGTGCAGCAGCTGATCATGTTTGTGCATGGGAAAGGATGAAAGGTCTTTGTCTTCCTTCATCCTGCTCTCTCTACCTACCAGGGGAAACAATGGTAATTATGTTTTTCACCAGGCCACTCTATAAAAATTATTTTTTAAAACAAGTATCTTTAACCTTTCTTTCCAGAAAACCCCTGGTCTCTTTGGATCTGGACAAGTGACATCAAAAATGCAGGAACAGATGCCACCATCTTCTTCCAGGTTTATGGAGACAAGGGGAAGTCAGATGAGATGAAGCTGGACAACAATTCAGACAACTTTGAAACAGGACAGACTGACAAATTCATGGTATGAATCTTCTGCAAGTGGTAGATTTGGGTTGGTATTGCTTTCTGGGCCTTTGGCTTCAATCTTGGGCAGAAAATTATCAGCATGAGATTTTTTACTCCATTAGATCCTTCTAAAGTTGGGGTGAGGTCACTCCATTTCGTGGTGATGCAAATTATTTACTTGCCTATGGACATGGCTTGTCCTCCCAAAACAGGGAATTGGCTGGTGTTTTTGACTTCTCTGTGATTTAGCTCTTAAAAGATGTTCAGAGGTGCCCTTAGTGTGCTTGCTTTACTGTCTCACAAAAATGGACATTGCACCTTTTTTCCCCATTTACAGATAGAGCTTCCTGATCTTGGCACCTTTTATAAGCTGCGGATATGGCACGAGAAAAGAAATCCCTTTGCTGGCTGGCATCTGAATAAGGTGAGGGGACTGAAGGGGAAGGTAGACCTGGAAAGCCAGGCTGGTGACAGAGGTCTGCAGTGCCAGTCCTGGGTCACTGTGCCCCTCAGCTGGCAGCTGAGCTTGATGTGTAGTGCTCTGAGGTGCCTGCCTTGTCAGAGGATAAAATGGTCTAAAGATGCACCAGGGATGGTTTCGATTGAATATTAGGGGAAATTTCTAGACCAAAAGGGTTGTCCAGCCCTGGCACAGCTGCCCACATCCCCTGGAGGGATCTAAAAGCCATGTGGATGTGGCACTTGGGGACATGGTTCAGCAGTGGCCTTGGCAGTGCTGGACTTGGTCATCCAAGAGGACTTTTCCACCCCAAATGGTTGTGTGATTCTGTGTGTGCGAAAGCAGAGCAATGGGCAGAGGCAGCTCCCAACAGCCCAGACTGAAGGTGAAAATCACATTTCCCACCCTTCAGTCAGACAACTGAAGTACTCACCTCACTGCCACCAGGCTTTTTTTCCTTGCTCTTCAAAAACTTCCGATTCGTAGACATCATTACTGTACAGAAAGGCAAACCCACTCCTTCTATGGTTTATTTACACTGCCCATAATAAAAAAACCTGATTCCAGCAGAAATTGTGCAGTGGAGTAATCCTGCTCTCCTGCATTGTTATGGAGCTGTGAAGCCATCCACTGCCAACACCCATCTCCAGGGGTAGGAGGGCATCGAGTGCTGCTGCTGTCACCGTGTGGTGGGAGAAGGTGTCTGGCTGGGATCTTTTTTGACAAAGAAATTGCTGGTCAGAATTTGGGCCACTGCAATCATCCCTGAGATGAGTAAGAATGTTTGTACCTTCCTCAGCTATGTATTTCCCTGTGGTATCTTATTTTCCTGCACAAAAATTATGGAAGGAACAGGAAGGACAAGAGGTAACTTAGAGTGTGCCTAGGATTCCGTTTTGGCCAAACTGTCCAAGTCAGCCTGGTTAGGATGCATGAAACGCATTGATGTTCTTATGGTTGGACTCCTTTTAGGTCTTTTTCAACCTAAATCATTCCATGATTCTATGACTTTACGAAAATCAGTCTGTCCACATACACCCAGCCTGATGTTTTCTGGGTGCATCAGGCTTGTGGCACATGAATCCCATCCACTGTAGTGTCTAGGAGATTATATGAATCCTGAATGATGCTTTGCTCCAGTCCTCACACGTTTCATGCCTGGTTTGCTTCATGTCAGGTCAGGCTTCCATTTTCTATCACAAGAACCTAAATAGCCAAAAGTCAGGCCAAAAGTCCCTCTAGCCCACATCCTCTCTCCTGTGTCACATAAGGTTGTGGTTAAGGAAGTGTGAGAAAAAAGACAAGCAATTATGATACTTCCTCCTAACATTCTTTCAGGTTTTGGCTATTTCCAGTTAGACACTTACTTCCTAAACTGATCTACCAAACAGAAAGCATTTAGGAGGGTTTTATTTTCAGTTATTAGTTCAACGTTTCCAGCCTCCCCTTGAACATTTAAACTTTCAGCAACCTCAATAGCTTTTGGCAGGGACATGACAGGCCGATTGTGTCCTCTTTTTTTGGCTTAGAAGTTTGTTCAACAGGCATCATTTGATGCCCTGTATTTCTTGAGGCAGAAAAGGGAACAGCTGATCCCCCTCTGCCTTCTCCATGTCACCTGAGATTTCACAGACCTTCAACATACCCTTCCTTTACACATTTCAACAGACAACTGCAGACCACCACCTTATTTGCTCATTACTCCTTTGGGAACTACTGCAGGTCTTTTTTCAGTGGTTCTGCCATTTTTTGAGTTTTTTTTCTCACTGCACTGATTCTCAGAAGCGAGAACCAGCAGCACAAACACCATCCATGATTTGCTCCTTGGAGTTATAGAGTGGCACATGATGAGTCATTTTCAGAGCCACAGAATCCCTCAAAACTTCCTCAATGCCATGGAGTGATTGGAAAAAGGAGGAATGAAAAGCTGTGACAGACTTTGCTCCATGCATCACTACAGTGCACAAGTCAGTCTCATTATTAATGTGTTTTATTTCTCTGCTGCTACCTACTCTTGCCTCCCTGGCAAAAACCTGTCAGGATCTTGTTTCTTTTTTGCCTTTGAGCCTCTGAACTCACGCAGTGTTTTGGTTTAATTAAGGTAACTCTGCTGAAAACGCTGACAAAAGAAAAATACTCATTCCACTGCGGCCGCTGGCTAGATATAAATGAGGAGGACAATGAGATCGTGCGGGAGCTCCCTGCCGAGGGATCTCTGGTGACTGAAGTCATGCCAGGTGAGAGCCACAGGCTCTGTGCAGGGGCTTGCTTAGGACCTGAATAGAAAGAAACTCCCTTTGTGTGAGAGATGCACAAGCAGACCGATGCAATTCAATTAACTTCTCTTTCTGGCACTTTCTCTCTGCAGTATTTTCCATGTGCATCATTAGCTGAATGAAGCCTGAGAAATCCCAGCCTTTTATTAATTTTTTTTTTTTTTGAGCAGATTTCTCTTTGGTGGGAAATGGGAGAGATCTGTCCACAGCACAATTGTTTCCAGGGCTTGAGTTTTTTTAAACTTGTAATTTTTTTTTCTGGTTTCCCTTAAGATATGAAACATAAGGTTTGAGGAATATTCATGGAAAGCAAACTTAGCTGAAATGCAATCTAAAATTTGACAATCATATTTTGGGCTTTAAAGTTTTATTTGGTTATATGCAAATTTATGCAGCTGTATGTATAAATATATAGTAAGTTGCACAGCACAGTGGTGTGTGCATATGTATCTTTCAGTATGCATGAGCAATCCAAACTATTTACTCTTCTAATTGAACTGGAGATTTAATTAAGGAAAGCTGCAGAACTTTGCCCTGGCTTTCTGAAGTGGCCACTTCTGCCCTGACCTTGTGTCACAAGAATTAAATCTACTTAGAGGGAGAATTTAGGAGAGCAGAACATCTCAAGGTAGCCAGTGAGATTTTTCATCTTTCCACCAAAGCACCCACACTCTGTAGACCTTGAGTCTCCCATTTCCTGAAATCTCTGGTTCTGACATTGGTGATCTGCATGCAGTGGAGCAGTTTCTCAGAAGAGGAAGAGTAATTGTAATTGCAGATGTTATTAAAATGTAAATAAACCTGGTTTTGAAATGTATTTTTAATCAGTTGTGGAGAGGGCAGCTTGAATCCTCACTCAGGCACTTTCCTGTGGGGAGAATTTGTGCTGAGCAGAGGTGAGATGCAGCTCCTCTGTGTTGGGCTTGTAGGTGGGTTTTGGAGGGAGGGTAGGAGCAATGCTTCTTGTCCCTTCCCCAAGCTGGAGAAAAGGGGATCTCTCTCAAGAAGCTGGTCTGTGGGCTGGCTCTTCATTGTGATATTCCTTCCTGGAAATCCTTCAACCAATGGGATGGGAGGGCAGAGAGGAGGGCATGGTCAAGGGGAGGAAGGTGGCAGATCAAAACCTATCCAGAAAAACAGTATGAAGACCTTAAAGGTGAAAAGCAGGCAAGACAATCCAACCCTCTGCATAAAGTTTGGGCTCTTGGAGGGATGATCTTAGGGGTCTTCTACAACCTTTATGATGTAATAGTTTTATGATTCTATGATTATAACAGTCTGAAGGGGATGGGGCCAACTGGGCCTGCCTTGTCCCATGAATCCAACACAAAGAGCCCATTACTCAGGTCTCTGAGCACTTGTCCCTTTCTAACTCTTTTTGTCTGCCTGCCATAGCCCTGGATGCTGAAAATGTTGTTTTCCCCACACACATTGCAAGGTTCCCCACTCCCAGGGCCATCTTGGGAAGGCAGAAGGGAAGGTAGCAGGACAGGGGCACTCCATGAGGTTTTTCTTGAAAGTGCCAACATTTCTATGTCCTTGTTTGGAGGATTTTTACGGGTTCTCTCAATGCTTCAGGTTGTCCTACTTCGGCTTTTCCTGATGCCAAAAGGATTTTTTGCTTTTTCTTCTATATACTTTTTACACAGTTCTCTGTATCCACAAGTATCAGCATGCATGCTTGTAAGCCTCTAGGTCTGATAACTTAGCCTGGTTTCTTGGTGTCCTGCAGGCCGGGAGACCAAACACCCCAGAACTGCAGAGTTAGAAGACCAAACATTCTACTATTGTAAGAACTCAAGGTCCCCTAGCAGAATAGAGTCTGTAAACTAGAAGTTAGCCCACCCCAGCCCCCTTATTGGGCCCCCTTGTTAGATCTGCTAATGAGTAAGGTCTTTAATTGTATACTTGACTGGGGGGAGGAGGGCATTGCGACGCATTCTACCTGGGTGAAGCAATGCATGGAATGGGATCATATTAAAATACCGAGGTAAACGACCTCCAACCCTCTAACCATGTCTGGGTTTTCTTCTTTCTAAGACCGGGAAAACGCATCATTCCCCCACTCCTTTTCCTAGCGGTAATGTGGAAGTGCACAAGCCAATACCTCAGCAGAAGAGCCAGCTGGAAGTNAGCCCAAAAGCCAATACCTCAGCAGAAGAGCCAGCTGGAAGTGCGAATGCTTAAAGTTAATTAAAAGCCCATAAAAAAAAACCCAAAAAAACCCACAGGAAATTTAAATTTTGATGGCATTGCTGGGGTGGTGTCACTGATTTGTGTGTCCCCAGTGACCAAGTACCGCGTGACGGTGTGCACGGGCACGGTGAGCGGGAGTGGCACCGACGC
>VZTZ01050915.1:0-18397 GCA_013400955.1 Drymodes brunneopygia
GTCACAGGGGTTGGATCGGGCGTGCTGGGGGAGGTTGGGGAGCAGGGTGAGCCCTGGGTTTGGGGTGAGGGGTGTTTGAGGGGCCCTGGGGAGGGCGGGACTCCCTCTTTCCTGCCCTGTGCTGCAGCCCCAGCCCTCCGGGAGCTGGGAGAGGGTGGGGACACCTCAAGACCTGCTGGCACAGGGGGCTCCTGGTGTTTGAGTGGTCTGGGGGCTCCCATGGGCTCTGCCAGAGCTGCTGCTGGGGGCTGCAGGCTGGGGTAGATAATAGAAGGAAATCTGTTATCTCCTGCTTTCATGTCCTTACCTGTTACAAAGTGAGACAAACACAAATCCTTTTTTTTTTCTGGTTCAGGTGTAAATTCAGGTGTTTTGTCAAAAATAAGGCAGTAAAGTACTTTCACATTTGTCAACTCTGAGTTAAAAGAGTCTTTCAAAGTTGACAAGAGCAGGGGAGAGAAAATAATCTGGTCATTTTGGAGTGCTGAATGTGACCAGGTGGAAGGAGGGGCTGCTCCCCCTGTGATCTCTCTCTCCTGAGTTGGCTCACTTCACCCCTTCATTCCTGCACCTGCAGGGATGAAAAATTCGGGAATTTCCCTCCACTCTGACTCTGTGCAGGTCCCTGGAAGGTTTGCTCTCAGGGTTCCTAAAGGTGATGGAGCAGCTGGGGGCAGCTCCGTGCCTGGCAGTGGTGAAGATGTTGACCAAGATATTGATAAGTTTTTCCTTTTGGGAAGGTTCTCACTCCCAGCAGTGAATCCCCAGCTGCTTTCTGCCAACCAGCTGTTGTGTTTGTGTCCTTGCAGCCACCGAGTACCACCTGGGCCTGCTGAAGGCCAAGCTTGCCAAATACAGAGCTCAGCTGCTGGAACCCTCCAAATCCCCGGCTGCCAAGGGCGAGGGCTTCGATGTGATGAAATCAGGAGATGCCCGTGTGGCACTGATTGGTTTTCCTTCTGTGGGGAAGGTCAGTGGGTGCCTGTGGTCACTCTGTCCCCAGGCTGTGCTTTGCAGTGGCTGCAGGGCAGGTTTGGGGTCGTAGAACCCCGGAATGGGTTGGGAGACACCTTAAAGCTCTTCTTCTGGGATCCCACCTGGAGTCCTGGGCACAGTTCTGGTGTCTCCAGCTCCATGGAACAGTTGGAGCAAGAGGCCACGAGGTTGGAGAGAGGACTGGAGCACCTCCCCTGTGGAAACAGGCTGAGAGAGTTGGGGCTAGAGGTGAGAAGGTTGTGTGGAGACCTCACAGCACCTTCCAGTACCTGAAAGGGCTACAGGGAAGCTGGAAAGGGATTTTTTGTCAGGAACTGTAGTGGCTGGAAAAGGGAGAATGTATTCACTCTGAAAAAGAGGAAATTTAGGTGAGATATATGGAAGAAATTCTTCCCTGTGAGGGTGGGGAGGCCCTGGCACAGATTCCCAGAGAAGCTGTGGCTGCCCCTGGATCCCTGGCAGTGCCCAAGGCCAGGTTGGACAGGGCTTGGAGCAACCTGGGACAGTGGAAGGTGTCCCTGCCCATGGCAGGGGTGGAATGAAATGGGCTTTAAGGTCCCTTCCAACCCAAACCATTCCATGATTCTATGATCTAGGTGGGAGTTGGAGATGGGGAAGCACTCCTTCATTTTGTGTGCTGTGCCCTGTGGGAACAGCCTGAAATTTGTTCTTGCCCTGCCCCAGCACTGCTGAGGAAAGAGGGACATGCAGGATTTACCTCAGTCCCTGTACCTGGAACAGCCACAGCACAACTTCCACAGCCTGGGGAGCGCTCTGGTGTTGCTTGTTTTGCTGAGCCTGTTCATTTTCCTGCCTGGTGATGCTGATCTCTTGCCTTTCAGTCCACGTTTTTGAGTTTAATGACCTCGACCGCCAGTGAAGCTGCGTCGTACGAGTTCACCACGCTGACCTGCATCCCAGGAGTCATAGAGGTACGTGGGATTCTCCTCCCTTTGGCATGGAAGTGGTGGCACACCCAGCTCTGTAAATGTGTGTTTGAACTCCAGGATTGGCTGCCTGATAAGGATTTTTGTGCTGCTCTTGGACTGACCAGAGCAATACAACAATTCTCAACGGAATTTTGTATAACCGTTGTCGGTGCCAGTGACCAGCTGGCTGCAAACCTTGACAGATTTGTTTTTAATGAAGCTTTACAGTGGCAATCTGTGCTGTGATCACTTTCAAAACAAAATGCAGTTATTCCTGTCCTTGAGGGGCTTTATTAGTGGTGACCTCAGCATCCATCAGCAAAGCAAACCATAAAGGGCATCAAACTGAAAAGTGGCCAAGAGTAATGAGGAAATCTGGGTCAGGATGGAAAGGGGAGTTAAATAATGAAAGTAACTGTATTGATGGGGAAAGGACTTCAATGTAACACATTCAAGCACAGCTGTGAGCTGCAACAACAGCTGGGGAGCCAATGCCCTGCAAATCTTAGGAATGAGAGTCTCCTGGGTTTTTTCCTGGTAATATAAGACCTGCAGCACACCTGAAATTTGGTCTGTCACAGTAAAAGATGTGTCACTTGTTCATTACTGATTTTTCTCATTAGACCAAGAAAGGACGGGTTGTTTTTCGTTTCTATTCCCCAAACTTGGGAATACGTGAGTGCTGTGCTGTTTTGTTGGTGCTTTGTCCAGCTGCAGTCACAGGATGCTTTAGGGGGTCAGGATCTAATGCACAGCTGTGTGTGCTGCTGAACACAGCCCATAGCTCTGGAATTTGCCTCAGGACAGAGCCATGAGCTTTGTGCAGAGTTCTCTACCCTGACATTTCCACTTTCCACAAGATTTGGACCCCCAGCATGTGTTTGGGGCTTTTGGGGAAGCTCAGGTGCCCTGCAAAAAGCCTTCAACTTTCCATCCTTCCATTTCCTTTTCAGTACAAAGGAGCCAATATTCAGCTGCTGGATCTGCCTGGAATCATCGAAGGAGCAGCACAAGGTTGGCTCACATCTGTGTTCATGTACAGGAGGGATTTGCCCTCAGTAGTGTCCCTGGGTGTCTCAGATGTTCACAGATTTCCTGGGACAAGAGTTCCTACGTTGTCTTCCCAAATTTTTGGGTCCTTGATCCTATGTGAGGCACGATTCCTGTCCCTGAGCCCACGTAAGGGTCTATATGTAGCACAGAGATGGTTTTCTGGAGGTGGGAGCCAAAGCAAGCAGTCACTTCTCAGCTCCTTGCCCGAGTGTGAAGTGGCTCATCTGTTTTCTGGTACTGAGGAAATCTATAGAAAGATGCTGGAGAGGCGGAGGGGGAATTACAGCAAAACACCAACCATGTTTGAGTAATTCCCTGAGTTCCTGCCAGTCCTCCCGTGACTCCTGATTCTGGGAAGAGATGTTGGCTTTGTCTCCCTGTGTTGTCATTGACCTCGTTGGCTGGTTGTGTCTGAGGATAGTTTAGGAAATCAGGGAGTCATGGAACATCTGGGAGGGGACCCAGAGAGATCATCCAGTCCAACCCCTGGCCCTGCACAGGACACCCAACAATCCCACCCTGTGCCTGGTGCTGTCCAAACACTCCTGGAGCTCTGGCACCCTCGGGGCTGTGCCCATTCCATGGGGAACCTGCTTGACCACCCTCTGGGGGTAAAACCTTTTCCCAATATCCAACCTAACCCTCCCTGACACAGCTCCAGCCATTCCCTTGGGACACCAGAACAGTGCCTGTGTTTCCTAAGGCACCTTGTGGCACTGATTTCCTCTCTGCTGAGCTCTCTGTGCTACCTGGAGCTCCTGCCAGAGCTCCCAGCAGCTGCGTACAGCCAGAACAGCACTGCAGGATCTTTTGCCTTGCTTTCAAGCTGCTGCATGGGACAGGAGCTGTCCCCATCTGTCACAGAGCTCAGCTCATTCCTCTTGCTGATGTGCACCCACCTCCTGTCTCCCCAGGGAAGGGCAGAGGCCGGCAGGTGATTGCTGTGGCCAGGACAGCAGATGTTGTTATCATGATGCTGGATGCCACCAAGGGCGAGGTGCAGAGGTGAGTGTGAGCTGGGCACAGGGGTGGGCCAGGCTCAGGGCTTCCCACGTGCCCAGAAAATGTGCCAGCTCCCTGAGGAATTGTGGAGAGCACCTGGGGAATGAGGAATTAAATTATTGAGTACGAGATGGGGGTTTTGTTCCACACTGACTGGTGTGGGTGCTCAGCTGAAGGGTCATTCCTACAGCATGGCTGTCAGAGATGGGAATGTCAGCCCGGATTTCCACCACCTACATTTAGGTGGGTTTTAGGTTGTAATGAAAGCTTGTGGCAGGGCTGTATCAACACAAGAGTCAAAAAGGAAAGGTCTGGGTGTCACCTGGCCATGCTCAGCCTCTCAGGTGCTGTGTCCCTGCAGGGCCTTGCTGGAGAAAGAACTGGAATCTGTAGGAATCCGGCTGAACAAAAGCAAACCAAATATCTACTTCAAGGTGAGGCTTCCTGAGCTCCTGCAGGCACAGCTTGTATGTGCCTGTCTGCTCAAAGCTGAGCTCACTCTGTGCTGCCCCTCATGTTGGACAGGCTGAGGGGGCTGTGGGTTTTGCAGAATGTCCTTACATTGCTTTTTGCCTCCTGCAGCCCAAGAAGGGTGGAGGCATCTCCTTCAACTCCACTGTCACGTTGACTCAGTGCTCTGAGAAGCTGGTTCAGCTCATCCTCCATGAATACAGTATCCTTTCCTAAAACAGGACTCCCTTAAGCCATCAGCAGCTCATGGTTCAAGTGCTTCCTGCTGTGGGACAGCCTTGGTGTCACTTTGGTGCTGGCTGATTGGCACCAGGCTGACACAAGGCAGCTCAGCCTGTGTGGTGTGTTGGGATTTGGGCCTTGACAGTGTCCACCTCAGAAATCTTCAACGCCGAGGTGCTGTTCAGAGAGGATTGTTCCCCTGATGAGTTCATTGATGTGATTGTAGGAAACAGGGTCTACATGCCGTGCCTCTATGTGAGTATCCTGGGCAGCCTGGCTCCTGTCACATCCAGCATCTCTTTTCTGTGCCAAAGGAAAACGTTGGAACTTCATAGAATCATGGAATGGTTTGGGTGGGAAGCGACCTTAAAGCTCATCTCATTCCCCCCCTGCCACGGGCAGGGACACCTCCCACTATCCCAGGTTGCTCCAATTCCTGTCCAACCTGGCCTTGGACACTTCCAGGGATGGGGAGTCCACAGCTTCTCTGGGCACCTGTGCCAGGGCATCACCACTCTCACAGGGAAGGATTTTTTCCCAATATCCCATCTAACCCTGCCTTCTCAATTTAAAATCATTCCCCCTTGTCCTATTACTCCATGCCCTTGTTCCTGGCTCCTAAAACGGTAATGATTTGGGGTTTAAGAGGTGGAAAACGGCTCGACAGGGAGGTTTTTTTATAGGCTTTGGATGTGCAGCCGTGCTGTGTGTGTTCCCTGAGCCCTCTTGTGGCTGGTGCAGCCCTGGAGCAGCAGAGCTTCCAATCCTGGTGCCTGGGATTTGCTCCCACGTGTGGAGCTTCTGATTCCCCTGCTGCCAGCTCAGTGCTCAGCTCCTCACGTCTGGTCCCTTGTGTGCCAGAGGTCCCTTTAGGGCTCTGTTTGTAGCCACTGGGTCTGTATGAAATCAAAGACACCAGAGAACGTGTTCCAAGTCATCCCAAAGGGAGAATTTTAAAAGGCCAAAATTTATATTCAGGCTTCTGAATTTTAATAGTTTGTTTTACTGAGAGTCTTGGCTTAGCCTCTGACAGAACCCACATTTCTGTTTCAGGTGCTGAAGCTACCTTGTTATTTGTACATGTTGCTGAGTTGCCTTTCTAAGGGCTGTGCTGTTTTCCCTTTGGTTTAGGTTTATAACAAAATTGACCAGATCTCCATGGAGGAGGTGGATCGTCTTGCTCGGAGGCCCCACAGTGTTGTCATCAGGTAGGAGCTGCCACACTGCCTTTTCTGCTGGTTTGCCTGGTGTGGGGTTCATTTCACACCCATTTCTCCAGCTTCTCCCAGGAAGTGACTTCTCCCAGGGTGAGAAGCAGAGCTGCTGTGCAGCTTTTCCCAGATTTCCTTCCCCTGGAGAGGCAGGCAGCTTGGCTTCTCTGTGCTGTCTGCAGGTCAGAGTCAAGCAATCTGGCTTGTTTCCTTAGAAGTGCTGATATATCTGTTGGGGCTTTGCTGCTTCAAAGCTGTTCACCCTTCTGGAATCATGGAATGGTTTGGGTTGGAAGGGGCCCTAAAGCTCATCTCATTCCACCCCCTGCCATGGGCAGGGACACCTTCCACTAGATCAGGTTGCTCCAGGCCCCATCCAACCTGGCCTTGAACAGTTCCAGGGTTGGAGCAGCCAGAGACTTTCTGTGCAACCTGTTCCAGTGCTTCTTCACCCTTATAGTAAGGAATTTCTTCTTCCTATCTGATCTAGCCCTGCCCTGATTCACTGTAAGGTCATTTCACCTTGTGTTTCTCCTTTCCTTGCCTTGTTAAAGACTTTCCCCTCATTCTTCAGCACTTTTAATAAAGACGTTTCACCTTGTTCTTCTGGATCCCTAAATCACACCAGCAGTAAACAGATATTCCTGGTGTTTTGCAGCTGTGGCATGAAGCTGAACCTGGACTACTTGCTGGAAAAGCTCTGGGAATACCTGGCACTCACCTGCATCTACACCAAGAAACGGGGACGTAAGTGACCATGAGAAGCTTTGAAAGGCACAAATGCTGCTGCTGCTGATGGAAGGCAGCCAGGCTGCCAGCAGGGCTGGTGCCTTGCAAATGCTGGAATTACACCCTCTCTAATCATCTTTCAGCTCTTGGGAAATGCTTCCTGCTCTGTCTGATCCCGCCATGTGTGGATCCCACCATGGCCTTCCTGTTGTGTTTTACAAGAGCTGAGTTTTCAAAAGTCGTTGCATGATAGAAGGGAACAAAGTGTGCAAGTTCACAGCTTTTTTTCCTTGTTATGCACACTGTGATGAACTTGTTCAACCCATCACAACCCAGAAGAAGTTTCCTGTTCCTGCTGCCAGAAATTTGGTGATTCCCATGCCCTTGGAAGTGCCTTTGATCCTCCTTTTGCTTTATAACCCAATTGCAGCTTCTCCCAATGATGAAGGCACATCTGTTACTTGCTCTGTTTGGCTGTGAACAGCTGAACTTGGATGGATGTGAGGAGATCAAGGAATTTCCTCCGAGCTTGTTAAGCTCTGAAATCTTGGGGATTTTGGTTTTCCTTGAGCAGGTGTGTTTTGACTTGGCTGGTTTTGTTTCTCGTAAGTCAAGGGTTTGGGATGGAGTTGGATCAGGTGGGTTGTGAGGAAGCTGCTGACAGTGTGGAGTGGGTAATTGCCCTTGTGGGGAGTGGAGAGCTGATTTGGTGCTTTCAGGTACTGGATCCCTGTTCTGTCTGGGAGCAGGAAGGAGGAATTTGGGAGTAGTAAGCACAAGGTGATGTGAGGTGGTGTCAGCATTTTAGAACACACTTGATAGAAATCCAATGCTTTTTTCCCCCCCTTCTGCTTCTCCACAGAGAGACCAGACTTTACAGATGCCATTATTCTACGGAAAGGGGCCTCTGTGGAACACGTGGTAATTTTTCTGCATCTTTTACATTTCCCTGTGTGCAGTTCCTCTTGGACCTGCTGTGATTTGTGCTTCATAAAGCTCAGGACATGTCAGTGTTTGGTTGGGCTTCTCCTTTTGTTTTGCCTTTACTGATTTTATCTGCCTCAGATTTCTTTCACAGCTGCTGTAAAAGGTTTAAACAATAATTATTTAATGCAGCCCAGTGAAAAATGCACATGGAAGCAATGGAATGGGGCTTTATGTGAGCTGTGATTCCTGTGTCTGTTCTGTATTGTTTCAAGTGCTGTTAACTGACTCCTAAAGTCTTTATTGTAATTTCTGCCATAGACCTGGGTTTCTTTTAATTCCTGGCTATTGAAAAAGTTGTTTGCAAAGTGGTGTCATTTAAATACTTCAACTTCTGCCTGCCTGTCTTGCAGTGCCATCGGATTCACAGATCATTAGCCAGCCAGTTCAAATATGCCTTGGTGTGGGTAAGTGTTGCACAGCTACTGAAATTCCTGTTTTCAGGTGTCTCTGACTGGTCTTCTAACCCTTCTCCCCATTTTTTTGCTTCAAAGGGGACAAGCACAAAGTACAGCCCTCAAAGAGTGGGCTTAACCCATATGATGGAGCATGAAGATGTCATTCAGATTGTAAAGAAGTAGCTGCTGGTGCCTGGCCTTATCTTTAATCACTGCAATTGGAACTGACCACATAAAAACAAAACAAAACGCACCGAAAAAAAAAAAAGAAAAGCAAAAAAATAAAAAGGAAAAGGGAGATGTGTTCCAGAGCCAAGAAAGCTTCTGTGAAGCTCCTTCTCTTGGAGGAAGGCAGAAAATGAGGCTACTGTGCTTGCAGGTGGGGATGGGGAAGATGGGTTTCCATCTTGCAGCATTTCAGGCCAAGTGATGTTTCTTAAAAATGTAAAAGGAGCCAGTTCTAGGGCACAGTTCCACAGCCAGCAGTGTCCTGCCCCTCGTAGGGTTTGCACATGGATCCACGTGCATTCCCAGTGGGAAGGGTTTGGGTTTGTGTGAACAAATCTGGCCCTGTGCTTTGGGCTGAGAGAACATTGCTGATGCTTTGCTGCTTTATCCATTCACTTAATTTAAGCATTGATCTGAAACAGAATCAGAGTTCTCCCTCCCCTGCTCGCTGGACACGTCTCTGCAGCTGAGACAACCCCAATTTTTAATGGTCCCACCCCAATTAACATTAAAACCTGGCACTCTGTGCCTCTCCATAGCCTTGCACAGTGGGGTTTGTAGGACATCCTGGTCCAACTGGTACTGAGAGATGAGAATTTTAACTGGTAATGGTTAATTAATCTGGCCAGACTGCAGTGGGGTACGATCCAAGAGCTGTAGTCTGGGGTGAGGATTCACTCTGGGCATATCACTTATCAAGGAGCTGCCTTGGGAACTTCCTCCTTTTTTGGGCAGGAGTTGTCCTGCCCTTTAATCCCCAACCTGGGGTTCTCCTCAACCATGCCCCTAAATTCCAGTCACAGCTCTTTGGAGCTCAAGGTACCACCCCATGCCATGAGTTTTACCCCAGCCCTTTTAAACATTGCTTGTCTGGATATTGTTCATCGGAAATCTGGGATTTTTGTAATCATGCTTTTCCATTGAATACTGTTGCTAAACAATTCAGAGTGCCTGATAGAGGACAGCTCTTGCCTTCTGGGATCCAGAGCTGCCAATAGCTTTCATTTTCTTTCATTGGAAAAGGGTTCGGTCTGACGTGGATGCAGAACTGTGAGGACAGGTGTGATACCTGTCTGAGCAGGGTTCCTCCCCTCCTCCCTGCTCCTCCCCACCCCTCACAACCTGATCGAGCAGAAATGGAAGGATTATTTTATTTGAGAAAATAAAAAAGTTGTTATTTCATGTGAATGGTGGGTAGATGGCTTGGTGTGTTTCCTAACTCTCTTTTTTACCTTTGGCCACCTGAGGAATCCTGGATGCTGTCCCAGGAGATTTAGGGGGCAATAGAAGGTGAAGTGGCTGCAAGAGACTGGTGATGGGAGATAAACAGATTCTATGCACAGTGCCCAAGCTAAGAAGGTGACTTTGAACTCTGTAAGTTCCCTTCCCTGTTCCTGGCTTTGTTCACAGCTGGAGTGCAGAGGAAATCCTGACCACAGACGCAGTGAGTGGAGAACAAGCTCCAAATGATCCCCATTATCCCTGTCTGGCAGTGGAGAGCTGGCCCTTCCCGGTGTGAGCTGGGTGGGATGCTGTTCCAGCACATTAACTCACCCTTCCCATTCCTGTGAAGGTCGCACAGGCTGAGTTGCCCTCACAAAGACTAATTTTGGTTTCGTTTTGTCCCTGAGTTTCTGACTTTCCCATCCAAATCCTGCAGCCTGCCAAGCCTTGGCATGGAGCCGGGCAACCAGAACTGCTGACAGGGCTTCATCCTCAGCCCAGGTAGTGCTGGGAGCCAGGGGATGCTTGGTGTGAGGCTGAAATGCACAGTGTTACCTGTTAAAACCTGTCCTTGAATAGCTGGTGCTACCTCAGTGTGGCTTTCAAATTGATTTTGGCATATCACTGTTAAAACCCCCACTGCCTAATTAGCCTCATTTAGGGAAATGGGCTTTTTACCCTGTTCAAAATGAGCAGATACATGATTAAAATTGGAATGGGGATGAAGTAAAAATAGTTAAGCTAGAAGAAGCCAACTTTTTTTTTTTTTTCTGAGAGTGTAGCTTTTTTGGCAGCAAGTTTATAGCTGCCTTTGAAAATGCACCATTTAATTGCAGCATTCCTTCTTTCAGGAGCTTCCCTAATTGTTCTGCACTGATGTTAAAAGCAGCAAACTTTGCAGTTTGTGCTGGAGTAAGTTTGGAGTGAGCCTCCAAGAGATCTCCAGGTCCTGAAAAGACAACATCCAAAGGGCGAGGGGGAAATCTGCTGCAGCCTTAGGGTTTTACAGGAGCCTCCTGAGGTTTATGGAATTTGCAGCATTTCAGTTTTTAAAGAGGTTTATAGAAAAGGTGGAGAGGGGCTTTCTACCAGGGCATGCAGTGACAGGAAAAATGGGAATGGTTTTAAACTGAAAGGGAAATACAGATGAGATGTTGGGAGGAGGTTCTTACCTGTGAGGGTGGTGAGGCCCTGGCACAGGCTGCCCAGAGAAGTTGTGGCTGCCCCTGGATCCCTGGAAGTGTCCAAGGCCAGGGTTTGGAGCAACCTGGGATGGTGGAAGGTGTCCCTGCCCATGGCTGGGGGTGGAACGAGAGGAGCTTGGAGCTCCCTTGCAACCCAAACCATTGTGGGATTTTATGCATTGCCCAGAACCCCTCACTGGGGAGCTGCTGAAGGGAACTGTGATCAGAGTCTCCTTGCTGTGTGCTGGGAGAAGAGCTCTCAGGAGGATGGGTGCAGGCAGGAGCTGTGAATTTGCCCCCAAAAGAGCAGCAGCCTGCATTTCTCTGCTGTAGGAGGAAAGCCTTGGCTGGATGATGCTCAAAGCCGCCCTCAGCAGCCCTGCAGGTGCTCTGTGCTGCAGCTCCTGCCATTCCCCTGCTCTTCCAGCCGCCTCCAGGCTCATTCATGCTGTTCCCAGAGGGCTGTGCTCATCCTGCCCCATCCCCGGGGCCGTTCCCCTGCCTGAGCACAGCGCTCCAGGTGTGGAGCAGGGCGGATCAGCTTCACCACAGCCCATCAGCCACCCTCCATCTAGCGCTGGGACCAGCGAGGGCTCGAGGCGTGCTCTGTTTAAAATGCCTGTTCCAGGCAATCAAGCAGGTTTGATTGGCTGAACACTCCTCTTATAATTTAATTTAGTCAGGAATCGTTTGCAAGGTAATAAAAAGCGACTCTGCCTCCAAATACATTCATTTAATTCAATGAGAGACGGTTGCTGCGGCAGGCTCGCCTCAGCCAGCTCCCCTCACCCCATCACGGTGACATCTCAAAGTGCTGCTCAGGGCCGTATATAAGAGTCACGATCCGCAGTGACAGCTTAATTGTCTCAAATGCTGACAAGGGTCACCCCAGCCAGCCATCGCGAGTGGCACAGAGCCGGCTGGGGAGGCTGCGGAGAGGAGGATTTATGGCTGGCAAATAGTTTTGAATTCCTCTGGTTGCGCCTGCTAAATGATGAACCTGCCCCGAGGGGATTGGGGCTATTGATTGTAATTTGCAGTTAAGCCCTCGCGTTCTGAGGAATCAGCATAATAAATACCCACCGCATTACGGCTGGGACGTGCCTGCCTGGAGGAGGAGGAGGAAGCGGAGGTTTTCCCGGCTCGGGTGCTGCAGCAGGATGCTCTCTCTGCCCCTGCATTTGGCAGAGCCACAGGCTCCATCACTGCGGGAGAATGGTCCCCAGTTTGGTGGGATGCAGGAGCCCAGTGCTGGAATGGGGAGAATGGAGTGCTGTGAAGGGGGGTGGGGTGTTCTGCTCGTCCAGGAGGGAGAGGATGCTCTGGTGGTGTTTGGGATGATGGGTCTTGATCCCTGCAGAACCTCTGCAGGTGGTTGGTCCCAGCCCAGCTTTAGAGAGGGATGTGAGGGGGTGCATTTGTTCCTGATTCTCATGTTCTGTGATTTTTTCTAAACTTCCATTGGTTTGGGGGCCAGAATGGGTCAGGGCCATTTTCCAGCTGTTCACATCTGGGCCACACTGAGGCTCATCTACATCCCAGAAGGGATGCAGGACAGTCCAGCTCTGTCACCAGTGGTGCGAGGGACAGGGACTACAGGAGGAGGGACCCTCACCCCTCCAGCTGCTCCCTCCCTGCTACTCCTCACCTCTGTGAGGGAAGATCAGCTCCCATCCCTCTGCTCATGAGTGGAGATGAGAATAATAGCAGTCATCAAATATGCATCGTGTCCCTCGGCACAGCAGAGAAGGTCCCGCAGCTGCCAGGGGAGGGATGGTCCCTGCAGGGAGCAGAGCTGGGAGCGTGGCACTGGCACAGCACCGAGCCAGCCCCATGCCATGCAGGACAACTGGCTACCCCAGGTGAGTGGCTGTGGGTGCCCCAGCTGGGTGGCACCTCCCTTGGGCTTACAGGTGCCGTGGTGGCTTGGCTGGGAAGGGACCTTTGTGTGCGCTGGTGGTTTTTACACAAATTCTGCAGTTCAAGTTCTCCTGGTCAAGGTGTGCAGTGTCCCCTCACCTCTGCCTGTCCCTGCCTGTCTGCTTGCTGTCTTTATCCTCCCTTATCTCACTTTCTGCCTTCCTACCTTCTCCACAGCCCCACATTCTCACTGTCCTCCAGAGGAGCCTCCCCTGAGCACCCCCTCCTTACCTGGAACCCTCTACCCCATGTTTCCTACCACCCCTTCCCTGCATTCCTTTTACCTCGGGGCTGTTTTGCCCCAGGAAAGTTTCCAGGCTTGGCTCTGGGGCTGAGGTGATGGCACAGGGCTGTGACCTGGCTCCAGGGCTGCCAGCCAGCATATTCCTGGGTGCATGCCAGCATCATGCCCAGCTGGTCTGTGCTTTCAGCACCTGCTCTGGCCTATCTCCTCCCATAACACCTCCCTTGTGGGGAGCAGGCAGCAGCTGGCAGGCAGGGATCACCATGCATTGCTCATGTGCTGGGTCCCCATCCTCATTTTGGAGGCAGGAATTGGAGGGGGTGGAAATCAGCCAAGTCAGGGGGTGAGGGGTGCGTGGGGGTGTAAGGAAAGACCCCACTGTGCCTCTGGAGCTTGGATGGACGTGCCACTGTCACATTGCTGTAAGGGTCCAGCTTATCCCCATTCTCCCAGCATCCCTGGAGCTGTGACTGGAGTGACAAGAGCTGTGGCTGGGCTTCCTCACCTGCTCGCAGGTGTTTGAAAGTGGATGTGCAGTGATGCAGAACTGAAGACAGGGAAGGGGATGTGGTGAGAGGTGCTGCCGCAGCCAGGAGCTGCCTGGGCTGGCTCCGCGGTGCCGAAGCACGGAGCTCCCGGCAGGCACGGCAGCGCCGGGGCCGGCGTGGTGTGGTGTGGTGGCACGGAGCCCTGCTCCGGCTGTAACTGGAAACACGCTGTAAGCGGACCCGGGGCCGGCTGGTGACCGCAGACCTGCCTGGAGACGTGGAGCTGCTGCCTCTGGAGCTCTGCCCGCCGATGCCGGCACTCCAAAGGTACAGTCCTGGGCAGCCGCGCGTCCTGCCGGGCTGGGGCGGGTGAACCCCCGAGGCCAAAGTCTCCATCCCCTCCCTGCTTCCAGCCATGGCACAGCCGCAGGCTGCGGCAGTGGGGCCGGAACTGCCCCGGGCCACGTCCCTGGGGTGAGGTGGCTTTCCCTGCCTCACCCACGTGCCTGGAGCCATTCAGGACTGACCTGACCAAAGGATGCCCTGGTAGCAGAGCCTTGGTACCCATTGCCACCGCAGAGACCCCTCACTGCTAGGTTTTGCACCCAGGGGTCCCTCCTGTGCTCTGCTGCTGGATGCAGCCATGCCCTGACACCCCAGAAACAGTCACCAAGTGTGGGTGCCCCTCCAACCCCCTGCATTTGCTTCAACCCCTCTGCGCCTGAGCACAAAAGCCTCTTGGCCAGCTCTGCCGTGCCAAAGGCAGGTGAACCCTGTGCCCAGGGTGAAGAACATGGGGAGGTGTTTTTGGGGTCTGGTATGGAGGCTGGGACCATGGAAGGCAGCATCTGTATGGGATGAAGCCCACTCTCTCTCCTTTTATTTCCCCTTTTGGAGAGCCCTTGCCATGGGCAGGGAGGCACCACGGGCACAGCCATGGCAACGGCACGGGAGCTGTGCCAGAGCCTGGGGCACTGAGAGCACTGCTGGGGCTGCTGCCCTGCCTGGGGGGGACAGAGGTAGGGACCACGCAGGGCAGTGGGGTGGTGGCAAGGACTGCACGAGTGATGGGATGCAGGGGGTGACCTGCAGCAGCTTTTCACCAGCCAGGCACCCCTTTGCTCTCTGCCAGCAGAGAGGGAAGGGCTGTGTCTGTGTCCGAGGTGGTTCCCTGTCACACCGTGGTGCCCAGGCTCTAAGTGCCCATGACAGGAGAGGGGTGGGTGGTGGTGTGGGGCAGGCACCTGCGCCCCTGGCAGGGCAGGCTCTGTCAGCCCCATATGGCTCAGTGGCCATGGCAGACCTGTGCATGGGCTGTGACAGTGCCAGGTAGGGCTCCCACAGAGTGATGATCCCGTGTGACTTGGGTTCTGCTGATGTTCCTTCCCACTGATCCTGTGTTTCCCCATAGACCCTCTCCTGATGCCTCCTCATCCCATTCTGCCCCTCTGCCCACCCTGCACTCCAGAGCTGCCTCCATCTCTGCAAACCAGGATGTGTCTGTCCCAGAAATGAATGAAGGGAGTAGGCAAAGCCATGGGATCACGGTGGATGTCTCTCTGCTGTAGATGTGGCAGGGAGGGACAAGGCTGGGGAGAACACAGTGCCAGGAGGCGCCAGCCTTGGGCTCTCATGTCCTGGGGGAGACCAGTGGGTTCAGTCCAGCAGCTGCTGCTGGTTCTTTGGTTCTGCCAGCTGCTGCACAGCTGGATGCTTCTGTCTCCCCAAACACATCCCCTGTAAGGGAGTGCAGGAGTGCACCATGCCCACCTCAGCCCCACTGCTGCCTGCAGCTGATCCATGTGGGACAGCGAGTTCCCACTCCTGCTGCTGCTGCTTAAACTTTGATGAGCTGCAGCGGCAGGAATCCAGGCCTGGCATTAACATTTGATGTGGTCACCCCGCGCCTGGGCACGTGTGAGCGCAAACACGCTGCTGGCACTGCCATGGGCCACACGTGTGGCACACACAACCCCTCCTGCCAGCCGTGTGTGGGCACGTGTGGCACCCTGCACGTATCTGCCACCTGGCACGGCATGAGGAGTGCCCCCGTGGGTTCTGTGCTCCTCCATGCTTCCCAGCAGGGCAGCAGAATTTGGTCCGGTCTTGGGTCACTCCCCTTGGGTGTGTTCCCACCGCTGCCTTGGGCTCTGCGGAGCTGCCACCTCTCTCTTGGTGCCGCCGTTCGGCTTCACGAATCCCTGGGCTTCATCCGTCCCCGTGCTGACTGAAGGAAGAGACTGATTCCTCAGGGAGGGGCAGAGGAAGCCCGGAGGCGTGGGGAGGTGGCAGGCTTCCGTTTTGGGGTAACAGTGCCGTCCCCTGCAGTGTCCCCCTGGGGAGATGCTCCCAGCAGCAGGGGCCCTTCCCTGCTCCTTCGGAAAAGTCTTGGGGCTGGCGTGGTGCATCCCTTACATTATTCATGCCTCCGCTAGCCCGGCGGTTGGGTTACAGCCGGAGCCCAGGCACCGGCACCGCGCTGCCGACTCGCGGGGTGCGCGGGAGGCAGGAGCAGCTCCGCCGGGCTGCCCCGGGCCGTGTCCCGCCGCCCCAGCGCCATGCCAAGCGGGCGGCCACCGGCGCCCGAGGGAGCCACGCACGGGCATGTGCCTCTCCAAACCCGGGCACAGGTAAATACCCAGCCGGGGCAGGCGGCGGGGTCGGGAGCCGGGAGCAGGCTCCTGCCAGCGCAGGGCATCACCTCCTAGGGCCCCGCTGGGGTCGGAGCATGAGCGCCCGCCACTGCCAGGATGGCCGGCAAGAAGGGAGAAGCCAAAGGGAAGGGGGGCAAAGGGAAAGGGAAGAATGGCAAGAAGGGCAAGAAGGAGGATCCTAACGAGTCAGAGGATGCCTCGGATGCGGAGCTGCTGAAGGCAGAGGAGAGTGAGGAAACGGAGGTGGTGGAGGAAAAGGATGTGGTGGAGGAGGAAAAGGAGGTGGTGGAGGAGGAAAAAGAGGAGGAAAAGGAAGAAAAGGAGAAAGATGAGGAGGAGGCAGCTGCAGAGGAGCCCAAGAAGGGGAAGGGGAAGGAGAAGAAGGGGATGCCCAAGGTAGGAGTGGGGAAGAAGCTGGGCCGTGGGAAGAAGGAGAAGCAGGAGACGGCGGAAGAGGAGGGCGAGGGCAGTGCTGCAAAGGGCAAGAACATGAAGGGCACCTCCAAGCTGCTGATGGGGCTGGCAACCGACAAGAAGAAGAAAGGGGCCAAGGGTGCAGAGGCCAAGGGCCAGCCCAAAGAATCTGTGGAAGCCAGCCCAGCCGAGGAGGAGGCGGCAGCGCCGCCGAAGGCCCGGGCCAAGCGGAGCCTCCGCAGCACCTCGAAGCTCTTCATGGGCTTCAAGAACCTGGGGTTGCGTCGGCCCAAGAAGGGGCAGTTCAAGAACACCTCCCGCTTCTTCTGGGGGCTGCATAAGCACAGCACCAAGAAGAGGAAGAAGAAGAAGAACAAGGCAGTGCTCAAGTCCACCTCCAACCTGATGATGCGCTTCAAGCAAGTGGGCAAGAAGAGGAAGGAGGAGGCCAAGAAGGAGGCCCCATCGAAGCCATCCTTCCTGCTGCTGCGGCAGGGCGGGCAGATCCCCGAGAACAGCGAGTCGCTCTTCCGCCGGCGCCCGGAAAGGAAATTCAAGCCACGGGCGCAGGTGCTGAGCAAGGCGGCCGCCGCCACGGGCTGGCTGGCCAGGAAGGTGCTGTCGCGGCGCGGGCGGCTGGTGGGGGGCGGCCGGGCGACTGACACGGCCTGGCTGTCCCGTATCGGTGCCAAGAAGCTGCCGTTCCCCGCGGAAGATGAGATCCTCAGGCACCGGGCCAACATGAAGCGGATCCCTGGCAGCGCGGGGCTGTCGGGGCCCAGCAGTTCTCGGCAGGGCAGCATGGTGAGGAGGCCATCCCGGCGGCGCTCCCAGCGCGCGGCCGCGGAGCCTCCGGCAGCGCCGGCACCGCGCTACGGCTGGGCCGAGGAGCAGAACGGAGCCTACGGCCGCCGGCCAGGCTATGGCAAGGAGGATGGAGCATATGGCTCCCGCCGTGGCTACGCCAGGAAGGAAGATGGAGCCTACAGGCCCTGGAGCAGTCACCCCAAGGAGGAAGATGGAGCATACGGCCCCCACCGTGGCTACGCCGAGGAGGATGGAGCCTATGGCCCGTGGCATGGCTACAGCGAGGAGGAGGATGGAGCCTACGGCCCCCGGCACAACTACTCTGAGGAGGAGGAAGGCTACATGCAGAACCCAGCCTACCCAGCAGGGTACAGCTTTGAGGATGCGGTGCCCAGCCCCTACTCTGACTACCCTGGCTATGAGACAGAGGAGGAGTATGACTACTACGGAGGATTTTGGGAGGATGGTGACCAGCCAGGGCATGCCTACGGCTACTCGGATCTGGAGGATGAGGGACAGTTTGGTGGTGGGTCTCCCCTCAGCCTCTACGACCCGTACAGCAGTGACCCGGAGTATGGTGAGGAGGCGGCGGGGCCCTTCGGCTACAGGGGGGACCCCTACGAGGACTTTGGGGGGCCCTTTTCCGGGGGGTACCCTGGGGGTGAGTACCCAGAGCATCGCATCCAGTACAGCGAGGGCGGGTGGGCGCCACACTCCCAATCCTCCTGCAACCCCTACGCTCTGGGCCTGGAGGAGATCGCTGAGGGCGAGGAGCCTGAGGAATGGGAAGAAGAGGAGGAAGAGGAGAAGGAGTATCCCTTTTCCATCCTGAGCGCCTCCTCACTCCGGGGCATGCGGGAGACACTCTCCTCCAAGCTCTCCCTCAACAGGAAATTCAGGCTCTTCCCCAGGCCCCAGGTCAAGCTTTTCGGCACGGACCGCCTGGACGTCCCACTCCCGCCATCCCCCCNNNNTCCCGCCATCCCCCCACCTGCCCTCCGCCCGTGACGAGGACGATTACGACGAGTACGAGCCGCCGCCGCCGCCTTCGGCAGCCCCCGGCCCCGCGGCATCCCCGGCACGCCGGGTTTCACCAGCACGGGTGTGCGGAAGCCCCCTCGGGCAGTTCCTCCAGCGATCCCTCTCGATTCCTCCCAGCCGCCCTCCGCGGGGTGCGGGGGGATTTCGGGGACCCCGCACCCCCCAGCTCTCCTACAGGAGCTCCAGCCGCAGGCTGGG
>VZTZ01050915.1:18673-38362 GCA_013400955.1 Drymodes brunneopygia
ATCCTCCCCCCCCACCCGCCATCCCTCCACCCGCTCGCCCTCCTTGCCCCGGCGCCCATCCCGGCGGGACGGGAGCACCCGCAGGTCTCCGAGCCCCCCCTTGGGGGGCCGGGGCTGGGCCGACGCCGGGCGCCCCATCCTCTCCTCCAGCCCACGTGGCAACCGGAGCCCCTCACCGCCCCGTCGTGCCGCTTTCCCACCCCCCCACGGGCGAGCCCCCGGCTCTCCGGTCGTCCCCCGCCACGGCGCTCGTCCCCCGGGGCCGGCGGAGCCCATCGAGGGTGACGGGGCGGCCGGGGAGGAGGGTGCGGGGCGCTACGCGGTGGTGACGCCGCAGGTGCAGAGGTTGGGCTCCTTCCGGCGCGCATCCCGCATGTACAAGCAGCACTGGTCCAAGCAGCACGTCGTGCGGGTGCAGGAGATGCCCGACGCCTGGACAGCCGAGCAGGGCGTCCCCCCGCAGCCCACCCAGCGTGGCCGGCGGTGGGCGGGCCAGTGGGGAGCCGACATGACCCGGTACCTGTGCCAGCGCTCGCCGGCGAGCGGCTGGCGGGACAGGCACCCCTGGGCGGAAGGGTACCTGCGCACCAAGCAGCCCTGGCGCAGCAAGGTAATGCCCGCGGGGAGCTCCCTCGGGGGGATGGAGCCGGGGGTGAGCTGGCAGCCGGCGGGACCCGGGGCGGAGTGGCGAGTTGAGGTGGCTGATGGCTCTCCCCGGCACGAAGGCATCGGTGCTGAGGGGTTTGCAGTGCCCAGGGCAGGGGTAAGTGGCTGTGGGTGGTCTGGGTGCTGGCGGGGGTCCTCCCCAGACTGGAAGAGGGGATCATCGCCTGTTGTGTGTCCCCCCACGAGCGGCCCCTCTGGGGACACTTGATTCTGGCGCATGGAAATGCGGAGACCCGATCCGGCGGGGACAGGTGCAGGTGGCACGGTGACCCGGCGGGGTGTCCACTTTCCTGCCCACCGTCTGGCCGGGCGCCAGCGCAGGCTCCCGTGTGGCACCCGTCCTGTGTCACTTTTGTGCGTGGCCAGGGGGAGCAGCCTCAGCCCCCTTCCACCACCTCCACTGTGAGCAGGACTGGGATTCTCAGGACCAGATTTTCTTGGCACCAGCCCCAAGGTGGCCTTGGTGGCCCCACGTTCCTGTGTTCCAGAGCTGCTGCTCTCACCTGACACACACTGCTTTTGCTGGGGGACTGGTTTTGGGACTGTGGGGTGTTTTCTCGAGGTCCCTGCCGTTTGTGTGTCCCCTGGTTTGGGGTCACAGATGGTGTTTTGGGGTGGTGGTGGTGACTGTGTGGGACACCCGAGGGTGCTGGCACATCCCTGCCATGACAGGGTGGTTGCTCCATGCAGATGCAGTCTCTGTGCAGCCTGCCCATCGTGCGGTACCAGGAGCCACAGGAGGAGGACGGGCTGGAGGACATGACCCAGCTGGAGTGAGTGTCCCTGTCCCCTACACCGTGACTCAGTGCTGTGGGGGACAATGGGGCTGCAGCCCCCAGCCTCGTACCCCTCACCCTGCCATCCCACCCCATCTCATCCCAACATGGGCTCTGCTTCAGCCACCCGGGAATGCTGGGGATGCTCTGGGGACAGCAGACATTCCCTTGTCCCCCTGTCACCCCCTAATTCAGTCTCTGCTCCACGCCAGGGACCTCCAGGAGGCTGCAGTGCTGAGCAACATCCGGACACGGTTTGAACGCCAGCTCATCTACGTAAGCTGAGGGGGACACAGCATCCCCCAAAGACTGCAGGTGTGGGGTCTTTGGGGAATCATCATCCCCTGAGGGTTCACAGCCCCACACCTCTCTCTCTGGCAGACCTACATCGGCAGCATCCTGGTGTCGGTGAACCCGTACCGGCTCCTCAACATCTACGGCACGGAGCAGGTGCTGCAGTACGAGGGCAGAGCCCTGGGAGAGAACCCGCCGTGAGTACCAGGCTGTCCCCAAGTGCCCTGTGGGGATGGGGTCACTCCCACCCTTGGGTCCCACAGCAAACCCTGGGGGACCCTGGGTCGCTGGATGCTGGAGCGGCTGTGTCTGTGCATGGGGACACTCAGGGCACTTTGGGGGTCCCTGTGCTGGGCCAGCTGTGGCACTGCACCCTCTCTGCTTCCCCCTACCCCAGGCACCTCTTTGCCATCGCGAACGTCGCCTACTCCAAAGTGATGGATGCCAAACACAACCAGTGTATCGTCATCAGGTGGGGCACGGCTGTCCCCAAGCACAGCCCCCCTGGGGTGCCCCCTAATCAACTCCACCCTGATTGCTGGGTCACTGCCTCCAGCCTGGCTTGGCCACGAGGATGGGGTGCTGGGGGAGTTTGGGGGGGTTTGGGGTCGGCACCCCTTGACTGATTCCCCAGCCATGTCCCCTCTCTGTTTCAGTGGGGAGAGTGGCTCAGGGAAGACCGAAGCCACCAAGCTGATCCTGCGCTACCTGGCAGCTGTCAGCCAGAAACGCAGCACTGCCCCACAGGTAGGGCAGGGACATCCCTGAGTCCCCATGTCCCCATCCTCCTCTCCCACCTCCCAGCGCTCTCCTCCATGTCTCACTATGGTTCTGCTGCTCGCTCCTTGTCCTCATGCTTCCGCCTGGACCATGGCAGATAGAGGTACCGAGGGGACACAGGGGCTGGGATGGTTCAAGGGGACAGAGAATCGTGGTGGCATCTTGGCCACAGCATCCCAGCTGCAGGGGGAAGGTGGGAGGGACAGCAGGAAATCAGTGCATGCACATGGATGGAGTCCTTGTGCTCTCCCACATCCTTGTTTAACCTGGCTGTGGTGCACACCTCAAATTTGGGCACCCTCAGGTGTCTGCATTGAGCATGGGGTGGTAGGGTGGGATTCAGGGTGACAGTGGGGATGTCCTCGCCTTGGGGATGTCCTGTGGTGTGTCGGGTGCCCAGGCTGACCCCTCCAGCTCTCCCCATCACCATGACAGATCCTGGAGGCGACCCCCTTGCTGGAATCCTTCGGCAACGCCAAAACCGTGAGGAATGACAATTCCAGCAGGTTTGGGAAATTTGTGGAAATCTTTCTGGAGGAGTAAGTAATGCTGAGTAACGTCTGTGTGTGACTGCTCCCACCCTGTGTCCCCTGCTGCCTCAGGGATGTCCAGCCCAAACCAGTCCCTTGTCCCTGGGGTAGGGGCAGGGACACTGTCACCTGGGCTGGCACCTTGACCATTCCCAGTCCCCATCCCTGTCCTCATATCGCATCCTTGCTCAGCCCCACAGATCCCAACCAGGGGGTGCCCAATATCACCCCAGGGTACAGTGCTCAAGCCAGGGACAGACACCTCTCCCTACCCACCCATCCCTCTTGGGGGACACCTGGGGACCAGCACTGACCCCCAATGTTTTGGGGGGCATTGAGGCATGGGTGGGTGCCTTGGAGGGCCACAGCCCCTGCCCACGCTGCGGTTGCCAGCCAGGTGCCCACTCTCACCCCTGCAGCGGTTTGATCTGCGGTGCCATAACCTCGCAGTACCTGCTGGAGAAATCCCGCGTGGTCTTCCAGGTGTGTGGCAAGGGGGTCCTGGGCTCTGCCCCCCACTCTGCCCCTTCTGCCACCCTCTCCCCAGCTCTGTCCTCTGCTCCCCAGGCCAAGACCGAACGCAATTACCACATCTTCTACGAGATGCTGGCAGGGCTGCCGTCGCAGCAGCGGCAGCGGTACTGCCTGCAGGGCGCCGAGACCTACTACTACCTGAACCAGGTAGTGTGTCCCTCCCTAGCCCAACCTCAGGGTGCTGAGTCCTCAACGTGTGGATAAGGGGGATGCTCAGGGCAGGGTGACCCCCCACGCTGGGTGCTGACCCCCCCTGGAACCCACTGATGGACCGAGGGGGTTGTGCCAGGGTGGGAACTGCGAGATTCCTGGCAAGGATGATGCTGAGGATTTCCGCCGGCTGCTCAACACCATGGAGGTGCTGAACTTCAGCGTGGATGAGCAGAACAGCATCTTCCGCATCCTTTCCTCTGTCCTCCACCTGGGCAACGTCTACTTTGAGAAATACGAGGTACCCCACGGGGGAGCCAAGCCGCTGCTCCTCGGGCACGATTTGGGGCGTGGCAAAGGGGGGGATCACCACATCCCACGGCATCGCTGTGTCCTGCAGACCGACTGCCAGGAGGTGGCCATGGTGGTGAGCGCCACGGAGATCCGGACGGTGGCTGAGCTGCTGCAGGTGTCCCCTGAGGGCCTGCAGAAAGCCATCACCTTCAAGGTGACGGTGAGTGCAGGGTGGGGACAAGGCTGGGAGGGGGTCCCTGATCCCTGGGGATCACGGCTGATGTTGCTGAAACTCCACCACGCCATTTCCCAACCAGGAAACGCAGCGGGAGAAGATTTTCACCCCTCTGACTGTTGAAAGCGCCGTGGATGCCAGGTAGAGGGAAGGGGGATGCACTGCAGGAGGATGTGGAGGGGTCTGACCCCCCAGGGACAGTGTGGGAAGGGAAATGCCAGCTGGGAAAGGGGATGGTCAGATCCCCCAGTGTGGATTTGACTCATGGTGATTAAAACTGCCGCTGTGGTGGGTGCTGGCTGTGGCAGTGGAGTTCACGGTGCCATTCTGGAGCTGCAGCACTCTGCTCATCTCTCCCCTTGCCAGGGATGCCATTGCCAAGACCCTCTACTCCCTGCTCTTCGGCTGGCTCACGGACCGCATCAACAAGCTGGTGTACCCACGGCAGGAGGCCCTCTCCATTGCCATCCTGGACATCTACGGCTTCGAGGTGAGCAGGATTCACCCATCCTCCATCCTGGCTCCATCCCAGCTCCATCCTCCCAGGCTCCATGGATCTTCCTTCCTGCAGGACCTCAACTTCAACAGCTTCGAGCAGCTGTGCATCAACTACGCCAACGAGTACCTGCAGTTCTTCTTCAACAGGATTGTGTTCCAGGAGGAGCAGGTGGGGCTGGTGGGCAGTGCTGGGCTCTGCCCCCGTGCTGGGCACTGCTGTGGGGCCAGGGGCACAGGGATGACCCCTGCCCACCCTGCAGGAGGAGTATATCCGGGAGCAGATCGAGTGGAAGGAGATCCCCTTCAGCGACAACCAGCCCTGCATTGACCTCATCTCCCAAAAACCCTACGGCATCCTCCGGATCCTGGATGACCAGAGCTGCTTCCCGCAGGTGAGGGTGAGCCTGGAGATGAGGTGCAGCCAGAACTGGGAGGTCACTGTGGCTGGAGAATCACCATGGCCTGGGGCTGCTTTTCTTCTGGGCTGTCCTGGACATCCTGGGAAATCCCCCGGGTTCCTCCAGGCTGGATAAGCCCAAAGAATCATCACGGAATCACAGAATGGTTTGGGTTGGAAAGGACCTTGGAGATCACCTAGCTCCAACCTGCTTCTGAATTGCCTGAGCTGTGTCTCACTCCTGTGTCCCTTCCCAGGCCACTGACCACACGTTCCTCCAGAAGTGTCACTACCACCATGGGACAAACCCGCTCTACACGAAGCCGAAGATGCCACAGCCCGAGTTCACCATCAAGCACTACGCAGGGAAGGTGACCTACCAGGTGTGTGGCACTGGGATGCCCAGCTGGGGTCTTAAGGCAGGTTAAAGGGGAGTTTGGTCCTGCACCAAGGAGCGAAATGCATCCCAGGGGGTCTGGCTGGGGTCCTGGAGCTCATTGCCTCACTCTGTCATCCTGCCAGGCTCCTTACCATGAGGTTTTGCTATTTACCAGGTTCACAAGTTTTTGGACAAAAACTATGACCAGGTCCGTCAGGATGTGCTGGACCTGTTCATCAGCAGCAGGACCAAGGTAGGGCCCTGCCTGGTGCTGGCTCTGCACTGGGCACCAATAGCCCCCTTCCTTACATCCCTTTCCATGTCCCCAAACGTGTGTCCCCATGGCCAGTGAAGCCTCAGGGGGACCAGAAGCAGAGGATACCTCTGGTTCCACCCATGGCATCCTCTGGGCTTTGACCCCTCAAGCATTTGGCACAAACAGGCACAAGGGCTGCTCCTGTGCTTTATGTCATCCATATCCTCATCCCCAGCCACATTTAGGGGATGCAACTTGCTCAGGGCTGGGCAGAAGAACAGTGGCCAGGCTGGGAAGAGCATCTGGGAGAGCTGCACCATCCTGGCCACCTTCCTCCTCTCTAACCCTTCCTGTCTCCCCAAGGTGGTGGCCAACCTCTTCTTTGGCCACGCCCAGGTGATGGCCCGGCAGAGGAGCCTCCTCAGGAGGAGCAGCACCAGGACACGGCGGTACAAGGCTCCCACTGTGGCTGCACGGTTCCAGCAGTCGCTCCTGGAGCTGGTGGACAGGATGGAGAGGTCAGTGTGGGCAGAGTGGGCAGCCAGACCGTGCACTGGGCTGTTGGGAGCAGGGCAACAGCCAGACCTGAGCCTGAGGTGGCTGGGCTGGCTTTGTCCCCTGTCCCCTGTGGCTGACGGGGTCTCTCTGTCACAGGTGCAACCCCTTCTTTGTGCGCTGCATCAAACCCAACAACAAGAAGGTGAGAGCTGGGACTCTCCTGCCCCTGCTGGTGCCTGCCATGCTGGCACTGGGAGTGTGGTGGGGACACGGTGGGTGGGGGTTTGCCCATGCAGTTGCTGATGCTTCTCCCCACCCCCTCCCCAGGAGCCGGGGCTGTTCGAGGCTGACGTGGTCAGGACCCAGCTGCGGTACTCGGGGATCCTGGAGACCATCCGCATCCGCAAGGAGGGCTTCCCCATCCGCATCCCCTTCCTCGTCTTCATCGACAGGTGCCTGGGGGCTGCAGGCTGGGCATTGCCATCCCAGCGAGGGGGGAGCACAGAGCTTGTGGGTGCTTTGGGGGCAGCATTTGGGCAGGGGTTCCCCCACAGTGGGAGCTGGGAAACCTTCGTGTTAATGCACAGCTCTGGGAGAAGCTGCATTTCCAAGAGCAGTGTTTGTCACCACAGGGCGGGGCTGTGCTGGTGTCCCAGCAGGGTCCTGTGTGGTGACAGTGTCATGGGCTCACCCAGGTACCGCTGCCTCGTGGATATGTGGTCCAATGTCATTCCCAACGGAGCCAACTGCGTGGAGATGCTGAGGAGCCTCTGCCCCGTTAACCCCAGCATGTACTATGTTGGTGTCACCAAGGTACTGTCCCGGGAGGGGGCTCGGTTCCGGTGATGCCCTGGGGGTTATGGCCAAGGCGGGGAACTCACGGCCTCACCCCTGCTCCCAGCTCTTCCTGAAGGAGCAGCTGTACCAGGCACTGGAGAGCAAGCGAGCCCGTGCCCACCACCTGGCCGCGCTCACGCTCCAGCGCTACGCCCGCACCTTCTTCATCAAGCGGCGCTTCCGCTCCCTCCGCCGCAAGATCATCCTCCTGCAGAGCCGGGCGCGGGGATACCTGGCCAGGTGGGGGTCCCGGGGGGTGGCGGGTGGGCACCGGTGGGTGGCAGAGGGTGACGAGTGCCCTCCCGCAGGCGGCGGTACCGGCGCATGCGGCACACGCTCATCAAGTTCAGGTCGCTGGTGCACATCTACGTGAACCGCCGGAGGTACCTCAAGGTGAGGCGGGGGCTGGCACATCCCAGAGGGTCCGGGGGACCTGCTGCCACCCTGCTGCATGCTCAGTGGTGCGTCTGGAGAGGGCACAGTGGCACCCCCAGACTCCGAGCCTCCCCACGTGCCACTCCTCCGTGTCCCACTGGATACGGGCAGTGCCTCTTTGGGGTGAAAACCTTGGTGACATTGGGGAGGGGGGGAATTGTGGCACCCCAGGGCGCCGTGATGCCTCATGGTCTCCCTTCCTCCGGTGGGACTCAGCGTGGCTGCTCTGCTTGCAGAGGAAGGAGGACGCTCGCCGGCGGGCCCAGGAGGAGAAGGAGAGGATGAAGCAGGTAAAGCCGTGCGGCACAGGTGGGAGCATACCAGTGATGCTCTGCAGCCCGTGTTGCTGTGCCCCCATCCCGTGCCCCCGGCCGCGGCACCCGTGGGTGCTGGGGCAGGGACCAGCGCGGCAGGTGGGCACATCCCTGTGCTGCGGCGGCAGGAGCTGACACGGAGGGAGGTGGTGGATGTCACCCACCTGGAGATCCCGGCCGAGCTGATGGGGCTGCTGGAGGCCGCTGCAGGTGAGCGGGTCCCGCACCGCCGTCGCTCCCAGCCCCTTGTTCCCTCCCCGACGGCCGTGCCGTAGCTTCCCGCTGTGCCGCAGCCGCCCGGGAGGTGAACGCCGGCTGCGTGGTGCTGGTGCCGCCGCCGGCGCTGCAACCCGACCCCCAGCTCACCCTCCCGCTCGACATCAACGACTACCCCATGGCCAAGTACGTGCGGGGCCACTTCCAGGTAAGGTGCGCGCCGCGGCCCGGCAGCGGGCAGCTTTTCCCGACGGGCAGACAGCTTTTGGGGAGTCCCTGGCACCCCGGTCATGGTGGAGCAGCGAGGTTCAGGGTTCCCGTGGTGGTTTCCCGCACCGTCCCACCGGGCTCTGCCCCGGCTCCCACCCTGGGGACACCGCGCGTAGCAAGAGAGGCTGGATCCGGGGTGGCTGTGGTGCTGTGGGGAGCTGGCTGCCACCTCCCTCCCTCCCCGTGGGTTCCTGTCGTCTCCAGAGGCCGGGGGGACCCTGCTGAGGTTATCGGAGAGAGACCCGCTGAGCCCTCCTGGACGCCCGACGCGGGGCGGATCCGGAACGCTGGGGCGGGAGACCAGGTCGCTTTGCTCCCGGGACCCCGGCCCCACCCACGGTCATTCTGCCCCGTTCCTCTTCCTCATCCCTGTTTTTGTCCTGTGTTTCCCAGTCCCCGGCATCCGGAATGACAGCACCGGGGCTGGATAAGGCTCTCAGGTGTTGGCATAGAACCACAGAACCACAGAATGGTTTGGGTTGGGAGGGATTTAAAGACCACACAGTTCCACCCCCTGCGATGGGCAGGGACATCTTCCACTAGACCAGGTTGCTCCAAGCCCTGTCCAACCTGGCCTTGAACGTTTCCAAGGATGGTGCAGCCACAGCTTTTCTGGGCAACCTGTGCCAGGGCCTCACCACCCACCTCTGGTGCTGCCAGCACAGCCTGAGCCCCTCCCTGCCCCACTCCCAGGAGGCTGCTGGCCCCATCCTGCACCCCAGCCCTTTGGCAGTCCCACAAGCTCCACCCAGCACCAACACCATGCTCAGCACCATGGGGCCAGCCCCTCGTGGCCTGAGGCTGTCCCCAGGTAGCCATGGGTGCGGGTGTCACCGCAGGAACCGGCGTTTGGGATGCTGACGGCCCCGCTGAAAGCCCCCCTCACCCGGCTGGATGAGGAGCTGTGCCACGAGGCTCTCAGCCTCTTCCAGCTGGTAGGTGGGATGGCACAGGATCCATCACCACAGTCCCCTGCCTGCTTCCTGCCCAGGGTCAGAGGAAGGACCTGGCTGTCCCTGTGGCAGATCCTGCGGTTCATGGGGGACCCGGGGCTGGGNTAGAATGGTTTGGGTTGGGAGGGATTTAAAGACCACACAGTTCCACCCCCTGCGATGGGCAGGGACATCTTCCACTAGACCAGGTTGCTCCAAGCCCTGTCCAACCTGGCCTTGAACGTTTCCAAGGATGGTGCAGCCACAGCTTTTCTGGGCAACCTGTGCCAGGGCCTCACCACCCACCTCTGGTGCTGCCAGCACAGCCTGAGCCCCTCCCTGCCCCACTCCCAGGAGGCTGCTGGCCCCATCCTGCACCCCAGCCCTTTGGCAGTCCCACAAGCTCCACCCAGCACCAACACCATGCTCAGCACCATGGGGCCAGCCCCTCGTGGCCTGAGGCTGTCCCCAGGTAGCCATGGGTGCGGGTGTCACCGCAGGAACCGGCGTTTGGGATGCTGACGGCCCCGCTGAAAGCCCCCCTCACCCGGCTGGATGAGGAGCTGTGCCACGAGGCTCTCAGCCTCTTCCAGCTGGTAGGTGGGATGGCACAGGATCCATCACCACAGTCCCCTGCCTGCTTCCTGCCCAGGGTCAGAGGAAGGACCTGGCTGTCCCTGTGGCAGATCCTGCGGTTCATGGGGGACCCGGGGCTGGGTGGCCCGCAGGAGACCCTCTTTGGCAACTACATCGTGCAGAAGGGGCTGTCGGTGCCAGGGCTGCGGGACGAGCTCCTGGCACAAGCTGCCAACCAGGTCTGGAGGAACACCAATGTCAACAATGAGGAGCGGGGCTGGCTGCTGCTGGCCACCTGCCTCAGTGCCTTCCCCCCCTCCACCGCCTTCGACAAGTACCTGCTCAAGTGAGCTGGGCATAGGCACTGGGATGGGAAATGGGGATGATTGGGACCCTCGGGAATGGACTGGTACTTGTGCCTGGGAACACTGCTGGGGTTTTTCAGGGTTCTTCTGGTGCCTATGCCTGAGGGTGCTGCCCAGGCTGCAACTGTTTCCTCCACGATTGCTTGGGCCAGCCTGGCACACATGGCCCCAACCATGCTGGGGATGCTCTGAGATCCCTTCAGGATCCTTCTGGCCAAGCTGGCACATACCCTCTAGGTTCCCCATGGCCAGCCTGTCACATGTGCCCAGGGATACTGGCCAAGTCCCTCTAGAGATGCTCCAAGATGCCTTGGGCCACCCTGGCACACATACCCAGGATGCTGCCAAGATCCCTCCGGGGTTGCTCTAAATCCCTCTGTGATCCCCTATCCCAACCTGGCACACACCATCCTGCCCACATCCCTCCTGCAACGTGCTCCCTTCCCCACAGGTTTGTGTCCGACTACGCCTTCGCTGGCTACAAGCCGGTGTGCCAGCGCAAGCTGATGCAGGCCATGGCCCGCTCCCAGCTGGGCGCCGCCGCCGCCCGCACCTTCCCGCCCTCGCTGCTGGAGTGGACGGCGAACCGGCAGCAGGCCAGCATGGCCCTCGACCTGCACTGCTTCAACGGTGCGGGCAGTGTGGCATTGGCGAGGGTCGGCCCCAGGGTGGCCGCCCTCACGGGCACGGGGGGCTGGTGGCACCCGCTCACCGCCCGTCCCTCCCCAGGTGACCAATTCTCCTGCCCCATCCACTCCTGGAGCACGGGCGAGGACCTGGCAGGGGATGTCCTGAAGCACAGGTGAGTGTTGGCTTGGTAGCACCCACCCAGCGGGTCACGGTGTCACCTGGGGCTGTCTTGGGTGTCCCCAGGAGCTGGGAGCCCGAATGCCCAGCTCATGGGCAGGGTGTCCCTGTGGAGCCTGTGCCCATCCCCAGTGTCCGGCTGTTGGCAGGGGGCTGGCAGAGGGCTGGCGTGGCTGGTCCGTGGCCATGAAGGCGGGTGCCCAGTGGGCTGAGCTGGCTGGACACGATTATGTCCTGGACCTTGTCTCTGACCTCGAGCTGCTGCGGGGCTTCCCCAGACAGAAATCCTGTTTCCTCATCGCATGGGATGGCACTGAGAGCCACAGCAGGGACAGCCGGCCGTAGGTACCCGGGCAGGGATGGGTGCCCCGCTCTGGGGCTCTTGGGGGGNCGAGGGGTGAGCGGCCCGAGCACCCCCACATCCCCAGCCAGCTCCCCCCCTCAGTTTCCCTGCCTGATCCCTGGCGTGGGGAACATCCCCGCACCCAGAGCCCCACAGCTCTGGCTGAGCTCTCCTCTTTGTTGTCACAGGCACAGAGCCAAACCTGTCCCCGCAGCGCCGGGGAGATGTCAACCAGCCACCCGGACCCTCGGTCAGTGCCACGGGGCCGGGAGGGTCGAGCCCCTTCAGGGCACCTCTCTCGGGCAGCCCCTGGGGGTGCCAGGTGTTGATGGCATCGTGTCCCCTGCAGGGCAGAGCGGCAGAGGGGACGCCAGCCCATGTCCCCCACCCCCGGCCCTACTCACAAAAAGCCGGTAAGGGGTCCCGGTGCAATGGGGTGGCCACAGGGGCCCGTGGCACTGAGCCACACCCCTGAGCCGTGTGCTCGGCTCCGCAGCAGCCGTGGGCCGGCGCTGGCCGGGGGAGCCGGTGCGGCATTCCCGGCTCAACTCGGAGCACTTCCCGCGGCCCACGCACGACATCCGCAACATCATCCGGCAGTGCCAGCCAGCCCCGCGCGGCTCCCAGCCCCACAGGTGCACACCTGGGTCCCCAGCCAAGCCTCGGGCTGCTCCTGCCTGGGGCTGCATGTGCTGGTCCTGGTGCCGGGGTGTAGGGAACGATGGGGTGTAGGGAATGACGGGGTGCACCGAGTGCTGGGGGTGCAGGTGTGTCAGGTACAGGGAGTGCAGCTGATGCTGGGGTTCAGGTAATTTGGGGTGCTGTCTCGGCAGCAAGCTCTTTGGGAAGAAGCTGGACCCCCACGAGGAAGCCATGCAGATCCTGAAGGAGCAGCTCTCAGCAGCCCGGGTGCCACCAGCTGTGGTAGGGATGTGGCCGTCCCCGTGTTCCCCTGCCCAGGCTGGGGTGTCACTGGCACTGACCACAGCCCCTCTGTGCCTGGCAGGGGCCCAAGGAGGTGGTGGCAACAGTGAAGCCGGTGCCAAGTGCCAGGTACCAGCTGCGAGCACCCACAGGACGCCCTGCAGCCACACGGCCCCCAGGTATTGCTGGGCAGAGCTGTGGCACTGTGGGCACCTCACCCTCCTCCCAGTGGCACGGGGTGATGCCTGGTGGGGTAACTGCTGTGTCTGGCTCAGCCAGACAGAGAGCTGCTCCCCGTGCCTCAGTTTCCCCAGGTGTGGGCAGCTGTTGGTGGCTCCCCCAGGGATTGCAAGGCTTTCTGTCCCTTTGCAGTCTTTGTCTCACGGGAGCTCCCGTCCGAGGCACAGCAGGTCCAGACCCAGCTGCACCGGAGCTGCAGCGAGGATTTCTACACCTACCACAACGTGCCCTGGAAAATATTCATCCGGAAGGAGGTGCACATTGTGGGGACACTTGGGGACAGGTTGGTGCCAAGGACCTACCAGGATAAGGGGATTTACACCAAGCCCTGATCTCTCTCCTGGCAGGTTTTCTACCCCAAGGACAGCATCAACAACCCACTGCTGCTCGACCTCATCTTCCGGCAGGTGAGGCACCGAGCTGGCCCTGGGAGGGTCCCAAGGTCCCTGGGAGATGGGGCATTCTCCAGTGGGGTGGTGGTTTATTCATCCCACTGTAGCCATCCCTGCTGAGCTGCTGTGGAGGAGCTGGGGCTGGGGGGCACTTTGCTCTTCCCCACACAACTGCTCCTCACCCCCTTTCCCAGATTTTCAACGATGTCCTGTCCGACACCTGCATTCGGATCAGCCAGGAGGAGCGGCTGCGCCTGAAATCCCTCTTTGGTAACGCTGTGTCCTGAGGGGCTCATTCTGGGGGTCCCAGCCTGGGGGCTCACACCCAGCCACTCTGGTCCCCATCCTCTTCTCCTGGGTATCTCCAAGCTCTGCTTAACCCTGGGTGGTTTTGCCTCCAAAAGCAACAACCCCTCTGTAATTTAGTGCTCCACAACACCACAGGTTGTGTCAGGTCTCAGCCAGCTGCTTGGGGGACACACATCTGTCTCTGCAACACAGTACTGCTGGGCATGGGAAGCACATGAGCATCCCTGCTTTCTCTGGGAACTCTGTCCACATCCTCCCCAGGGAGGGGATGCTCACAGGAGGATCTTCCCCCTCCCCACAGCGGAAAACAAGCTGGACTCCTTCAGCCCCGTGGCCACCGAGAGTGTCAAGAGGGAGATCATTGCTGCAGCCCGGGATGGCTGCGAGGTGTATTTCTCCCGCCTCTTCCCTGCCACGGTGAGGCTCTGGCTGTGGGGCAGATCAGCGTGGGGGGCACTGTGTCCCCGTGTCACCCCTCCTGAGGTGCTGTCCTGGCCCACAGGGCAGCGTGGGGACGGGTGTGCAGATCCTGGCCGTGTCCCACACTGGCATCAAGCTGCTGCGGATGGTGAAGGGCACCAACGTCCCTGGCGAGCAGCTGCGGGTGCTGCGGGCCTACAGGTAGGGGTCGCCAGGGTGGGGTGGGTGCTGTGGGTGCCACAGATGCCACACAGGGTGTTTCAGCCTGCCCTCGCCCTGCCCCAGCTACCCCGACGTGCTCTTCGTGACCACCCCATCCAGGAACATGCTGGAGTTCAACCTGCGCAGCGAGAAGCTCATCCTCTTCTCCCCCAAAGCCCCCCAGGTCAAGGTCATGGTCGACCACTTCATCACAGAGCTCAGGAAGGTGGGGGGTGCCCTGGGGCCAGGGTGGGTTTGTCCTGGGGGTCAGACCATGCCCGTGTGTCTGCATTTGGGGGGGGGCTGGGGTGGGCAGATGAGGGCACCCTGTGAATGACACCCTGGCTGGATTTGGAGGGATGATCCTGAGGCTGTGGGTGCTTGAAATCGCTGTGCTGGGTGGGATGTGGCTGTCCCCACGTGCATGGGCTGTGCCACACCCCCTGTGCCCAGGACTCCCAGTATGTGGTGGCCGTGAGGAACTACAGCCCAGAGGACGGGGGCCAGCTCAGCTTCCACAAAGGGGACATCATCCACCTGCAGTCACTGGAGCAGCCCGAGAGAGGTGAGGGGCCCCCAAAGCCCCCCCGTGCCAAAATGCCCTCGATGGAGGACACAGGGGCAGCAGACTGCCGGCTTGCCCTGCCCTGGAGGTGGCTGTGCACTTGCCTTGCACCCCGTGACACCCCATGTCCCCATGGTGTCCCCATGGTGTCCCCATGGTGTCCCTGCAGACCACTACTATGGCTGCGTGGTCCGCAAGAAGGTGATGTACCTGGAGGAGCTGAAGACGGGCACCCAGGATTTTGGTGGGTGCCACACTGTCCCTGTGTGTGTCCCTGGTGTGCCCTGAACTGTGTCCCCTCCTGGGGCTGGGGCATGGGGCAGGGTCCTGCCTCTGCCACCCCCTCAGCAGGATGGTTTGGGGTCTTTTTGGCACTGACCTGATGCAGGGAGATGCTCCCCTGCAGGTCCCACCCTGGGTGGCACCTGCTGCTGCCCATGTCCCTCAGGTGACAGGCTTTGTGTCCCCTGGTCTGTGCCTTTCCCTTGAGTGATGCCAAACTGCAGCTGCATCCAGCCAAAACCCACGGCTGGATCCCTGAAAAGGGCTGGGGGTGCAGAGGCAGGAGGGGAGCAGGCAGAGAATTTTGGGGGTGACCCCATGTCTGCCAGCCCGGGACCATCCCCACCATCTCTCTGGTGCAGGGTGGAAGTTTGGGGCCATCCACGGCAGGTCAGGGCTCTTCCCTGCCGAGTACGTCCAGCCCGTCGCGGCTCCGGACTTCGTCCATTTGCCGGCGGAGAGGAAGGAGGAGCCCAGGGACAAGCAGGGCAAGGTGGCGGCTTCGGCGGCCGTGGCCGTGGCCGTGGCCTCCACTGCCGCCGCCCAGGAGCTGGACAGGAAAAGCGAGGTGGGTCCTGGCCTGGGGCTGTCCCCGGTGCTGGCTGTGCCCGGTGCCCACTGCCCCGCTCCGCAGGTGTCCCCAGGCAGCGCCACCTTCGCGGAGGGTGCGCAGGGAGACGGCGCGGAGCAGCTCAGGGATGTCACCGGGGCCTGTCCCATGCTGGCCTTTGCCCAGCGGCATTTCCGTGCAGCACGACACGGGGCCACGTGAGTGTCCAGCGGTGGGACAGGGACGTGCCACGGTGGGGACACCTGTGCCCACCTGCGCCCCTGTCCCTCTGCCAGGGACTCCCGTGGGATGAAGGCGCCAAGTGTGCTGGAGATGCTGACGTTCACCAAGGTATGGGGAAGTGGAACCCTGGGGTGCCCATGTCCTGCTGTCACCTGCAGGTCCCTTTGTGGTCCCAACAGGGTCCCTCTCCCCCTGCTCCAGATTCCAATTCAGGAGTCCCTCATTGAATTTGTGGATGGTGGCCTCAACAGACTGGCTGCCGAGGCTTTCCAAGGTAGGCAGGGACATGAGTGTCCTGTCCCCTTGTCCCTCAGCCATCCCCAGCCCTGTCCTTCAAGGAGGATGGGGCTGGACTGGGATGAGCAGACAAGGTGTCCTAGGGGAGTTTAGTTCTGGTCCCACTGCTTGATGTGCCCACCCAGGAGAGCCTGTCCCTGGGGAAGTGACATACTGAGCTGTGCCACCGTGTGGCTTTGTTGTCCCCAGCCGTGATGAAGTTCATGGGTGACCACCCTCTGCGGGGGCAGACGGAGCTGGACGCTGTCTGCACCATCCTCAAGGTAAATCCAGCACTGGGGGGGGTGAGTCCTGGGGGTGGCCTGGGCAGGGGGTGGCAGAGGGGTGGCAGCTGTGCCTGTCCCCCAGCTGTGTGCAGAGCATGAGGTCCTGCGGGATGAGGTGTACTGCCAGATCATCAAACAGATCACCAACAACACCAGCTCCAAGACGTGAGTCCCTGCACCCATCTGGGACAGCAGGGGGTGGCACTGGGGACACTTGTGTCCCTGGCTGGGCTGAGCTGCCCTAGCCTGGGGGGACACCCAGGGACCCCATCCTTGCAGAGGGCTGTGCTGCTCCCCAGGGTGATGGGTGCCACTGCAGGCACCCTCGCCCTGCCCAGCGGATCAGCCATGGCTCTTCCCACAGGGACAGCTGCCAGAGGGGCTGGAGGCTGCTCTACATCCTTGCTGCCTACTACAAGTGCTCCGAGGTGCTCCGGCCCTTCCTCCTGGCCTTCCTGCAGGATGCCAGCAGGCACCCGGAGCTGCCCTTCCATGGTAGGGGCCGTGCACACCCCAGGGTGGTGGGAAAGGACACCCCACAGGGCTCAGGAAGGGCTCTGACAGAGCCACCGTGGCAACTCAGCCCCATCCTTCACCCTGTTCCTGCCAGGCATCGCCAAAGCCTGCGAGCAGAACCTGAAGAAAACCCTGCAGTTTGGTGGCCGCAGCCTCTTCCCCAGCAGCATGGAGCTCAAGGCCATGGTGGTGAGGCTGGGGGCTCGTGGGTGCCCATGGAATGGGGTATCAGCTTGAGATCCCCCCCCAGAAGTTTTGGGTGCCCACATGGGCTCAGGTTCCCCCCCCATGGGCTTGGGATCTCCCTCAGACACCACCCTGGAACTGAGCTGATCCTTTTTGGGGATCTTCCCAAGAGAGCACAGCCCTTCTTAGGGTCTGTTCTGCACCGCCTTGGGTGTGCCCTGAGCTTTCAGGGGTCCCCAGTGGGACATGGAGTGGGGGTGTGATGGTTCAGCTGGGCAGGATGGGCAAGAGACAGGATGACCCCAATGGGATGGTCCCTTAGGGATAGCTCTGGGATTTGGGGTGTCCTGTGGGGTCTCACCATGTGAAGGGCCCCCCTGCACCCCAATCTGTCCTCCTGTGCAGGCCGGACGCAGCGCCAAGCGCCAGCTCTTCCTGCTGCCTGGTGGCATCGAGAGGCACCTCAAGATCAAGACATGCTCGGTGAGCCAGAGGGGACAGGAGGCTCAGTGCACCCCAGGATTACGGTGACACCTCAGTTGTGGGCACCCAGAGGGTGTGGATGTGGGGAGGCTGCATCCTTTGGCTGTCCCTGCTGTGGGACTTCATCCTCTGGGAAATGCAGATCATCACTGGGATGAGCCTCAGAGCAGGACAGGCTGGTGGCCCAGAGCACAACAGGGGGACGTGGCAGTGTCCCAGCCACTTGTCCCTGTGCCCAGGTGGCTCTGGACGTGATCGAGGAGCTGTGCTGCGAGATGGGGCTCCAGAACCCAGAGGCTTTGGAGGAATACATCCTCTTCGTGGTGACCGACAGAGGTGAGGGGCTGGCAGGGAGGGGACAGACGGGACAGGACGGGACGGGACGGGACAGCCACGCAGGCGGTGTGGTGGCCACGCTCAGACTCCTGGGTGGCACAGGGCAGAGCGTGCGGCCACTGACCCGCCGGGAGTACGTGCTGGACGTGGCTGCCGAGACGGAGCTGCGGGACAGCAGCTACACCTTCTGGTGCCGCCGCGTGGTCTGGAGCCAGCCCCTCAAGTTCGACAACGAGCTCTACGTCACCGTCCACTACAACCAGGTCGGGCCACCCCCAGGGCCACCTCCCTGTCTCCCTCAGAGCGTGCCCTGTCCCCAAGCCGTGTCCCTGTGCTCTGTCCCCCTCTCCAGGTGCTCCCTGACTACCTCAAGGGGCTGTTCACCGTCCTGCCGCCGGCGAGGCCGGGAGAGCAGCACTTCCCGCACGTGGCCAAGCTGGCCGCCCTCCAGCACCGAGCCAAGGACCGCCACCTCCTCCCCACGGCGTACGGCAGGGCACGGGGCACCTGCGGGGGGTGGGGGGGACACACGTGTCCCATGGGATTTGGGACCCTGACCTCGGGCTTCCCACAGGCGGGAGATGCAGGACTACGTCCCCCCGCAGCTCTTCCGCCTGCTGAAGCCCCAGTCCTGGCTGCAGATGGTCACCCAGCACGTGCAGCAAGCCCAGGCACTCAGCGCCCACCAGGCCAGGGCACAGTTCCTGGGTGAGGGGACAGAGATGGGGACACGGAGATGACATTCACAGGGAGGGGATTCAATGCTAATGAGGACGTAGTGGTAACGAGGATGTGATGCTGCTGGAGATGCAGTCCTGCTGGGGATGGGATGCTGCCTGGAGGGTGATGATGATGATGATGATGATGATGATGATGATGATGGGGATGGGATGCTGCTGGGACAGGCAGTCATTGCACAGAGCCTGGGGTGCTGCACATGGAAGCAGGATGCATTGGCACGACAGGACAGGACAGGATAGGACAGGACAGGACAGGCTGCTTCCAGGCCCCACGCTTGGACACCCATTTCCCTTGGCTGCTCTTGGGTGCAGGCCACCCTGGGGACCGGGCAGGGAGAGTGAGTGGGCACTGAGACCCCGTCCTGTGCCCTGCAGGGCTGCTGAGCGCCTACCCCATGTTCGGCTCGTCCTTCTTCTACATCCAGAGCTGCAGCAACAACGCCATCGTCTCACCCTGTATCCTGGCCGTCAACCAGAACGGCCTCAACTTCCTCAGCAAGGAGACCCACGTAGGTTTGGGGCCATGTGGGACACCTGGAATCATGGAATGGCTTGGGTTGGAGCAAACCTTAAAGCTCAACCAGTTCCATCCCCATGCCATGGGCAGGGATGCCTTCCACTAGAGCAGTTTGCTCCAAGCCCTGTCCAACCTGGGGCCACCCCTTTAGGGGTTCCCAGGGTGCACAGGTCACCCCTCTGTCCCCCTGGCAGGAACCCATCGCCAAGTTCTCTCTGAACGAGATCCAGTCCACGCGGACGCAGCGGCCGACGGCCGGATCCAGCTCTCCCTACGTGGAGATCACGCTGGGAGACCTCCTGGCCCAGGGCATCACCCAGCTGCAGCTGGAGCAGGTCGGGGACACCTGGGGACATCGCGGGGGGAGGATCCTGCTGGGATTCCCGCGCACGGCCACTGAGCACAGCTGTGTCCCCCCCCTGCAGGGCCTGGAGCTGTGCCGCGTGGTGGCCGCGCACATGGAGAGGCTGCTGGGAGCCCGAGAGAAGAGGCTGACGCTGCCGCCCAGCGAGATCACCCTGCTCTGAGCCCGCCACGGCACCCCGGACCCCGGCATGGGGGACAGAGGGGGCAGAGACCCCGGGGTGTCCCCAGCCTGGCCAGTGGCCGCTGTCCGTCTGTCACCAACCCACCGTTGTTCTGGGGTTTTATACACAACCGGGAGCCCGGCATGACTCGGTGTCCGTGGTTTTGTGTTGCGCTCGCTGCTGTGGGGGGGATGCTGCTCCATCCATCCATCCATCCATCCATCCATCCCCATGTGTTTCCTATTCTCATGTCTCAGTTTTACCCATCCATCCCAGTGCCTGTTTCCCCATCCCGGTGCCTCAGTTTCCCCCA
>VZTZ01050915.1:38874-59171 GCA_013400955.1 Drymodes brunneopygia
CGCGGGCGGCCCCGCGGCGATCCGGGATGTCGGGCCGGCTCCTGGTGACGTAGCGGGAAGGGCCTCGCCAGACCCCCGGCCGCCGCTGTCCCCAGGCACGGCCCGGGACCCCCCACACCTCCTCCGCTTGCCCCCCGCCATGGGCAGAGCCGCGGCGGTGGGAACGGGCAGGGCGTCCGCGGCCGCCGCTGGGAATGTGCCAGGCCCTGCCGCCGCGTGAGCACCGGCACCGGCAACGTTGTCCGCGCCCGCCCCGGGCCGAGCCGTGAGTGTGGCGTCCGCCGGGCCGCCCCTGCCCCGGGAGNGCCCCGGGAGGGAGGGAGCGGGCGGGAGCGAGGGGGAGTCCCGTCTCCGGTGAGAGGGGGGCGGGAGAGGGTCCGGCGCGGTACCGGGACCCCGTGCTCACCTCCCCATCCTGCGGGGCTCTCTCTCCCGGCAGGGCGGCGGGTGCCATGAGCAGCAGCTGCGCGTCCCCCGCCGCCGCCCGCCGCCGCCTGCAGCGCCGGGATCGATAGAGGCGGGGGCTGCGGACGCGCCATGGCCGGCAGCGGCTACACGGACCTGCGGGAGAAGCTCAAGTCCATGATGCCCTACCGGGACGGCCACAAAGGCGGCGGCGGCGGCGGCCTCCCGCGGGAGCCCCCCGAACCTCCGTACGACCGCAAGCGGCGGCACCAGGAGGACTCCGGCTCCGAGCCCAGCGACTACGAGGAGCAGAAGGAGGAGGAGGAAGCTCGGAAAGTCAAGAGCGGCATCCGCCAGCTTCGCCTCTTCAGCGCCGAGGAGTGCGCCAAGATCGAGGCGCGCATCGAGGACGTGGTGTCCCGGGCGGAGAAGGGGCTCTACAAGGAGCACACGGTGGACCGGGCGCCGCTGCGGAACAAGTATTTTTTCGGGGAAGGCTACACCTACGGCTCTCAGCTGCAGCGGCGAGGCCCCGGCCAGGAGCGCCTGTACCCGCGGGGGGAGGTGGACGCCATCCCCGAGTGGGTGCACGACCTGGTGATCAGGAAGCTGGTGGAGCACCGGGTGATCCCCGAGGGCTTTGTGAACAGTGCCGTCATCAACGACTACCAGCCGGGGGGCTGCATTGTCTCCCACGTGGATCCCATCCATATCTTTGAGAGGCCCATCGTCTCCGTCTCCTTCTTCAGCGACTCGGCGCTCTGCTTCGGGTGTAAATTCCAGTTCAAGCCCATCAGGGTGTCGGAGCCCGTTCTGTTCCTGCCCGTGAAGAGGGGCAGCGTCACGGTGCTCAGGTAACTCGCCCGCGTTGCCGAGGCTCCGCGGAGGAGCCGGGGCTCGGTTGTGTAACGCGGATCACGAGGCGCACGGATGCGCGCCCCGACGGCGCCTCGGGCTCCGTCTCCCTCGCCTGTAGGAGCTCAAGGGTTCGCTGTGGTGGAAGGGGTGAAGCGGGGATTTGGGGGGGTCCTACCGGATTTGGGTGGGTGCGAGTGCTGGTGGGAGCGTGGCCGCTCGCGGAGCTCAGCTAACCACTGAGTTCCTGGTTCCTGTAAATGGTTAAAATAACACGTTGAGACACAAAATGGATCCTTTGCCCAAGAGTGGTCAGAGCGGAGCAGCTGGTAGGGACAGGGCTCCTGGCTCTATTCTTAGCTCGGCCGGTGCCTCTCTGACCTGACCTTAATCGTGGAGGGGAGGTGTGAACGGCCTCGTCTTCCCAGTCTGTAAACTGGGAATGCCGAACCCTCCCCTCCCCGGTGACGATAGGGAGAGCAGAGTGCAGAGCCCCGTGTGATTGTCACTTGGAAGTGCAGCGGGTCACAGGCGCAGGAAAGCACTTTCTGTGTGTTGAGGAAGAGCCCTGGAGGTGGAATGACCTGCCCAAGGTCACACAGTTGGCCGGCAGTAAAGCTGGGACTGGCACTGGGAAACGCCTGGCTCCTAATCCCACTGCCTCCCGGTAAGGGCTGGGAGGGGGAGCAGGCAGGTGAGGGGACAGGCAGGTGAGGGGACAGGAGCGTGCGGATCCCGCTGGCATCCAGCTCCTGGGGAGAGCAGCTTTATTTTTTTGGGTCCCTTGTGTCCCTGAAGGTCAGAGTGCTCCTGGCAGGAGCAGGGATCGCCAGGACTCTGCCAGCAGTGCTCCGAGCTGTATCCTCCTTTGGGGGGGGGTTATTTTTTTGGACTGCTGAAGGTCCAGGCCGGTTTTCTGGGCTCCCAGGCCGTAACACAATCCCTCGCTTTGGCTTGTAAATTGATCGCCGCAGGGTTCGGGAAGGAATTTTTTCCCCCCACAAACACACGGCCTCCTTCTGACTGGTGCATCAATAATAAATGCTGAGATCTCGCGTAGCTTTTATGTCGGGAAAGCTGCACAAACATTAACTAATCCTCGCCGTACCCCGGCGTTAGGTAACTTGTGTGGATTAGCCAGGGATGAGGGAGGCTGCAGAGGGAATGGGGAACGGCGCTGAGGATATTTTCTCATTCTCTGGTGGTTTGACAAGGCTCGGGGGGCAGAGGTCAGGGTGATTTTGTGGAATGGGACCCCATGGGACCCATCCTGCCCTGTATCTTTTTACTGCAGAGCATACTCCATCCCCAGGGGTGGAGACTGCTGGGTGTGAGGCAGCTGCTCTGCTCCCTGACTTCTCTGAGGTGCCAGGAGGGAAACTTTCTACCCTAATTTTCCTGCTGATGATGTGAACCCTTCTGCTGTCTTTCCCTGTCAGGCCTGGATAAATAGTTGTCCTTCCTTTTACAGCCAGAGGCCTTTTTTTTTAAGGACAGTGAGAGTTTTATCCTGCTCGGAAGCATTCTGGCAGAGCTGCTAATGCAGGGTCAGCCTCAAGTCTTGCAGTCAAAGCCTCATGAAAAACTCTGGAGGAGGTTCTGCAGTGGAGGATGGTGGGAGGAAGAAGAGATGCTTTCTCTGCTCTAGGACCAGAGAACGTTTTCTTATTCCAGACCCTTGCTCTTCCTTCAAAACTGCTGGGAAGAGGCTGCTGGCTCAGGGCTCATGGAATTGGAGTGGGGTGTTTCCCAGGGGTGTTTAGGTTGTTGATTACAGGTGCTGTAATCAGTTTATTAATGTGGCTGAAGCAATCCTACAAACCGAATTAAGATATCTTGGATATCTTTCCCGTCCAAATCCAAGGGCTGCTGTCTGAGCCACCCACTGCAGCCTGATCACGGTCAGATGTTCTGCCTTCCAGCAAATAATAGACTTTAAAAGAGGGATTATTTCAAATTTGGTACAGCAGTTAGCAGGTACTTTGCACTCACTTAAGGGCGATTCTGCCAAAGCGGCTGTTGTGTGTTGATAGGATCCTGGCTGGAATCAATTCCTTGCCTCAGTGCAGATCTCCTGGTGTCCCACCGAACCCCAGCAGTCAGGAGGAGCAGCAGAGGTGCAGACCGTGCTCAGGGGTGTGTCACCAAATCCAGCCCTCGGTCACGGTTAAGTCAGCTCCCCAAACTTGGCATTTTCTCCTGTGGGTAAACAGCTGCTGGAGGCAGTTGCCCTGGAGATAGGGAGCGGGCACAGATAGAGGTGGCATGCCTGTAATGTCTGGGATTCAAATCCTGCTGGGTCAGTGGCTGCTCCTGGCGTGCAGCCTTGCCGGGGAAGCCTTGTGTGTTCAGGGGCTGGGTGGAAGTCATGAGGATCTAAAGGAAGCTGTTGGATCCCTCTCTTTGACCCCACAGCACTCTCAGGCTGTCCCCAGATTGCCCCTGTCCCATTCCTTCTCCTAATGTCACAGCTGCTGAGCCAGTAGGGATTTTGCAGAGAGGCTTTCCCCGTTTCCCTCCCTTGACTTTGTTTACCTGCCCTGAAGCAGGATGTGGTGTTTGCCAACGCTGAACCTGCCTCAGATTCCTTGGAAAGCGTTCAGACCTTGAATGACAGGTGAGGTGGAACAAGATTCACCTGGCTGGGCTGTGCCCCTCTGCCAGAAGCCAAAGGCTGAGCCACCCCACGACCTGCTAATGAGCCCTTCCCTCTTCCAGCAAGGCCCTTTCTCCTCTCCTTTCACATCTGCGGGGAAGATTTGCTGTTGTAGGTTTTCAGAGCTAGAAGATGACCTCCCCCAGTCCCCTCTTCTCCCACAGCCCTGGGGAGCAGGTGAACCTGCAGGTTTGTGCCAGGGGCAGCCAGGCCAGGAGGAAGCATCACCTCAGTGTGTGCTGCTGCATCCCAGCCCTGTAACCCATCAGCTCCATTCCAAGTCCTGCCTATCCTCACAACGTTTGTGGGTTTTTCTTATTTTAGCAATAATTTGATGAGCATCAGTCAATAGAAACAGTGGGGGGGAGATGGAGGAATTTGCCTTTTCATCTGGGGAACGTGTGCTTTGACAATACTCGGGCTGGGAAAAAGGGAGGGAGCAGGGGGTGTGTGGAACCAGCTGGGATGGGGGTTCCAGGTGAATCCCTGCCCTGCAGCTCCTGTCCTAGGAGGCAAATCTCAGCACTGAAAATGCCAGGTCTGTTGTCTCAGAGTTGGAAATAGCCCAGCTGCAGCTGGAGGAGTGAAAAGCACAGGTAACATTTTCCACATTCCAGGAGCTTGGGCTTCCCTCCCGCAGCTGGAGAGTGCTCCAGGTCATCTCCTGGCTGTTTGTAATGGCAGGGGAACACTGTGATGTGTGTCCCTCCTGTTGTCTCGAGGCGTGCCCGATGGAAGCATAATCAGAGCAGGTTGGAGTCGCTGGAGGATGAATCTCCTTCCTTCCCAGCTGGAGGAAACTCTCTGCAGCTGTCTGCTCCAAAATAGCCTGATCCCTCAGAGCAAGCTGTTGGTGCAGAGGAAGTTCCACGTGTGCCAGTGGTGATGAGGCAGAGATTTGTTCAAGCTTTTCTTGTTAGAGTCTGTAGAACTTCAAGGCTTCCTTTCTGGTGATGTTTGCACAAAAATATCCACTTTTATCTCTGTGTGAATCAATTCTGTCTCAGCAGCGGCTCTTACGGATGGAAAAAGAGACTCAGGGAAGAGTTGGGGGTGTAAGGTTTGGCAGGTTAGTTTGCAATTGGGGTTTGGTTTTGGGGTAGTGTGTGGAAAACATCAACACTTCCCCAAGTTCTTCTGGAAAACACTCCAGGGTGGAGATGTCACACTTGAGTGTTCTTGTGGGCAGGAATTTATGATTTTCCTTTCCGAGTTACTTTGGGTTTGTTCTCTGGGCAAGAAATCCATGGGTAGACCCTCAGTATCATTAGGGGTGTTTTCTTTCAGGGGGTACCCCTTCACCCATCCTCAGGACGTGCAAGGCCAGGCAGTGGGTGAGAAGTTCATGCTGGCACAAGGCAGCACAAGTGTGACTCAACCAAATAATCCTTTTCTTCCATTTCTGTGCCTGTGCAGAGACACACCATCACTGTGTCTGATACAGTGCAAGCAGAGTTTTCCCACACCAGTTTGGCACTGGGGCAGACTGGTGTGCCCTCCTTAGGCCTCAGACTGGAGTGGTGGGACTGTTGTTTGATGCTGCCCATGTGCATCTGGGACCACAAACTTCCTGCTGCCACTCTGAAAGGGATCTGGAAAGGGGATTCCTGCCTGGGGAAGGAGTGAAAAGGAGTGTCCAGGTTGAAAGCTCGTGATGGAGAGTGCAGGTCTGGAAGGAGACCTTTCCCTGGTGTTCAGGATGCTGCTGAGGATGCTGAGTGGAATGTTAACGTGGGTGATATTCATGAATTCACTGGAGCTTGACGCAGAGATTCCTGGAACATAATAAAGCATCATCATCATCATCATCAGCCTCTTGGCATAACGCTGTGGTGTTCTGCCATGCCTGGAGGATGTGGGGATGGACACCACCCTTGCTTCAACTGGTCAGGTCTCAGACTCCCAGCTCTCCTCGCAGAGCAGTAAATCTGTGTGTGAGGAGGTGTTTCTGGGTGAGTGGGTGGGTTATCTAACCAGATCAAGGAAACCCGGTCCTGTCCCCGGAGGAGACTTGCGTGTGTGAGCTCTGTTCTGTGCTCGGGGTGTCCTGAATAACCTGCCTGCGCCTGACCCCAGCGTGCCAGCAGCAGCAGCAGCTTGGAAAAACCTCGTGGAGACACTGGGCCTGGTGATCCCTGCTTCAGGCTGGGTGTGCAGGCTTTTGAGCAGCCTTCACCCGAGTGCCTTCCAAGGTGTTCCTGCCCTTTTCGGGTGTTCCAGGCACCCTGAAGGTGTTCAGCTTCTCTTTTCCCCCTGCTGGGCTACAGAAGGCTCTGAGTGAGCTGACACTCTCCAAACGGCAGGTAGAGGGCAGGCCCCACCGCTGGGATGTGCTGGCTCTCACCCTGGGAATGCAGGGGTGTGCTCCCAGCATGGTCTGTGAGTTGTAGCAGGTGTGGTGGCTGCTCTCCAGGGACCCAGCGGGATTTCACCTGCTGGAAACAGGAGCAGCCATGAGGAAATGCTCCAGTGTGTTGTGGGAAGCACAGGCTGTCCTTGGCTGTGGCTTTTCTCCAGCCTGCTGGAAATGTGGAGTATCTGGAGTCATCTCACACAGTGAAACATTCCTGCTGACAACAGCTACTGATGGAGCCTGGGCTTTTCCTCAGCCCAGGGAGCTGTTTCACCCCGTAACAGAGAGGTTTTAGGGTAGAGCAGCTTGGTTTGCAGGTCTGAATTTGAAGGTTACCCCATAGGAAGGGTTTAGGGTTGGTGATGTTCTTGTGGCTGAAGATGCACCATGTGATGCGAGGTGTCTGTGCCCAGGGGAAGGGGGTGAGAGGCTCAGCTCTTAGCACCACTGCACCCCTCTGTGACTAAAAAACCTCCTTGATCTGCTACATTTTTGGGTCTGGGTGTGCTGCACATCTGAGCTGTGAAATGGTTTTTTTTCTGAGGCATGTTTGAGATGATGCTTTGGAGGAATGCACTCATTTTTTCCCCTGTTGCTTTCTAATTTCTTCATAAATTAATAGTCTGAATCTACAGTTCTACATTTCTACATGTTTTATTTCACAGTGCAGTGGCAGTTTCCTCTGGGGTATGCTAAAAATTGAGTCATAAAACCCCCCAAAACTCCCTGACTGTCCTTATTCTTCCCCGGTATTTGTTCCTTCTTTTAAATCTAGCTCCTGTGTGCCTGGGGGGGTGATGTTTGGAGAAGGAATTCCTGGTGGAAATTAGGAAGTACAGGCCAAACTGATTTGTTGAGGCTGGAAACCACTTTCTGCTTTTGCCTGGCATCTCCCTGACGGTGGCTTTTTGTTTCTGTTGTCAGCGGGTACGCGGCCGATGAAATCACACACTGCATTCGACCACAGGACATCAAGGAGAGGAGAGCTGTCATCATCCTCCGAAAGTAAGTGTTGAAGTGTTGAGATAATCGTGGATGTGGTGTCCTGATGCTTAAACACTTGAAAGCTGCCTTGCTTTTGTTAATTTGCTGGCTTGATCTCACACCTTGATTAGGTGTCACTCTGGTGTTCTCTCGTGTCTTGCCCTACCCGGCAGTGGAAGTGGCTGGAACCTGTTCCCTGCAGGGTTAATCACTCCTGGGCTCTGTGCAGCAGCACTTCACTGTAAGGTCTGGGGTTTCAAGCCCTGCTGGTGCCCAAACCTGGCTTTCTTTGGCTGCCCAGCTTCAAACAACTACAATACCAGACTCTGTTATTTTGGACTGTGTGTTCAGGTGTCTGGTTATGTGATACTCACGTGTGTGAGTTACCTGGATGGTCCTTTGAAGCTGATGCTTGTGATGGAGAATGTCTTACAAAGCAGAGAAGGTTTTCTTGATAGCATGGCTTTTGTTTCCTGGGGAGAGAGGAAAACCCTGGCTTTGGAGGGAAACACGTAGAGAGTTCAATGCTCATTACAGAGTTTGTCCTTGGAGCCTGTGTTGGGAAGCCAAGCACCATAAGCTGTTTTAGAAATAAGTTTCCTGTTCTAGAAGAGCATTCTTGATGGCATTTCATCAATCAGTGCTTGTTCCTGAAGCTCTTAAGAAAATGGAGACAAACTGGACTAACCCCACCCCAAAGTCCCTTGGTAAAACCTTCTTTGCTGCCTAGAAATGTCCTCTCTCATCAGTTCCTTCTGCTGGGAGACCAAAAAATGTGACAGCCACACATTTACCCCTGCTGACTGTGCCTTGGAAGGTGTTAGCAGTAAATCTGCTGTCAAGAAGTTTCTTTGTAAATGAAAATACCCAACTTTGGGTCCTGTAAACTCAGCCAAAATCGTGGGCGCTGGTGGCAGGGCTGTGGTTGTGGCCCAGGCTGGCATAAGGCTCGCAGGCAAGCGGTCTGGATTCAGACTGGAGGAGCTTTTGGATGGCTTAGTTGGTTTCAAAACAAGTCTGGCAATGTTATGAGGATATGGCACAAAGCCAGTGGAGTGGAGTTGGACATCTGGTTGGAGAAACCCATGGAATGAAGGCAGGAAAAACAGCAGCCCTGCGGCATTAGCCAGGCACAATCAGCCCAGACCCAGGGAGGCAGGATGAGATGGGGCAGGAGATAGAGTGGGATGAAAGGCAGGCTGCAGCCAAATCACCCCACAGCTGGGGATGGCTGGGGATGGGGAGGTTTGGGGCAAGAGGTTTGATAGGAACTTAGAGCTGTGTTTGTGGTGTTGGAGCAGCCAGGAAAAAGCAGCACAAGTGCTGACAAGGAGGCATCTCCAAGTCTTGCAGCTGCTTTGGTTGGACTTTGGGCCAGAGAAGCTGCCTGTCCTAGGTTGTGGAGCAGTTCCCTGGGAAAGACAGACTCAGATAAATAAGCTAAAGCTGCCCAAACTGGTGCAGATACTGTAGAAACCTGTTTAAACTGGGCTCTGCCTCTTGCTTTCTCCACCCTTGGTAAGCTGAGGGTGTTGGATTGTTTCAATCAAGCCTGGCTGCCCTCAAAGTGCATCTGGGCAAGAAGGGACCTTAAACCTCACCTCATTCCAAGTCCTGCCATGGGCAAGGACACCTTCCACTAGACCAGGTTGCTCAGAGCCCCATCCAACCTGAGCTTCTCTGGGCAACCTGTGTCACTACTGTCTGAGTAAAGGATTTCTTTCTCATATCTAATCTAGAACCTCCCTCTTTTAGTTTAAAACTGTTCCCTCTTGCCCTATGACCATCTCCCCATGTAAAAAGTCGCTTTCTGTGTTTGTTATAAACCCCCTTTAAGTCCTGGGAGGAGCAGTGAGGTCTCCCCAGTTGTACCCAGCTGATCTGGTGCATTCCTGCTGAAGGGACAGAGCCTGGAGCTCTGCTGGCTTTGTTTGCTCATCCACCCTTCTGCAGCAGTGCACCCCCTGATTTTTGGGGCCAGAGCAGAAGTGTCTCTGCCCATCAGACAGAATGAAACCACACCAGGATTTTTCCCTCGAGCCAAGCATAAACCCCCTGGTAATTATTTCCTCTGCAGCCGTGGCGAATCCGCGGCGACGTTTGCCAAAGGCTGCGCTGCGATCGCTGCCAAATAGAGCTTATTAATTGCTGCTTATCCCCGGTGAGAGCAGCCACCTCCCCGTGTCCCCTGCGTGTCCCTGCCCTCTGCCTGCGCCGTGGATGGCTGCACAAACCCATTCCCCATCCCCAGGATCATGAGACTCTGCCTGGAACAGGCTGTTATGCAACCAGGAAAACAGCAACTTCCGCTGGTGGCCTGCGAGCACCAGAGGCTCGGGAGCAGCCATAAAACTCCTCTTTCCTCTTCTTTGTGCTGAGGATCAGCCCTGAGCTTTCCTGGTCAGATCAGTTGGATCATCCCAGTCAGAGCTGGGATATTCAGCTCTGGATTCTGTCTGAACCTGCTGGGTCCCAGCTCTGAGTCTGGCTCTGCTCTTGCCTCTGCTCTGAGCGTGTTTTCACTGACAGTGGCAGCAGAACAAAGCTGTGGGAGCTGGAGGAGCAGTGGGGTTTTGCAGGATTCTCCAGAGCAGCGTGGTTACCAAGCAGGTCATAAACATTTCAGTGCTCAGTGCTTCCTGTGTTTGGGAGCACTGGGCTGCCGGGAACCAGCGGGGTTTGGAAGAGCTTTGAGCCAGAGGAAGGGGAGGAATGGTGCTCACAATTTATGAGATGCTGGGAGAGGTAATGTGGGAGGTGGGTATAGAAATGAGACCTATTGAACCAGGTCTTGAAAGTCATTTTTTGCTGCCATTCTACTTTCACTCTCATAAATAGTTCCTGTATTTAAGGTAGGTAGGTAGATTGTTCTCCATTTCAGTGTCACCTCTCCTGGTACCTGGCCATAGGGAGCGTGGCTGGTGTTCCCTTGCCTTTGCAGTGTGTTGGGGGTTGGTTTGTTTGAGTTGCAGCTCCTGTTGTATTTGAGAGGTATTTTAACCTCCTCACTCATCAAGGGCAGGATTTGCAATGCCTGTGGTGTTGAGGCTGGAGTGGGTCCAGCCCTGGAGCTGAGCACAGCTCAGGATGACAGCGTGGACAGGCACAGGCTCCAGCCTGGCAGCTGCCTACGGAAGTGTTCCTTGTTTCTAGCATGCTGGGCAAACTCAGGCTGCCGTGCCCAGCTTTGCCTGTGCCAGTCTGGCATCACCCTGAGCAGCTGAAGAGGCTCTCCCTGATGGCAGAGAGAAGCTTGGCAACGGGATGTGCTTCCTAATGGAAGTTTAGATTGGGATTCTCCTGTGGGAACCTCCCTCAGGAGCTAAAGCTCAGCACTGGGGAGCAAGTAGGGGTTCTCCTCTTTCATTTTTGCTGCCTCCCCCACCTGTGACAGTTCTCCTGTGGGATGAGCTGTGCTTGAGTGTGTGCAGAGCTGCTGCAAGGGATGTGGTGCAGCTTCTGTTTGCTACACCTTCTCCTGACTCGTACTTCAACCCTTTGCACCTCTTAGTCAAACTGAGGAACACCTGACCCCGGGAGATCTGTGGGCAGGAGGGAGTTTCCAGGTGGAAGCAGTGATTACTGTTGCAGGTGATGATGCTTTTGCAGGGCATCTCCCACCCAGGTGGCTTAACTGGAGCTGTGAGTTATTGCCAAGTGATTTCACAGGATTTCACAGCTGCTCCAGCACCAGAGCTGGGATTGCAGTGAGCCCAGCACCTTTTGCATTCACCTCATGACTGTGTGTCCCTAAGCCAAGGCAGGATAAAGGGGAGTGGCCTCAAACTGACAGATAGTATGTTTAAATTAGATATAAAGAAAAAGTCCTTTCCTGTGAGGGTGCTGAGGCCCTGGCACAGGGTGCCCAGAGAAGCTGTGGCTGCCCCATCCCTGGAAGTGTCCCAGGCCAGGGTGGAGGGGGCTTGGAGCAATGTGGTCTGGTGGAAGGTGTCCCTGCCCATGGCAGGACGGGAATGAGATGAGCTTTAAGATCCCTCCCAACTCAAACCATTCTGTGATTCTGTGAAGTTTTTAGCACCACAAAGCTGCAGTTTGTTGTGTGTGGAGTGTGATATTCCTGCCCCTCCTCCCGAGCTGTGTGGTTGGGGTGGAGGGTTCTGCTGCAGCACCGATGGTTCTGTAGAAACTCCTTGCAAACTCTCTTCTCTTTAAATATTTGCAGAACAAGACTAGATGCACCTCGATTGGAAACAAAATCCCTGAGTAGCTCTGTGTTGCCACCAGGTTATAACTCTGACCGCCTGTCAGGAAGCAACCGGGACCAGATCCTGAAACCAAAGCGGTCCCATCGCAAAGCAGATCCTGATGCTGCCCACAGGTAGGATCACCTCTCCTAAGAGCAGTGTTTGGGATGGTACCTCTGCATTCCAGAGGTTCCCAGCCTCAGAACATATTTAAAAACATTCTGATTTGCACCTGCCAGGTGCTGTCTGCAATGCCCAGATCTGTTTTATCAGAATGAGCTCTTTATGCGTTCCTCCCAGACTTGTGGAGGCTGAGCTGTGGCTGTAAGCAGCTTACATTGTTTATCCTGTGAGTGGCATAATGAAGAAGCAATAGATTTGGCTGGCTTTTGATAATGCAGTCGTTCAGAACAATAGTTTCCCTGCAGCTAATCATTTTTGACCTCTATTGCCAAGCAACCTGTGCAGCTGTGTTAAACTATATTATGAAAGCAGTCCTGGGAGGGAACGTGAGGGTTTGCAATCTGGGAAAGGTTAAGGACTTCTTGGGAAGCTTCTCAGGCCTGTTTTGATTCCAGAGCTGCGTGTGTGTGTATTTTTGTGTGGGAAACCAGAATGTGTGGATGCTTAAGCCTGACCTTCAGGGAAGCTCCTTGCTGAGGTTTCAGACAAGCTTGAGCTCTGCAGCAAGGCTTCCCTTAAACACCTCGGTGTGAGCACACTGATAGCCATGAGTGATAGCCAGCCTGCCAGCTGTCCTGGCTATTCCAATTCCACAGATTCCTGAGGCTCCAGATGGCATTCTCTGCACAGTGGGCACAACCCAAAAGTTGACTTGGTGGCAGGGTTTGGCTGCCACGCCGTGCCAGCCCTGTTTGAACCTGTCCTGGAGGGAGGAGGGTGGGGATGGTTTGTTTGTGAGCAGTGTTCATTCACCTGGACACGGGCTGGGAGGATGGATGGTGGAGATGTGGAGCTGGGCTGCAGATGCAGCTTCCCTGGGAGCACGCAGAGGGCCGGTGTCCGATTAGGGGAGCGATCATGCGGGACAAATGTGCCCATCCATCAGAGCTGTTTTTCAGCCTAATGTGACCTTATCAAGCTGTGGGGGATGGCTTGCATAGGCTCCTGCAGCAGATGGGTGTGAAAAACATGTTTTTCTCTTTTCTCTGGCCTTCAGAGACTCCATTATAAAAGGTAATTCTCGTGGATATCATAGTGGGGTCTCTCGGGAACCACTTGGATAAAATAAGTGGTGTGTGCAGCCCACCAACCCAGGCCTGCTATGAAATGATCAGAGGCAGCTCTGCAGAAATAACAATTGCACTGTGCTAATATTTGAGAATTCAAAGGATTTTGGAGCTGTGGTGTGATCTTGCACCATAAGGAGCTCAGCTCTGTGCTCTAAATTCTGCTGCAGGAGAGACAGACCCCTCTCCCCAAGGGATATTTCTTGGGGCCACAAGCTGCAAGTAAAAAAAAATGAGGTGACTGGAAGTGTTCGTGATGGAGGTAAAGGCCAAAGCTTGCCTTGGGAAGAGAAAGAACTGGCCCATGGTAGCAAAGCTTTCAGCTCCCATCAGGAGGTGCAGCTTGGTGATGTGTTCCTGCTCTGCCAAGTACCCAGTGCTGGGAAAGCAGTGGGAAAAGAGGCAGAGCTGTCACAGCGAGTAACCTGCAGATACAGTCCAGGAGAAACGCCTGGATCCTGTCGTGCTGTGCTCTCACTCCTGTTCTCTCCCTCTCCACAGGCCACGGATTCTAGAAATGGATAAGGAGGAGAACAGGCGCTCGGTCCTCTTACCAAAACATAGGAGACGGAGCAACTTCAGCTCTGAGAACTATTGGCGAAGGTCTTACGAGTACACAGAGGACTGTGACGAGGAAGAGGAGGATGGCAGCCCTGCCAGGAAAGTTAAAATGAGGCGACACTGAGGATTGCACTTCCCGGGCTCGTGGAGCTGATGAGATTGGCCTCCAGTTCTGTGAAAACTTTGTCCTCCCTCTGGCTATCTTCCATCTAGCTTCAGTTTTGGTTTTTCCTTTCAGGCTGAAGAGTAAACAGGAAGGATTTGGTTTTATGAATGGAGGAATGCTGAGACATACGTGAGGATGGAACATGTCCAGTGCACTTGGTGTCCTGAGTCATGGGTCAAGCGGGCATCTCTCCCTTAGGAAGCAGATAAAGTTATGCCAGGTTGTCTGTTGGGATTTCTTTTGAAAACACCAAAAAGTTTAACTGTTTCATTGCGCAAGATTCAAGAATTGTATTTTTGTTTTGGTTTTGTTTCTTCTTTTTTTTCCCTTTAACACATTTTCCTTTCCAAATGTTCTAAATATGATGTTTGACCCCAGGAGCTGAAATTCCATGGTGGGCTCGTATTTCTTGTTTCACCAAAGAGCTCCTTGGTCTTTTCTTACCTGGTGGTTGTCGGGTCTGTTTTAAGGGTGACCTGCAGTAACTGGAAGTTTGAAGCTTTGCAGACCCCTCTTGCTGCAATTGATTTCAAAGGGTTTAGGACATTTTTGTTGCACTTTAGTGTTTTAAACGCCATAGGTTTCCTTTCCAGACCCTTTTCCCAAGCCAGCGTGGGCTCGCAGCCTTGTGTCCCTTCTCCAAGAAGAATGTACTAGAGCTCTGGTTTCTCAGTGCTGATCTGCCTGGGGGTTGCTGTGGCTCAGGAGGAAGCAAAAACCTGGCCCAGCATTGTCCTGAGATCCATATTGGAATCTCAGGGCAGCCGAGTGAGGGATCACACTGAGCACGTGCTGCTTCCCAGAGCTGGGGATAGCCAAGAGGAGTAGGAGACGCTGTGCTTGTGAGGGCTTGTGCCTTGGGACCCCCGAGAAGAGCCCTTCTCCACTGCCCCTTCCAGGTGGAGAGAGCTGAGTTGGTGCAGCATTCCCAGCACAGTGTCCCACCCTGAGGGACTGGCTGCACTCTGAAGGAGCCAGGAACAGGAGCTGCCGTGGCCTTGGGGGAGCTGAGCAGCTCTGTCCCCTCTGAGGCTGGCTCTGGGAGTAGGGACACTGCAGGGGTCGAGTTTGGCCCCAGTTCAGTGCATCCAGCACTGAAGTTGCCTGCTTTCTCCTGGCTTATTCCTGCCTGTGTTCCTGGGCTAGGGAGTTTGCTGGTTGCTACAGGAAATGCTGAGAAGAAGCAGGCGTTCAGCCCTGTGGAGTTGTGTTAGAGCGTCTGCCATCATCATCCTCCTCTCCCACCTGGTTTGCGTTAGCCCAGACCAAAGCCTTGGTGTTTGCAAAGTTTTGGGGCCCAACGCCATATTTAGAGCTGTACTTTTAAGGAAAACTTCCTCCAAGTTGATTCTTTGAACCCAAGTGTTGGCAGTTGTAAGGAGTAGTCTTATTTTTAAATTTTTACTGCTTTGCCCTCCCTCCAACTGTAGTTTTTCTTAGTGTCGTGTCCCCCACACACTTCATGGTCTGCACGCTTGGCAATAAAAAGATGTAATATATTTTGAAACCTGTTTGCTGCTGTCTTGAGGGGCTCCTGGTCTAAAACAACCACCCAGGCGTTGTTCCCTGCTGTGCTGATCGAGGACATTTGTGACATCTGGGTCCCACTGTCCTTTTCCTTCCCCGCTGATGTTTGCCTGGTGTTGGGGTTCTGCTCAGGCTGGAGCTCATGTGAGCTCAGAGGATGTTCCATCACTTTCAGCACGGTGCTGGCCTGTGGGGGTGTTGGTGAGGTCCCCACTGCCTGTCTCTGATTATGCAGTGATTTTCCTGGTGAGAGCCCCCACTGACTCTGTGCTGAGGCACAGCCTCCAAAGGAATGTGTCTTGTCAGCCCAGAGATCCAAACGTTTGTGCTTCTGCTGCTTGTGCAACCTTGAAAATGCCGTTTTCAGACCACACGTAGCGTTTGAAGCGATGTTCCTCACCCTCCCAGCTTTGTGCTGCGAATCCAGGCCAGCTCTTGGCTACAAACCCCCTGTTTTGGAAAGCTTGGCATTCCCCTGATAGCAAAACCGCACGCAGGGAGCAGAGATCCCTTCTCCTCCCGATGGCTTTGTCTTTCTGGATCCATCCTGGCTGTGCCATGGTGCCAGGCTCTGCTGTGGGTGCAGATGGTGACAGAGGTCACTACCAGAGGCCTCAGCTCTCCCCTCCTGGCTCCCAATTTTATCCCTGCCTCTCCAATATGGATACTCCACTCTGGTGTCAACTCAAAATGAAGCTGGAGCAGCTGGCCTTTCCACAGCTGCTTCCCAGAGCAGGACTCCCTTGGGATGAGGCACTGGCTCTGTCCCTGGCCATCCTGAGGTCTTACCTCAAGTCTGGTGCCAGCCATCACCTCATCCCTGTCCTTGTGCAGTCTGTATGTGTGCAAGAATCCTTTCCCAGCTTGTTTGAATATTCCTGCATGTCCTGCTCGGGAGCTTCCCCTCCTTCCATCCATGCAGTGGGTCAGAGCTGGCTGGGGGGACAGGAGGAGCTCCTCTCCAGCCACGATCGGCTCTTGGTTTTTAAAACCTGACTGGTTGGGGTTTGACACCTTGGAGAGAGAGAGGGAGAGCAGGATCCCCCAGGAGAGGAATCTCCAGCGTGCAGGCAGGGCCATCTCCCCACTTGTACAGACATTTTCTACAGACACGGATGTATATGTGTAGATAACATGGTTTTTTAACTCTTTTGCACTGAACAACATCGGAGTGAAACCTGGATTCAAAACTAGAAGACATTTTTCACATGGATCCAGAGCTCTGGATCCTTCCTGTAACCCGTCTGGTGGAACTGTGGCTCGGAATTCCTGGTTTTCTCTGTGGGGCTGCACACAGGCAGCAGGTCAGGCTGGTGGCACGGGGCTGCTGCTGAGCAGGGTGAGCTCCAATTTGGAGGTGAAACTTCTCCCATGCACAGCCCTGACCCCCTTGGCTTTGTCGTGTGTCTGATCCCGTTGTGTGGTCTAGCTTCTCCATCCTCCCACAGCGTGTCCGTGCTCAGCCCCAAACTGGGAGCTCCATCCAGTGTGACAATCCACGTACCCACAGCCCAGACCAGGAGAACTGTCTTTTCCTAAGGAAGGGGGAGGAAGGAGGGGTTCATCTCTGCTTTGGTGGGGTTCATCCCTGCTTTTCCACAAAGAACAGGAGCGAATTGGGGTTTGTCACTGTTACCGTATCTCGAGAAGGGTCAGTGGTGGAATTATCCAAGCCTGTGGATCAAAACAGCTGCCAGGCTTTGAGGAGGGCTCGGGGGGAAGCTGGGGTCTACACCCCCACCAGCAGCAAAGAGTCTTTTACCTGCCAAAAGTGTTCCCTTTCCCTGTTGGGAGGAGAAACATTCGGCTGAGAAATGTCTCTGCTCCTTCCCCTGCCCACACTTAGAAGTTCTGGCTGACTTTAATTTTTTGGGTTTTTTTTAAAAAAGATTCTAATTTTTTTTGTTACCAATAAAAATAAAAATTAAAAAAAAAATAAAAAAGAAAGTGGCAATATTTTTTTCCGTAAGCTTTTCCTAGGAAAAAGCGTGGTTTGTAACAAAGTTGTACAGTTCTGAAGTTTGAGATACGAGAAGTACTGTGTGAAACGCTGTAAATGGGGCAGAGATTATTTTATGTACAGTCTGACGTGGGGGAATCTTTTAATTCCGGTTGATTCTTAGGAAGAATTTGGTTCTTCACTTGTCAGGGTTTGGAATTTCATGGTTTCATTATTATTATTTTTTTTTTCTTGTATAGATTGCTGCATTAATTGAATAAAAGCAGAAAGCATCGCTCTGCCTGGCTGTGTGGTGGTGCTGGGATGTGCCTCAATTCCCCCTGGCAGGAGGTTGGGAGCAGGGAACTGGTTCTAAATAAAGGGAGTCACCGGCTCCCCGGGGACAGGGCGGCCAAATGCGGTGGCTGTGGCTCCTGTGCTGTCCTAGAATGCAGGGACAGGGATCTCTGCCTTCCTCTTCCTCCTCTCTCATCCTCCTCCTGCCCAGCACCCTGTGCTTCGGCCTCGTGTGGAGACCCTCACCCTCCCTGCAAGAGGGAGATGGTGGGATGGGTGTGAGGTGCCAGGGAGGGGATGGATGGGCTCTGCTGCTCTCGTGTGTGGCCTCGCTTCTTCCTCCTCTCCTACTCTTCTTCTCCCTGCTCTCTTCTATCCTCATCCTCTTCTCCATCACTTCTCCCTTCTGTTTCTCTTCTCCCTCCTCTCTTCCTCTTCTCCCCACTCTCTCAAATCCTTATCCTCCTCTCCATCTCTTCTTCCTTGTTTCTCCTCTCCTCTTCCTCTTCTCCCTCCTCTTTCTTTTCCCCTCTCTTCTTCACACCTCTTTATCTCTTATTGCCCTCCTTGCCTCTCCTCTCTCTCCACTTTTCACTACCCCCTTCTTTCTCCCCTTTTGTTCTCCCTCTTCCTCCTCTGAGTTCTTCCTCCTTTTCTCCCTCCTCAGAGCCATGACCCACATCAGGCTCCAGCCTCCCCACCCTCATTCCCCGGGCTTCAGGCCCCTCCATCCATCCATGAGCCCACAGCCCATCACCGGGCCATCATTCCCCGCTCGCCCCCGGGTTGTTTTCCGCCCCAAATCCCTGCGTCACCCCGGTGCCGAATCTCCCCAGGGCCGGGGTTAGTCAGCAGGGAGGGGAGGCCCTGCCCTGCCCGGGCTGACTCACCCCAAAACTGGGTGCAGGGCCGGTTGCTCCCCCTCCCACCTTGGGATGATGCCGTGGGGGGAGTGGGGAACAACATTGCCGGTGCCCCGGCGGGAATAATGAGTGGCCAGGCGGGAATGAGGCTCGAATGTCAATGCTGGGAGCCGGCAGGATGCTCCAGGCCTGGCGGCGGGGGCGCCGCCATGTTGATGCACCCCATGGCTGTGGGGCGCATGATGAGACCCTAAATCCACGACACCCCGTGCTTGTGGGGGCTTTGTGACTACGATGGCCAGGCTGGGGGTGCCCCCACTGTCCCCCGCCACGCCCACGGGGAGGAAAAAAACCGAAAGAAGAAGATAAAAAAAAATAATATCAATTAAACCAGCGCAGAGGGCGTTGAGTTGGGTGACTACACGTCCCATCGGCGNTGGCGTGGGGCTCTCGTACCCCGGCGGGATGCTGCCCGCGAGGAGGCGAGCAGCGTGCGGGGCACCGCCCCCCGGGACCGGCTGAACCCCCGGGGGAGACGCGCACCGGGACCTCCCCGCTCCCGGGGAAGGTGCACGCAGAAAGGGCAGGGCTGCGTGGCCGGGAGACCCCGGGACAGGCTGCGGGGCCGCACCGGGAGGATGCACCCCCGGGGGTGGGTACCGGGAGCCCCGGGTGCGGGATGCGCCCCGGGGGGCTGCGCTCCTCCGCGTGCGGTGCAGGGGGGCACCCCGGGAGAGGATGCGACCCCTTCAGCAGCGCGACATCCCTGTCCCCAGCCCGTCTTGGGAGGGGCTCCCAGGAGCGCCCCGGTTCCCGCACTGCTCCTGTCCCATGGACTCCCCGAGGCCTCGCTCACGGGCGTCTTGGGGTGACCTGTGGTCCCGCACCCTGTCTGGCCTTGGAGCATCCCCGGCTGCATCCATCCCCCATGTGGGGCTCACCCCTCACCGAGTCTCCCCAGGGGTGGGATCCTGGGGGGCTGGACTCCCTGTGTCAGCAGGAGGGGCTGTGGCGATGGCCCCCTGGGCTTGGGGTTCTCTTGCACCCCGAAGATGTGGCTCTGGGGGACCTGGGGGGACATCAGAGGTCAGCGCTTGTGCCCCTCTTCCCTCCGAGTTTTCCCCCTTTCCCCCCTCACTCGGGGTGGGAGAGACCCCCAAGCTCATCAAACAACTCTGGAGGGACCCCACAAGCCCTGGGGTGCCAGACCCTTCCCTCGGGACATCGGGCTGTGCCCACTTGGGACTCAGTGCACCTTGTCCCGGGAGCCCCGTGGCATCGGGACCACCCTCCCGCCCTGGCCACGGGACAGGAGATCACCGGCAGCGGCGCCTGGATGAGCACAATCCGTGTCCATCTGTCCATCATTCGGCAGTGTCCTGGCACTGCTGTGGGGTACTTGCCCAGCTCATGGAGGGGACGATGCCGTGCACCGGAGGGACCCCCGGGCTGTCCCACAGCGGAACCGGGCTGGAGGTGTCGGGGTGTGCAGTGGGGAGGGGTCAGAGCCAGCTCCCACTGCCCAGCACAGCCCTGACCCCCGACTCGCCGCCGTGGGTGAGGCTCAGCCCAGCCAGAGCCCCCTATTTTTGGGGAGCACCGTCCCACTGCCGGGCCCGGCCCGAACGGGTGCCCAGGGTGGGTCTGTGCCGGTGGGATGTCCCGGGGGGAGATTGAGGAGAGCCCCGCTCGGGCCGTCCCAGCTCCGGGGCCGCGGGCTGCCCACCTGCCTCCCATTAACGGTTGTTTTTCCTCCCAAGCTCCAGATCTGCCTGGGATTTGCTGTAATTTGGCCGGGAGCGCGTCTTGGCCGGCCGGCACAGCCTGCCGGATGCGGCCCCGCTGCGGGCGGGAGCGGGGGCTGCGCCGGGCCCCCCTTTGGGGCTGGGGGTGCTGGGACAGCGCTTTTTTTGGGGAATCTTTGCCGGTGTCATCGTGTCGGTCCCTGGCCTAAGGCATCACTGTGGTGTCCCTGTGCTGCTGCTGTCCCAGCTCCTTCCTCCAGCGCAGCATCCCGGGGGGATTCGGTGTGACCCTGCATGGGGGCTGCCACAGGGTTCGGCACCCACGAGCATCCACTTCCTCGCCCCTTGGACGTGTTGGGACCCACTTGGATGGGCCGGGACGCCTTGGATGGGCTGGGGACGTTTCCATGCTTTTGAATGTGTCCCTTGGGAGGGGAACAGGAGCTGGGGTGACAGCGGCTGCCGCCGGCGGGTGCGGAAAGCCGCCCCGC
>VZTZ01050917.1:0-16360 GCA_013400955.1 Drymodes brunneopygia
ATCAACTACCAGAAAATGAAAAGTGACACTCTCTTTTTCAGTCATTCCTGTCATATCATAGGGATATGTCTAAAATGAAAAGCTGCTGTATGGAATCCTATGTGGCAAGTCACAGAAGCTACTGAGGAACGAAGTAGGTAAAGTCAGGCTGCAGAGCTGAAAGCTGTCCTGCTGGCTTTGGAAATCACTGAGCAAGAGAAATGGCCAGCACTCTACCTCTGCACTGCCTCGTGGATGGGGGCAAATGCTCTGTGAGGATGGCTGGAATGATGGAAAAAGACCAGTTGGCAGCACAGAGGGAAACACACCTGGGCTGATGAATTGTGGCAAGACACTGCTGTGTGGGTAGGGAAATTGACTGTGAAAACATATCATGTTTTTTCACATGTACCCGAAAGTTGTGCTACTGAAGAACTTCCCAACAACAGACACATGGATTGGACTACCAAGGTTAAAGTATTGCAGGTGGATCTGGACTGGCAACATAATGGGGGATTGTATCTGGCTCAGTGGGCCCATTACACCTCAGGTCGTCAGAGAAGGGATGCAACACACAGACGGGCTCATAATCGAGGGGTATACTTAACCATGGACCCTATATCACAGGTTATCCATGACTGTGAAACGTGTTGAGTCAAGCAGGCCAAGTGGGTAAAGCCCCTGAGGTCTGGGGAGTGATGGTTGAAATATAAATGTGAAGAGGCCTGGCAGATTGATTACATCACACCGTTGCAAACCTGACAAGGCAAGCCCTGACAGTGGTGGAACCACTGGATGGCTGGAGACACACCCTGTGCCTCACACCACTGCCCAAAACACCATCCTGGGTGTTAAAGAGCAAGTCCTATGGTGACTCGGTACCCCTGAAACAATTGAGTTGAACAATGGGACTCATTTCAAAAATATCCTCATAGACACCTGGCACAGAGAGCACGGGGATTGAGTGGATGTATCATATTCCCTATTGCGCACCAGCCTCTGGGAAAACTGAACAGTACTATGGACTGTTACAAACAGCAGTGGGTGATGGGACCTTCAAGTATCAGGACCTACATTTAGTGTGGGCCATCTGGTTAGTTAACACTAGAGACTCTACCAACTGAGCTTGCCCTGTCCGATCCAAACCTTCACATTCCATAGAAGAGCATAAAGTCCCGAAGATATATATTAGAAACGGTTTAGGGAAAACTGGATTAGTGCTGCCTTAAGTAAAGGCAAACCCACCTGCTAGATTGCTTTTGCTCAAGGACTTGGGTTCACTCTTTAGGTGATGCAGAAGGATGGTGGAACACCATGTGTAACTCAAGGGAATTTGACTTTTGGAAAAGAACAGTCTAGAATATTGAATTTTAGACATATTAGTTGCTGAATGACATTGGCACTGTATGCCATAACTACTATGGACAATGAATATGAACTGCTCTAGATTTACCAGTCATGTGCTCCTTATGCAGCTTGCAACCTCCCAACACCACACCAGTCCTCCTGCCCTGAAAGACATTTAGGATGTATAGGACAGTCAAGGTTTAAGAGATTTAGTCATGGAATAAATTAACTTAAAAGACATTTTGGAAGGAGAGCCGTTGACTATGAGAATGATAACAGTGCTTGTGTACATATATACATAAATATATAAGTATATATTTGGAAGATGTAGGACTTGGGCATGATGTCCATGGTATAGAATAAGAGGTGGAAATGCTCTGGTTCTGGCCAGGTCAGGGTTAATTTTTGCAGTATCCAGGTAGGGCATGGTCAAGACTGCGGGGTTATCCCATACGCAGTAGGGTGTGGTCAAGTGGTGCTGGGTTCTATGGTGGGAAAGGGCCTGGGAATTTGCCTGTCTTGTACACTCTGTTTTCAGTAATAGTATTGTTATTTTGCTCTTAATTTTCCCATTTCACTGATATTTCTAGGTTATTTTTCTTATCTCAATACAGAAGCTTTACCTTCTAGTGCCTCCCCTTTTCCTCTCCATCCTGCCATAGCTGGGAGCAAAGGAGGAGTGAGCAAGCAAGGTGTGGTCTGGGGTGTTTCAGTGCCAGCATTAAATTGGGAAGCACCATTCCTAAACCAGGACAGCGGGGTTTCTCCCTTTGTCATTATTATGTGTTATACTTCCAAAATCAGTGCAGTGGTGAAGCACTACTGGTAACTGTTGATACTGATAGTCAAACACAGAAATTATTGTATTTCCTTTAAATGAAGGATACAGATCATCCATGTGTCATCAGAGGATAGACAGATAGGTAGATAGATAGATACATACATACAAGCAAACAAATGTACATACATACATACATACATGAGTACACTTACACTTTTATGAAATTAAGAGATTATATAGACCAGTCTTGACAGGAGTCTGCAACTCCTTTTTAGGTATTTTTTGCTGATAAACTTAATGCATTTATAAATCCATTCTTATACAATAAGGCCTTCTATTGTGTCAGATATATGACCACTGTTCAGTTTTTTTAGTATTTTCAGATTACAAACTTGAACATGTTATTCTCTTAAGTGCTGCAATTATTTCTAAATTTCTAAAACCATCTTTCTACTTCCCAGCACTTCCCAGCACACTATTATCCAAAGGCTGTGTGTATGTGTGTGTAAAGACAATAAAAAGGTTTGCTCCACTCATGGGAGGGAGTTAGACACTATTATCTCCTGTCTTCCTGAAAGAGATAGCACTGCTTTAATTGCACTGACTCTCTTCTAGGGAAGAAAAAAAATACACAGATATGTTTTTCAGAAAAGGAACACTCACCTGAAGCAAACACTTGAATGAATAAGGCTGGAATAAGTAATTGCTCTAAAATTATAATTTGAACCTCTAGAAAAGTTGTGCTTGTTGTGCTTTTTCTTTTGTTTGTTGGTTGTTGTGATTTTTTTTTTTTTTTGCTTTGTTTTGTTTTGTTTTGCTTTGTTTTTTAATTAGTTGTTCTGGTTTTAGGCCAGAACAGAATTAATTTTTTTTCACAATAGCCATGAGGGAGCAGAGCCTGGAGCTCTGTGGGCGTGTCTAGGTAGTCACACCAAACCACCTCAGGTCACCACTCTTGGTGGCAGGAGTAAGGGATTTTTGTCTCTGAGGAGAAGGTGGACGTGGCTTGCGGTCAGGGAACAAAGCATGGACGCACCGAGGGTCTGTCTGCCATTGTTTCTCATTGTCCCAGGCTTTGTGAGCATTTTTCCATGTAAACCCTTTTCTTTTGTACACTTCTTTTTTTTCCATATTTTTGTGGTTGCTGTTCATTTCTCTTATCTCATTGCTGTTTCCAGTAAGCTGTTTTTATCTCAACCCATGATCTTTGCCTTTTGTCTCCCACAAGACTGGTAGGATGAGGAGTGACTGGTGATTTGGCGTGCCGTTCCCAAACCATGACATTAATAAAATAAATAAACCAGAAAAATAACATTTTAAACCCAGACCGTTCAGTTCATACTTTTTCTTGAATTGCAAAATATAGTGTTGACAAGCCTGGGAAAAATATGGGAACATTGTATACACACTTAGAGGATTAAAAAATGATTTTATGTGCTAACTCCTCTGGCTGGAACTGAAACTACTTGGATCCATGACGAAACTGCATATCAAGAAGTTAATGAGATACTGAGTTCTTGTCTTGTGTTAAAACACAGGGCAAAATTTAAGATATTAACACGGAAATATTACATTAGGAATAAAACTAACAGTAACTGAGATCTTGCTACAAACATAAATGAGATCACCATCATCAATAAAACAACAGCAACAACAAAAAGATAAACTTACCAGGTTGACACTGCTCATTTTTCACAATTGTGTTGAAAGTCTTCCACTGCTTCCCTCTTTCAAACTGTCTATCTTAATATCAACCTGATAAGAAAGTAGATAACAAATAAAATAATATAAAATAAAATACGATTCTAGTCAAAATAACTTGAGCAACTGAAATCCTTGACTAGATCAGTGTGATAGATCACCTTTTTCCTTTCACTGTTTTTATATTTCATGAGTGAGTACCCAGCACATCTTTGACATTTAACACTCATAAAAAAGAAAAACACCTCAGTGCAAACTGTAAAAGTTGCATAATATATCTCCTCAGTTTCTGTCTATTTTTGAAATTTAGTAAATAATAATGGAATCTTTAGAAATGCTATTTATGAAGTTGTAATTGTACATGGCAGGAGATAAAATTTGCCACACATTGACATTGATTTTAGGACTAGAAGTAGTCTTTTATGTCTCAGTTTTTTCAAGGGTACTTGATACTGTTTCAGCTTTATTTTACTTAGGGAAGAGATTATAAAGCACTATAGCAGTCACTGATTAAAAAAATTAAATCAGTTTTTATTTGCAGGGGGGGAGGAGGGCAAAGGTAAGGCAGGGATAAGAAAAAACAACACTGGGGAGATGAAAACTGTAATATGGGGATTCTTCAGTAAAAATCCTCCTCCTGTTTATATAACAGTTGTAGTATCATTCTTGAAAGTAATAAACCGATAGTCCAGATACTTAGTTCAGGAAAACAACCGTCCTAATAATGTTTCTACCTGACACAGGGTTTGACCTGAAAATAATGATTTATTTTCAAGATATTTCTCTTCAAAAAATATGCCATTTTGGATTCAGGACTTTAAACAACTTCTACCATCTTGGTTTTGAGAAGCACTTGCTGCACAAAACTGGAAGATGTCACCAAAAACTACTACGAAACTGACAAGTCATTTAAGAAGATCTCAGCTGATATGTTGTTATTTTTTTTCCTGAAATAATCAGCCCTTGGTTTAACATATTGACCGGACAGGCTAGTTAGGATTATTTTCATTTTGAGATGTCAGAGAAGTCAGGGAGAAAGATTTCTTTGCTTTGCAGATGTCTTTTTGCGTATCCCAGGAAAACTGTATAAACTGAGGTCTAGACATGAAATAAGGTGAACAAACATAGGACAGATAATGCTAATTTTTCTCCAGGTGCATTCTTAGGTCAAGCACAATCAACCACAGATTTATAGAAAAAAGAGAGAGGCTTGACTTAGCTAGTGCAAAACTCACATGGATGCCTCCGAAGTTTATTTCTATAACTAACATCAAATCTATCTCTCCACTTTCTATTGTTAAGATCTCAGTGAAAACAGATGTTTGTTAGAGTAGTCTCTGCTTCTTAAATTTTGTTGCCTTGCAGGTTTTACAGCCACAGTACTGTGATTCACGTTGAGAACTGGACCCAAGGCATCAGGCTTTTAAAATTTTTCTGTGAAGAGACGTAAAGCCTCTTTCAGCCTACCTGTCTGAAAAGACCTCTGACGAGCTGTTGATCAACATCCCAATTCATATGCAGGATCAGGACTGATTTCAAAACAAAGACTGGTTAAGCTAAGTAATGAAAAATACATTTCCATGACACATTTAATCTAAAAAGTTAATAAAGAGTTATAATTTTAGCAATTCTATGTAGTTTTTAAAATTTTATAAGGGCTACCTAGCATAATTTAGTTGTTTTTGATTACTATTCAACAATTAATTGTTTTATATAATTTTCTTTTACTTTACTGCTATCCCTAATTTGAGTACATGAAATATTTTTTAGATCCGTCCATTTTTAGATATTCCTGCTTCTATATCTGAATCAATGACTCCATTAAAATTTGCCCCAGTCCAAATTTATGTGGCAGAAAAGCTTTTCTTTCAAACTAATTTTAAAGCTAGCAAAAATAGCTACTTCATCCTCATTATAATGAATTATATGTTTTCTAAGATTAGCTAGTTTTTAATAATCTACTTAGATGGTGTGAAGGCTACCAGAATGATTTCTGTGTTGTTTCATGGCTAGTTTTGGAGAATGTTTTTTTACTGTTATCAATCAGGGACACTAGAAAATTTCATCAGTGTTCAATTAACTACTTTACTTTCAGAGTGCAGTGTTTAAACAATTTTTCTGCTAATGTATTATGAGGAATTATGTTGTGTGATATGCACTGCTAAGTGGTACTCATATTGACCTGTGTCATACACAGGAATTGAGGAAGGCTGTAAGAATACCCACTTGACTTGTGAGGCTTTTTGTAGAATTCTTGACAAAAAAAATAAGCAGCATGAGCCAAATTCAGCTGTTAATGAAGATGAAGAGGCAGTCAAGGTAACCTCAAGAGGCAAACATAGAGAATAGAAATAAGCACATTCTTGCTTTTGAGGACTTGAGATGGAGGCAGAAAAGACCTTTGATATTTCTTCTTAAAATATTTATGTCTTTCAAAAGATTCAACAACTGAACTTCTGGACTATGCATGAAGGGTGACTTATGATTAAAGATTTAAACTCAATATACTGAACATATATGTCTACTTAGCATCCTGCACTTTTTCATGCTGAAAAGTCAGGGAAAAGAATTAAGCTTACTTCTTGTTTCATTCTACATTTTTTGTCATTATGATAAGATCAATCATAAATTATTTTCTCACTGGGAAAAGAGGAGAAACAGTGAAAATAGAGACTTTGAGTTATAGTTCTTTTCTGGAGATAATCTAATCATTGTGTTAGGAGAACATGTTTTCCTGTGTTCCCTGACTTTGGCGCAGTATCTGAGCAAACAGTTATTCACAAAGTACAGAATAGTTAAAAAAAATTAAGATCTACTCTGGAAGCATGGTTATCAGAAGGATACACAAGAAACTATAGTTCAGTTTTTATGACCTTTATAACCTCATGCTTTTGGTATGTTCTTGGCACTTAAAACAGAAACTTCCTCTGTCCTTCCCTGGTGCACCCTGTCCTGAAGAGTCCTAGCATTTCCACAAAGGCATATTCTTACTTAAAGCAAGTGCCTTATTCCCACCTTTAAATGTTTTATTAATGAAAATGAAATGTACAGTGAAGCTACATGAATGATGCAATAAAATTATAGGAGAAAGAATGGAAAAAAATTAAAAGAAAAGCAGAAACACTAATTGCCAATATTCAGAGCAATCATGTGAGAGTTCTATGCTTTGAGTAAAGTCTAATTTCCTTTCATAGAAGGATGTTTCTCCAAATACATTTGACTTGACAATTATAACCCTATTTCACACATCTTATGCAGTTTCATAGAACCATTTGGTTTGCAAGGGATGTTCAAAGGTCATCTGGTCCAAATTGCCAATTGGCATTTCTCAAAGTTTGTTTCCTCTAAAGAAGAGCTTCAGCGTAGAAACCTCTCACAGATTTTTCACTATAATCACCTATACAAAGATACAACTTATCTAGCATGATACTTTCCTAGTGAACTAACCAGAAGGAATTTCCTCCAGTCCTCACAATTGGGCAATGATGTTACACAGTCTATATAAATATTAATGTCTTGAATCTAACAGAACACTGGTAACACTGTTCCTGATCCATGTTTTTATCATATTAGATATATCTAATTTTCAGTTTACATTTGTCTGAGGCCAATTAGTACTCATTTGTTCTTGGATAAACTTACTACAAGACTTGCAAATAGAAAGAGATCCAAATTTTTTCCTAATATGTGACTGGAATTTACCAGACTGAAAGAAGGCCTATTATATTATATTTCTTCCTTTCTTCCTTTCTTTTTCTTTCATCTTCTTCCCTTCCCCTTTCCCTTCACCTTCCCCTTCCCCCTTCTCTCTTTTTCTCTTTTTCTCTCTTTCTCTGTTTCTCTCTTTCTCTGTTTCTCTCTTTCTCTCTATCTTTCTCTTTTTCTCTCTTTCTCTCTCTTTTTCTTTGGAGAAAAAAAAAAGGTAAAATAGCAGCAGATATCCTCAACAGCAAATCACATTCAGATTTTTCCACAAAGATGTAAAGACTTGACTTTTCAAGTAATAAGATAACTGCTTATGAATGAGGACCAAACACAGACATCTTATTATTTTGACTATGCTTATGACTTTTAGAAGTCTATTAAACATACAGGTGACATTCAGCTCTGATCTTTAAACTGCCAGTACTAGAATCCTAGAGCATTTACCAAAAGGTTGCTCATTTTATACAAAAATCCTCTCTTTCCCTCAGCAGTACTGAAAACAGACTGCTGCTGAGCTTAACATCTGGTCTGAGTAAATAAAGAAATTCTCAGGGTGAAGAAATCACATTTTGCTAAGTTGTTTAAGTGTTTTCCCAGCTGAGAAATCAGAAATATCTTACCATAGTGCAATGTGAGAAAATGACTGAGGACATGATAAGCATTTGAATTAGGAGCTATTATTTTAATTTTTGAGGGGTTTATTTTTTGTGTTGTGATTTTATTTTTTACCTATCACAACTAGGAATATTGAGGGGCAATCTGTTATCTTACTCACTAAACAGGACCTATTAATTTCAAAGGGACTACTTATACATGAAGATACTTTCTCCGTGTAATCAAAGAATGTTGCGGCTTGATTTTAATTATGTGCCACAGAGAAAATGAGATGGCACCTGCAGAAACTGCAGCTTTCACCAGTAAATCTACTATTAAGCTATTAACCAGTTAACAGACTAGTATGTTTCTACAGTCTGACATCCCCAGCTTTACCAACAGATGAACATAAATCTCATAATTGGTTTGTCAAATGCCTGCATTAAATGGTATGATCTTCCACCTAACAGAAAATATCCCACGCGTTACATTAAAATTGAATGGCACGCTTTCTAAAAGGATGTTATGCACAGATATACATTTCAGCTGCAAGGCATCTGAAAGATCCTGTCTCTACCCACAACTGATATGCAGCCTTAATTTATGACTTGAACAAGATGCAATAAAGAGCCTAAGAGCAGTGGGCTTAAAAACTAAATATTTTATTAAATTGATCACAAGTAGGAAGCCACTATTTTTTTAAATGGAAGAATCAGATTACTTGCATGATTTGTTTGAGCATGAGCAAAGGGTTCAACTTATTGTTAGAAAATAATGAAAACAAGATTTTCTATAAGCAACAAATTAGTTTTTTAATCATTCCCAGCAAAATGTTTCTCAATTCAGAAATACAGTGACTCCCTAACTGTGATTTCTTATTCCAGAAAATCTGTGTCACGTGATCATAATCTTGTTAGAAACAAAAAAGGTCTAAGAAATTTTCTATGGAATTAACGCATGAGTTATTGGGATTTCTGTTTCTAGAGAGTGGAAAACAATACCAGTAAAGTAATTCTGAAAAACCAGACTGTTTATTGACAGTGTTTGAAAGGGACACCTGCTAGTGGATCTTTAAACAGCAGATACAGTTAATAAAAATGTTTTTCTTTGTTTTGCATTGAAACCTTTATTGTTCTAACAGATTACATTCTTACACCATGAGGATGGTTTATCTATTTGCAAGTCAATAGACTATTCATTAATAAAGTGGAGTTTTTTTGTATAATACAAGCATTTTGGAAACAGCTTTTGGATAAAATTAAATGAGTTTCAATATAAATAAAGAAATTAAGAATGTGCAAAAATTCAGCGGGCACTCAGCAAGATATTGCTGTGGTGGGTACAGATACAGGAAGATACAGCATAAATCAGTGCAATGGAATTATTGTTTTAAGTAAAAGACCTAAGAAAAATTGTTATATTATGGAACTTACTCTGAAATAGAGTGGTATAATCCTCAACTATAAACTTTTTCTGCTTCTGGTATTGGGAAGAAAAAATTACCCCCAAATACTATTCTAAGTAATCCCAAAGCTATGAGCAACCATGTTAAATCAGCCTTTTCTAGCTAGTTCAATGTTAGATGAAAAAATGTACTTTTATTTTACTTGTGTCCTTTGTATGATTTTACAAAACGTTAAATCAAGTTTTATCCTGAGTTCTTTTAAAATTTCAGACCCTCTTCTTCATTATTATTATTTCCAAGCTATACTCCTCATTTACTAAAGTGCATTATTTTTATCCCAAGAGATACAATTTTTACTTAGAAATACACTGAGGGGAAGTGCAAATGCTGTAAAATTCTCTGACATGGTGAAGTGTGGGGTGCTCACCAGAGGCAGTCATGAGTAGTGACTGCTCTGTCCCTCAGGAAATGGTAGAAGGGACAGACACAGAGATTTTTACTCATTCACAGCTCACACTGCCAAATAGTTCACTGCACAAAATATGCTTCTCTCACATTTACAGTTTGCATTTTTCATGTTTGCTTCTCTGATATTTCTCACAATGACAACTCTGAAAGATACCAGAGCATTTCTGAAAAAGCCCTTCCTCAGGGACTTCTTAGACTTCAACCAGCTTAAGCTGTGCCACAATGATTTTCTGAGCAGATTTAGTTTATATTAGTTCCTGCAGTCAGGCTAGTGGTTGTGCCTACATTTCACATACAGAGAAATACAATAAGTCACACTGAACTAGAAGAGCTGATGTTATTTCAGATAAAGCTTTCATTTTAGATTTCTAATTATTTTAATTATAATAATCTCACATATTACAGTATTGAGAATACTACATTGAGAATACTGGAGAATACTATATTGAGAATACTACCTTGATCTGTTACATCAGCTGCTCAGTAACCAAAAATTGTCTTTCAAGCACAGATCATTTTAGCCTCCTCAACTAGTACTCTGAAGGGTGCTCAAATCTACCTCAGTGTCCAATCATATACTTGCATTTATCTGTTGCTTTCTTGACTCTAACCCCTTGTACTCTCCTATCATGTTACAACCTATCAAAATACAACCTTCATCTGCTTGGAGTGCTCAGGGTTTTATGTTTCTTTGTCCTTCTGAATCTTCTTTATCTTCTTAACATGCTAGATTTTGTCTTTTGAACTCTGTCTATGATAGTAGCTGAACTTAATGTTTTTTTCTTCTTTCCACCCACCCTGTCCACCCCTTTTTTCTTTCCAACTCGTTGCCTAATGTTGTCTTTCTCTCATCAACTCAACAATAGCATACTGGAAGGAAAGCCAGAATTTTAACCTGGAGATAAATATGACAGTACTTATGATGTAATAACTTGCTGTTGGCAAATTATTAGTATGGAAAGTAAAATTTTGAGATTTTCTGTTCTTCACTATCAAAACATAAATAGAGGTGTTACTGTTTAGTAGAAAGTTATCTTAATAATTTTTGAGATTAATATTTCCTATTAATGATGTTAGCTTAAATGCAAGCATTAAAAAGGGAGAATTTCACCACCAACATGTGGAGCAACGTGTAGAATAAATCACTGGCACTAAGCATACAACACACTGCCAATGTGTGAATTTATTAATAACTTGATATGAAATTTAACTAATCAGATTGAGCAGTATAGATTCATGGCATCACAGAATGGTTAGGGTTGGAAGGGACTCTAAATATTGTCTAGTTCCAATGCCACTGCCATGGGGATTGATATTTCACCTTCCAATAGACCAGGAAACTAAAGAAAAGCCCCAGCCACACTGCCTTGAACACATCACATAGGGAATAAAACTTTGATAATTACATTCAAGCCTGTTCCCAGGATGCCTATGTAAGCATACAGGTTTTTCTTTCTTTTTCTCCACATCTAGGTATTTTTAACAATACAGAAACATAATTGGATTCCTCATTGTTCTTATATTTTAGGGTGACGGGAATATGTGTTTCCAAACTAAAAACAAAAGGAAATGTTGATACAACTTGAGAAAACAAACTCTTTAGGTAGTTAAATAACGTAGAGGACTTCTGTCTTGAATAAATCTAGCAACTTGGACATGAATCTGTCTGGGGTGACCCGGCTACAATGAAGTCTACCTCAAGATCTTGGGCACTTGCATCTACACATTGCATGTTTCTTAGAAATAAAATTCTACCTGAGACACTAGATGTAATTTCAGTAACAATAGAATCTGTGAGACTAAAATTTAAGTTTATTTTTACATGATACCTGAGCATGCATAAAGCTTGCTTTCTACAGACATAGAGCTTTGAAGCTCTGTTGTGGCAACAAAAACTTTTAATTTATTCTCAAAAATGAAGCCATGATGCATATGTGTACACATTAGGTAGATCTGGAAAAAAATCAACACTTATCTTGCAAGTAAAACATAAAATTATTGGGAAGAAAATCTGGCAAAAAAAGAACGTTTGTTGACCCCACATTTGTTTAACTAAGAAAGCTTATATACTGTCGCCCTGTTTTTGCAGGGTTCCATGGTTATAACTTTGTAGTACAAGTTTCCCATGCATTTTCTGGAAACATGGTCTTTATTTTTCCTAACTAGCCGAGATTGTTTTGCACTTATAAATTGTTTTTCATTCCTTTCCCCTGGGGCGGAGAAAGATGATTGACCATGTAATTATCCTGTAAACTTACAGAGGTGTTGACTTCTCTCACCAATCCCTGATTGTCTTTAGAAACATATATAAATAAGAGAATAAAGAAGGGCAGGCATTTTGGTTGGTCCTGCCTAGAGATTCAACTACTGCTCTGAAACCTGTGTGTTTCTTTTGTTGCCAACAATGCAACAATATACGACAAAAATTTTTTGTATAACTGAATCAGCAACTCATTCCCTTTTTTCCTTTGTAACCGTAAAGTCACCTGAGACTTCCTCTGTCCAGGACCTGGATAACTAACTCACTTGAATTTCTGAGACTCTGATTCATGTTCTGACTTCAAATTCCTAAAATCCTCATGCTCAAAAACTAGTTCCATCCAAGTTAAATCATATTGCTCCAGGTAAGGCAGAGAAATACTAAAGATTTACTCATCATCCTCTCAGGAAGGTGCACAGAGAGAGATGTTATAGTGACCATGAGATGCAAGTGCCAGAAAATCCCACAGCTCAAGTTCTGAATTCAGTCTTTGCTGGGCTGCCTAGAATTCTCCTTTGTAACTAAGCAGTGCAGATTTGGGGGTATTTAATTTACATAGAAGACCTACTGGTATATTACTTGTGCTCTGAGGAGAGGGGGGAAAAAAAGCAGAGGAAAGTGGTTTCATTTATAAATTCAAATGCCTCTTATTTTTCTTTTTTTGAAACAGTTTGTAGGATTTTCATCTAGATGAAGGTTGCTCCAAAATCTTGAGTCCTTCAGATTACATTCTGAAAAGTCTAGTGATAGCCTAAAGGTGACTAGTAGCACATTTTGAAAATCCATCACTGAAGGGCATTTCAGATAAGTGCTTAAAGTATATAACAAACTGCAGAATCTATAGCAAGAGTTTAGTCTGTAGACTACTTCAAAATAGTCCACAAAGATTAATTCTATCACCTCCTGCAGTTATAATGTGGCAGCATATAAGTTTTCACCAAATATTTCAGTGCATGCATATAGCTGCTAACCAGCCTAAATAAATTTTCAGTTGTGTTTTCCATTTTTTTCCATCCATTTCCTTTCCACAAGACTGCTGCCATAAAATCAAGTCTCATTCACCAGAATATTTGAATTTCAACACATTAGCACAAAAATCTAGTTTCATCAGTGTGGAAGAAACACTGTAATTTTTAGTTCAAAAATCTGTGTATTGAAACTGTAGCAACTTCTACAAAGGGAAAAATATATGACTGTTCCACAGTTCTAAATTATTCATAAGCAGTCTAGCAGCATGACAATCTAAAAATCCAGAGGTATCTGCTTTTTTGAAATCAGAATTCTAGGTTGTTTTTAAAGAGGTAAAAATATAATTTAAAAGTAAAAATTAATTAAACAAGTAATTCCCACACTACAAAATTTTATTATTCTACACAATGCAACACATCAATAAAAACAGCAGTAAAAAGCCATAAATGCTTAACAATAGCTTTTTAGCATCATAGAAATGTACTTTCAAGCCAGGAGAATGTTCTATTTTAAGTGAAGCTCATCATTAGACAGTATGAGAAAATAAGGCATTAAAAGGAAATAAAAAAGTCTTAATAGCTCCTGCACCGATAACATAGGGCAAAGGCAATCAATACCTGTGCTTCACTTATTTTATGGTTTTGAACATTAAAGGCAAAATGTTGGTATTTTCGGTCCTGTTGGGCTTCACAGACTTGCACCAGTAATGACAAAACAGATTTGCATATTGAGATGTGATTTGTATGAATTTGAATTCCAGTGGCATGTGGTTATTTTTCCCCAGTATGAAAGGTAGCACCTACTCCATTAATCTGGATTTCCTAAAAACACATTGGCCTACTAATTGGTATAGTCATGAACAGGACCCAAACAACCAATCCAAAGGGTCATAAACACAGTATAAAACTACAAGAAATATATGCCAGTAATTTAAACATCACATTAAATACCATAATAAATGAGACTAACTTTTGTAATCTGTCCATCCACTACTGACTGAAAAATGAGACTAAAACATATATGTGTTCCAGTGTCTTTTTTTGTGGTATTTGAACAATTCTTTTTGACGTGTTTAAATATGATTTTGTGTGACAGTCATACTACCATGTTTCAAATCCTAAACTACTTCAGTCAGATGCAGTTATTGGAAACAAATATACTGTATTAGAAACAGAACAAAGAGAGCCAATTTGTGAAAGAAATTTAGAAAAAGGGTGTGCTGGAAAAATAAAGTATTTCATCACATTCTTTTAAGAACAGTGGAGCAATTTTATCATATTCAAAATATACAGCATGGTCAAGATAGAAACTGGTTAGTCTTTCTATGAAACAGTTTTAGCTAATAATAATAGCCTAAATGAAACATTAAGGCTTTTTCTAATACTCAAGAGCAGTGAGAAACATCTTGGACTTCCACAAACTTCTACCTGCAGTTTTCCTGTATATTTAACAGTCTGGGAAACTGGAAACAAGCCACATCCTATAAGCCTCTACATTAATATTTTTTAACTGACTGGCTTCACTCCTTCAATCTGCTTGGCAGTGCCCCTATTTTTATCACTCCCCAAGGAAAACAATTGCTCCATATACACACTCCAGTAATCATGCATACAGATAAGATTTGACCTTTTGTTTACAATAGGTTTCACAAATGTTTAAAAGTCAGACCACACTACTAAAATTTTTGCTAACCCATATAATACTATATATTAGTGATTTTTTTAAGCCTCTGAAGGAAATTAGTATCTGATATAATTAAAATTAAACTGTGTTTCACTTGTGCTTTATCTTTTTTATGAGAGGAGATAAATCAACAAAGAAAAGTTGCAATTTCACAGCAAGGCAAATTATGCTTATGGAATACAGAGTTTGTACAAAGTACAGCACAAACAGAAGTGACCAAGAGGCTGTACCTGATAAACAACTCCAAGCACGTGCACAGAGCAACACTGACCACCACAACAAGTGTGAGCAGTTCTAAGACTGGTAAAATTCACCTGAGAAGATTTTATAGCTGAAGTTGTTGCTGTCCATATCCCAGAACAGAGATGTAAACCTTGAAGAAAATAACTCCTTTTTCAGACTTACTTTCTAAAACTACTTTCTACCCAAAGTAAATGCATTAACCTCTAGAATCCTCCCTGATTTACATAGAAGGTGAATTGGGCTCTTCCCCTTTGGCACACTAGGCACAGAAACCTCAAGGGCTTTTTCAATATGCTCTCACTGAATCCAGTTGCACCAAAAGGTGGTGGTTATGAACGATAAGTCATTGGTGGAGCTGTTGCCACAAATATTTTACTTTAAAGCTTAGAGATGCACAAAATTTTGAGAGACAAAAAAAATAACACTTCAATGCTAACCTATTAAAAGCCTTGTAATTATAATAAATTGAAATATTTTATCTGCCACCAATAGAATGCCTCATAATATGTGATATTAATAGGGTGCTGTGCCTCACAGGTTTACAAAGAACAGAGTTATTTCCTAAATACTGTATCTTAGAACTGCACCTTTTTCTACAGCAATACAGAACTTAAGTTTATATCTCTCTTGAGATTTCTTGACTGTCGGGGCCTCAACACAGAGAAATGGATGTTGTAAAATATATTTTTCTGTGTCATATAAATTGCTGGAGAATTTGTATGCTTAAGTTGAAAGAAGTGCATAAGCCAAGGCTGAGAGTGCAGGCTGAAACAAGATTTGGTACTCACATCCAATATGTCTACTGTAATCTAAAGCTGAAAAGGAAGGATGGTATCTTAAAAACTACCAGATGCATAAATCGTATGATACATTTTCCATTAAAAATCTGCTAGAGATACACAAAATACACCTCCTTCCCAACCTTTTACATATTGCTGCTTGTACATTCCTAATTTATGAGTCTGAAAGAAATGCCATGGACAGTATCCTTCCTATGACAGGATATGACTGTTACAAAAAGAGAGGAGAGGAAAAGAGTGAGAAAGAATCTATCAGCAGTACCTGATAACTGTATGATGGTGCTGCAACCAAAGGATAAATTTAATTTCCCTGGAAATCCCCTTTGTAATGTCAGATAACATTTATTAGCATAACCACTCTGCAGAGTACCATGGGATGAAAGCAGCAGAAACAAAACTAAAAAAAAAAAAAAACAAAACCAAAA
>VZTZ01050917.1:16529-36546 GCA_013400955.1 Drymodes brunneopygia
CTTGATGAGGTGAAGAGATGAGAAAAATGAAGCAGGAGCAAATGCTAGTAGGAAATCTTTAAAAATACTTAAATAATAGTGATAATCAGAATAAAAACTGTTTGGATTATGTTTTCTTCTCAAACAATTTACCAATAAAATCTGTCTTATTCTTTTTAATTAAATAATGCTTCCTAGGCTTGATATCTCAAATTTAGCAAGTTTGAAAGAAATTGGAAAATATTTCAGTTATAATGCCAAGATCTGCATATATTTGGCTTCCTGTCTACAGCTCTGGGGCATTTACTTGGCTCCAAACCAGTCTTTTGTAATATCTTTGCATGAAGTGGTGAAACAGGATCTCTAATGTTATCCAAACATTTCACTCTATTCATTATGCAGATAGCTCCATCCCCTAGACTGGCCTGTGAGTACTAGATATGCACAAATTCCACAACAGACTGATATGGACAGTACAAGGGATGAGATGATGGAAAGCAGTGCCATGCAAAGAAACCTATGGGTCCTGATCAATGGCAAGTTGAACATGAGTCAGCAGTGCCCTGGCAGCCAGGAGAGCCACCCGTGTCCTGGGGGGCATCAGGCACAGCATCACCAGCTGGGCAAGGGAGGGGATTGTCCCACTCTGCTCTGCACTGGGGCAGCCTCACCTCCAGTGCTGGGGGCAGGTCTGGGTGACACAATAGAAGAAAGATATAAAGCCATTAGAAAGTGTCCAAAGAAGCCCAACAAAGAAGGTGAAGGGCCTTGAGNTATATTTTTATGTATAAGCAAAGAATTTACAGTTACCACACTGTTGTGGTTTCTAAGAATGGTATTCCTGAATTTGGTATTCCCACTAAACAACACATCTCTGGTTCATTCTGCCTCCCCACACCCCCTCCCTCTGCAGCAAGATGGGGATAAGGATTGGAGACACAAAACGTAAAGGGTTAAGGTAACAACAATTTACTGGAAACCGCAATGAGATAAGAAAACAAACAGTAACAGCAACAATATTAATAACAAAAGTTATAGGACAAAGAAACTATTTGCACAGAAAACCACANATTCTCATGACCAATGAGGGAGCTCAAGGGAATGGCCTTAAGAGAGTTGGGGGAGGTTTAGGCTGGATACCACCTAGAGGGTGTTTTGGGAACTGGAACAGGCTTCCTAGGGAAGTGGTTCACAGCACCAAACCTGACAAGAGTTCAAGAAGTGCTTGGACAATACTCTCAGGCACATGGTGTGACTCTGGGGATGTACTGTGCAGGGCCAGGAGTTGGACTCAATGGTCCTGCTGAGTACTTTTAAACTCAGCATATTCTATTATTCTTTGACTCTTAGTAAATGCCTTTGCAAATAAAAATGGAAAGAGTTATTTTACCAACTCTCAGTTGAATGTCTTATGTTTCTTTTAAAATTATTTTTAAATCTTCAACTCTTAAGTTTTCATGTTGATTAATTCTCAATGGTGTAATTTCAGCCTGAAGTGTAGGTATGGTGGAATGACAAAATAATTATTCGCCTGGTCATCACAAGAATTCCTAATAGGCCTTTATGTAATTACTTTGATCTAGTGGGAATTATTTTCAAGAACTGCAGATAGAGATATAATGTGTTATGAATGTAGGCACAAAAATATTTAATAACTAGTAAATAGCTGTGACATGCTTAAACAGGTGATTTTTACTTGTTCATCCAGGTCAGGAGAGAAGCTAAGATACAAACCATTTCCATGTGGTTTTCTAGGCTTGTCAGAGTATGTTCTTAAGTGTTTTAATTACTGCTGTTAATTTCTGATATCATACCCAGGTATAAAGAAAAAGTACGAGAACAAAATGAATTCAAAATATTCTTGTCCTTGGAACAGAATTCTGGTGTTGCACAGTGTGGTTTCACCAAGAGGGCTGACAGGGTCAGATGCAAGATATTGTCATTCCTTTATGGAATGATCAGCAATCTCTGTAACTCTATTAACACAGCATAACTCTTTGCCATAAGCCATTATCTCTGGTGAAAACAACACCTTGAGGTAAAATCAGCCATCAAATTTACTACGAATGAAATTATGGAAGGGTATGTGATCTCTCTGTATGTCTTGGTTATTTTAACTATTAGTTAAACTCTTTAATCACATTTTACAGTCCTTCAAAACACACAGAGCCTGAAATTTGATGGAACCCATGGGATTTAATGAACTGCATGAATAAATAGCAAATAGGAAACTAAGGTGAAAATTTTAAAGTTGTCATCATTAGTGTAACTCTCTTCATAAAGAAAAGGATGTGAGTTTTTGCATTGAATTAAAGGGATTGGAACAAAGCAACTTTTTTAAGGGGTTTGGGGGGGATTTTTTGTCTTCTTTTCCAAAATAAACCTACTCTAGAGGTCAATACAGATAAATGGACTTTGATTTAAGCAAAAGAAATTGGTCCATGTGGTGAAAGACTTATTCCAGGTGGAAATCACCACAACTTTATTTCAAGGGGATTATTTCACCAAGGTCTGTGTATTGCTAGACCTTCAAATCAAAACCTGGAGAGCAGGACCCCCCCCCTGCACAAAACACGAACCAGGGCATGTTACTTCTTTTCATAAAAGACATTAGGACTGTCCTTTGTGTGGACGAGTTAACTGAAAGAAGTACTGTAATCCTCTTACTAAAGAAATTACTGATTGAAATCCTCAGCAATCCCCACAACTAATAATATAACAATAATACCACTCAGAAAAAAAGATTGAAAAAATGTGGTAGGCCCCAAAGAAAAGCTGACTTTTTACCAGTCTTTTCACACTTGGCACTAGCTTCACTGTTTTTTGGTATCTTTTGAGAAGGACCAATACCAACAGTCTTCAGTTTTTTCTACTACCTTTGATCATACAGGTTACAAAATTCAACTTACACAGCCTAAGAATCAGCAAGAAATAAATGAGTTATTTTCATTTTCTGCTGACCCAGATTGTGGTACTGCTGAATTGCTCATCTGTGATCTGTGCTTTCTTAAACCACATACTACAATGTTCTGACTTAGTGATACCTATTTAGCATACATTTTCTCCTCCTAAACTTTTTTTGAGGTCTGTCTCTCTCTTCCTCTTTTAAACTCCCCTTGTTCTTTCTCAAGTGATACCTTATATATGTTGGCTGTGCTGCAGTCCTCCAAGAAACAGGAATTCAAGTTTTAAGCTGTGTTCCTCACCTGTACAGCTGAGAATTGAGAATCTTTTTCCTAAACAGGAGTGCCCTACTCACTGAACTATTGACTGACATTATTAAAAGCAATTTCTCCTAATCATTCATGGGAAAAAAAAAAAATCCAAACTACAGAAAACAATCAAAGAACCACCCATTTCTGAATCATCTTTTTTAGCAGGACAGATGTGTCTCAATGGTCAAGGAGGATGGTATTAGAATTCTGTCAGCACTGCTACTGGAATTCCAGCACATCGCATCATTGAACCACTTCATACTGTACTGGTATCATACTGGTAACTCACAAACCAGTAGCTGAGGTCTGTTATCCTGGCTGAATCTTGGAGTGCCTGATTATCATATATATTGCAGAAAAACGTGCTCTGTCTGCCCATGCTTAAATGCACTGTCTAAATACATTCTCTCACCATATTCTTGGGTCTTATCAATTCTGCTACTGAGAAATTATTCTGTTATATTAGCTCTTTGAATAAAAGAAGAGCTTGTTCCCTTTGTCTGTCTTAAATGTCTTACTGCCTTACATTGGATTGTATGCTGCCATTTCAATTCAGCAATTAGCATTTTCTTATAGTACTGTTGAGCATCATACTACAGCAAAGAAAACTTTACTAAGTAGTATTTTATTATCTGTTTTTAAGTGCTTCTATCAAATATTTTACCATTCTCAAGTGGTACAATGTATGTATTATTGTAATTTTTAAAAAAGACAACATGGTCATTTTAATTCTTTGAGTTCTGCTCTAGAATGCTTTAAAAGCTAGCATCTAAGGAAACAGCTAAAATAAAAAGGTGCTAATGCAAAAACATCCTCCTTGCCCTCTCCTCCTCCACAACTGCCACAAAATCTTCAATATGACTAGAATAGTTCAATGTTCCTTTATGCCAAACTGATTATCTATAATCTAATATTTTGCAAGTTGTTCAAAAATCTAAACTAAAACCTTTACCTACTCCTCGAAGTAGATTTAAACAAAACTATCAATATTTCATGGAATAATGAGTAAAACTGAAGGGAAGAGTCTAAACAATTCACTGATATTACTTGATTATACAAGGAAACAATAGTGGCTTTAAATGTCTATGTATATTTGTTACTTTTGATTGTTACTTGAACCCTTTATTCTAAGACTAGAAAGAATATTGAAGAATACTGTGTCTTTGATGCACTATATGACATCTAAAAATATACATGTCATCTGAAACGCATCCAGAAGATTGCTGCAGTGATTCTGAAGGGTGATGCATAAGTTCTCAACTTATTATTAACAGCTTGAAAAAAGAGAAGCATATAAGAGCCCAGCATCACACTAAATGTTCTTAAAGAAATTTAGAAGGACAGATGCTTCAACTTTTTGACTGTAATTCTGTAGTACTTAGGAAGACTGTAAACAATACACTAATATTCAAGCACAAAGAAATTTGATTAAAAGTAGCATCCATTTTTCAAAACAACAAAGTTATTGTCTTCAAAATCTAATGGAAGGTGGCTTCACAATTTGCTGAGGAAGCTATTATAGCTGGTTTTGCAGAAAGAGGGAGCTGGCACAAAGAAAGAAAAAAGAGATATAAAATGCTTATTCAGTAACACAGTGAAGTTTGGGAGGTGTTTTGTTTTGTTTTGTGTTTTTTTTTTTTCACTAGTAATTTAAGCAAGGCTGAGATGCTTGGCAGTGGAACAGTATGTTCCACATTCACCTGGATGAAGCTGTGCATTCACTCCTGAATGGAGTGAAAACAATATTTCAAATTAAGATAAAATTAATTGCACCAAAATGATGCCAAATTACAGAAATTGTTTCAGTCAAGTAACACAATTAACAATTAAATTTTACATATTTTGTCTTAATTTGTAATTTTTTTCAATATTTTCTTAAATCTCAATTTCCTTTAAAATTTGGATCTAAACTGTAAGTTTAACATCAAGATGGCTTAAAATAAAAAGCTTCTGTTTAAACAGAAGAGTCAGCATCTCTAATAGGATCCATAAATAGGTTTTGGAGGTTTGCATTTAATTTTAGGAAATGCAAGCTCTTTATTGTTGATAATAAGTTCTTGATTATTGTTGGAGGGAAAACTACATGTGGAAACCAATAAAATAAAGTTTAAGTCATCAAATAGAAAATATTGCTTTAAATACAGTGCCACATGATTCTCTTGAAATAAACTGAGTATACATAGTTTCTGAAAATATTTACTTCATCTAACTCTAAAACACAGTTCATCAAATATTTGGATAGCTTTTTAGAGAATAAGACACTAGAAAGCAGATGTAAGGATGCTGAGAGCTATCCACAGCATGGGCTTTATACTCTTTAGGGAATATTGGTAGGCTTTTATTCCTCTACCACTCCCCTTTTTTTTGTTTTCTTCTGGTGGGTAAAAATATGCAGAGAAAACAAGGATATTTATTTGGAGTTTTCAAATAGGAAATATTACTTGAAATGGACACACTATATAAGAAACAGAGTCAAGAATATGACCTTGGAACTTCAAGTCCAGATTTAGTTTACTGAGCTACAGCTTACAGAATGCCGTTACTGTGTGTACTGCCATATGTTGTCTAAATAACTTAGCATATAGAATTAGATTGCTGCATGACTTCCTGAATATTTCCCCAAGATGCAATTTCTTCCTGAGCATACAAAATACAGATGCTGTGATTTAGCATGCACTAGGAGATCGCAGGAGGAAACGTGAATTCGAAGAGAATTACATAGGCTTACTGTTCAACACCAAATTGATTTTAAAATTGCTATATGACAACCTACAGTATAAAGTTCTGCACAATTTGGAATCTCTGTTTTTATCTGGCCTATTATCTTTAAGAGTTAGAGGATGTTGAGATCTGAAGTTGGCCATTTCAAGGAAGTGCACATAATGTTCAGCTGTTATGCTTGTCAATTTCAAATCCATTTCCAGCTGAGGTCTAGAACACAGATTCAGGTTCATTTAAACATAAACTTTTATGTTTTCCATCTGACATCTTCAGCAACTGAGCACTTGTGCTTTGTATTTTATGTAGCTGAAAGTACAAAAATAAACAAACCAAAAGAAAATTACTTAGCAAAAAACATTTTTGCATCAGAGGAGATTCTACTTGTTTGTCCTTGTGCTGTAAATAAAATTTAGGTTGTTGAATTATGTTGTGAGATTGCTTTTGGTAAATACTAAGGCTTGATCAGAGATAGCAAAAAGTGTACACCCATTGTTCTTTCATCACCTTAGTCTGGGGATGAGATTTGCAAAATTCATTCATAATAAAAGCAGGGATAATAATCAACTGCTTTTCTGCTGATGGATATGGGAGTGGCTGAACCAGACCAGAGCAAAAGTCCATCTGACTGGGGCCAAAGACTGTTGCTTAGGGAAGAGTATAAGGATGATGCAAACATATTTTTGTGATTACAGTAGACTTATGTTCCAGCCAAATTTCTAGCAATGCACTATTCATAGACATCCGAAGCAAAGGTATTCTCTACAGGTTTAACACTCTTGTATGAATTTTTCTTCTAAGTGCCTCCTGACTGCATGTAGGTCCAATAGTCTTGTTATCCTACAGAAACATACACACACTTAAAATACAACTTTGAAAAAGGATATATTCTTTCACTGTTTCCGAGGTGACTTTTGGAAATATTTGTAAAAACAGATATTTTCTGGTATTAGTTTGCTGTAATAAACATGATTATGCTTCTGCTTGGAAAATCTGATTGTATTCCAACATGTTCAAAATGTAATACCAAATACACTCCTTCATTAGTTATTTATGCAAATCTCCCAGGAATATTTATGGCTCCAAACCTGTATTTTTTCAGCCATTACCAACCAACTACTGTCTTCATTTTTAGAATGAAGAGATTTAGCCCAATGTTTTCAAAAGATATTACAGCAATTTTAGTGAAATTTTAGAAAACTATGACTAACTTGTCACAGTTAAAGTTTTATTGCTAATTAAATTTATTTGACTTCATACAAAGTTACTGAAAGATATTGCCTGTTTTTCTGCATATTTTTCCTGTAGAGTATATTATTATATCAAGACGCAGCAGCTGTAGCCTGTGCTACAATAAATTAGCAGCATGTAACATATTTTGCTAAATCTGTATGTAATAGGTATATAATTTCTGTGTACTTACCTTCATATTTTCCCAATTTACACAAAAGTGCCTTTAAAGAGATTGTAAAAACATATTTCAAATTATCCCAATGAACAAGGACTTTTACACTAAAAATTCTTTTGTGCATATTTTTATCCATCTAAACTTTTAGTAAAAGCTCTGTTTTCACATATAGTACAAGGTCAGTAAAAATGGAAGTTCCAGGATTGACATAAGCATATCTATATTTTTTAGCTGCAGACTTAGCAACTAATATTGGTTGAAGTAATTTTGAAAATGACATATTGTTCATAGTCATGTTTTAGTAGTTGATTGTCAATTAATGTAAAATAATAACAGTACCAGTACACTTTGCATACTTTTCAAAAAGCAGTAGTTATACAAAATTGCTCTCAAAGCCCTGTAATTTGAATAAAAACAAACACTGTGTAACTACAAAATAAGCTTGTAGTTTTCAATGACCAGAGGTTGCAAAAACAAAGAAAACCAATTAAAAAAATCAGTTTTCATAGGTTAATATCAAGGTTTAAACATTAGAGGTAATATGGCCAGTTTACAAAATGACTGACAGAATTTATATTAACATAAAAAATTCTTGCTCAGACTGCATTTGGAAAGCTACAAAAATTTGTAGTAATACTGCGAATTGTGTCAGAAATACATATTTCACTTACATGCAAGAAGATCAGATATTGCTTGGGACTTGGAATAATCTATTTCTGAGATACTCTCTGCTTTGGGGAAGAAGCAAAGTGATATTAAACAGGCATAATGAAAAAATAAGAGTGGTTCACAATAGGAGTGGTTCAGAATCACAGTAGGTACAGAAAGACTGTTATATTACCATCCTTTGAAATTTCCAAAACTACTGAAGAAAATCCATTAGTAATCTGGCCTAACTTTGAAGTTAGCCCTGTTTTGAGAAAAAGGTTGGATGGACTACATACCCGCAGCAATGCTTTACAACACAATTTTCTATGCTTCCTATAAAAGCTCTATATATCAGTGCTGTGCTTGGCAAAGGTGATCAGAAGAATATAAGAAAAAAACTTATTTGCATATGATTCTATAATGTAATTTGTGAGGAAGAAAACTGATCTCCCTACTGGTCAAAAGGATGGAGTGTTAACCAGCACCTACAGTCATAAAGTTGCCTCATTTAGCATCTGAGGAACATTCAGAGGCTACTGTCTGAAATAAAGTCAACTAAATAAGAATACTTGACCAGCTTCTTTAGTTCTCAACTCTCCGGTGTTTTTGTGTACCCTTAGCACCTTGTGTCCTTGCATTTGTATGTTATGTAAATGAAACTCCCAGGTTCTCCCACTCTTTCTTGTTCTTCCTTCCCCAGAATCATAACACAGGTATTTTACCCTGCTCTGTATAAAACTAAACAGTCACAATCATGGCCTTAATTTCTATGCCGGTTCACTTGATTTCAAATAGAAACCTTGTCACACCATGTCACTTCTACAGGAAACACCAATAGCCAACCTTCCTTCCTTCCTTCCTTCCTTCCTTCCTTCCTTCCTTCCTTCCTTCCTTCCTTCCTTCCTTCCTTCCTTCCTTCCGGAATTCCTTCCGGAATTCCTTCCGGAATTNAGACTACTCAGTCCAAGAGCATTAAAACACAGCCTTAGACTGTTAAAACAAAGCAGAAAGATATTAAACCAAGGATTTCTCATTACTTATTTTCATGTTCATTTTTCTAGAGGTTTCTGGGTTTTTTGCATTTGTCTGTAGGATTTTACACTTCCCAGACTGTTAGCTTTTCGCACATACACAATTCTAATCTCTCTCTGTAAGCAAAGTTGGTCCAGAGTCCAGGAAGTTTATGAATCGGTTTCTGAGTGAAAAGTGCATTTGCTGGCAGGCTCATTTATGTAAATCAGGACCTTTTTAAGGCAGGTCACTGTGAACATCTGGGCAACCTCAGAGCAGTGCGAGGATGAGGAGGCAGGCTGATTTGAAATGTGATTGTAATGTATACCAGCAGCATGTTTTGCAGGGAGAAAGGCCCAGTTTAGATTCTCTGAGCTGGCTTGTGTTCCTTGACACAAGATTCCTCTGAATCTCTGGAGTAGAAAGAACTCAGCAGTGTTTCAGCAGATTAGGACAAAAAAAATTAAACTTCTGAGGCTTTCAGATTGGAACTCTTGTGGAAAAGAAACAATGTCATAAAATGGCCTTGGTGCACAAGCCTCCTTCTGCATCACAACCTTGAGGCCAGTGTCTGCCTAGAGCAAATTTTCACTGCTCAGTAAAGAATCCTTGAAAATTAGTGTTTTTAATATGAGTGCTAGCACAGCTCATACCATGAAATAGCTTAGTACTGGGGAGATGCAGAAGACTCAAAATTAAGGGGAAAAATCTGATAAAAAATACATGCTGGAGCTCAAAAGAAAAATGAAGGGTAAGAACAATGTTGAAAATTCTTTTTTATTTCCCTTCTTTCAACATTTTTAATTTCTAAACAAAACACATCATGGTACTACTATAATCAGCTTGAGGACACAACTGAAAGGCAAAATTAGATTTCATGGAACCTCCTGATCCCTGATTCATGCTTTTGACAGGATTAAGCCTATATACACAATTTCTATCTGAATGTGGGGGGAAAAAAAGGAAAAGAAAAAAATGGGGTTCTATCATTGAATAAAGGGGGTGAAGTTCCAAGTAACAAGCTAAAGAACAAAACAATTAAGCAATGAAAGAAAGAACCACAGGAATGTAGAAAATAGAAAATTGATGATCTAAGTCCTTGAAGTGATGGGAACTGAAAAGATAATATCGTTTTACAAGGATGTTGCATGATAAGCCAACTACACCTCCAGTTTTGACCACTTTTGTGGTGAGAGTTTGGTCAAAAAATGACTTTTACTCACTATAATAATAAAAAATACAGCCCAGCTCAGACAGCCCCTGCCCACAAAAAGACCACTACATACAGAGCTTGTGTTACTGCCTCTTGGGACACATCTGCCTTTAAATCAAAGCAGGGAAAGGATGAGCCAATAACAACTTAGCCAAGTAATGACTTCAGTGAGATCTACTAATAAACTGAGATCATAACCACGTCTCCTTCTGTGGACCTCTGTGGATTTGCCATCTAGCTCCCTAGCTGGGCAGAGGGAGTAAATAAGTGCCTAAACTCTGTGTGTGGGTAGGCTTCTTGCACACTGGGTGAAATAATGCAATTTTGAGATGAAAATATCTGCCTTCTGAAGCAGACCAGCCAGTAGAAGGCAAAGCCATGACTCAGTGGTCTGAAATTTGACTTTTCAAATCATTCTGTCCCCTAAAATTCCCTTCCTCCTTTGTTTCAGTGTTGTGTTCTTTGTTTTGTTTTGGGTTTGTTTTACTTGCTTCCTTTTTTTTAAATGTTTCAAATATGTTAATATTCATGTTTTCTAAAATAGATACATTTTGGTTTCTTCTGTGGATACTGCACTTCCTGCTTAGTAACAGTATGGAGTGTTACTGTGACAAGCCTCTGTTTTTTACTTCAGAATTTTTCTCCTCCCAAAGGGATAAAATCATTCTATGCTCTGGTTATGGGTCTCCTCTCTCTGAATTATCAATCTTCAGTGAAGTGCCTCAATAACTGACCTTATTTTCAGGTGCTGAGCCCCTGGCAGCTCCCTTTAAAGTAAATGGAAGTTGCCAGAGGCTCAGCATTTCAGAATCAGGGCACTTAAATTTGTTGCCTATCTCTGGATTTAAAAACCTGGCTTGAGGTTCACTTTTCTTTTTTAACTTTGCTCTATAATCCAACATCAAGGGAAAAGTGATGAAAGCCTACTTGACTACAAGTAAGAAGGGATCCAGCTTGTCTGTCTGTCGGAGTTCATTATTAAAGAGACAGTGTGCATTAAAATAACACCTTTTAATTCAGGCATTTTTTTCTAGTATGTTATGGCTATAAATAACAATTAAGGTTATGCAGCTCAGAGGGGATTTTTTTCTTCTTCTTCAGCTTTTTAACTTTATGTTTATGACAAAACTGCTTGTAAATCTGACATTTACTTAGACTTGTTCAGGTTTACCTGAAATATTTCCAATGTGGCATGCCTTTTAGTTTGAACCAGCCTGCCAATCCTGTCAGACCTTAAGTGGGCACTGAACTACTTTCTTAATAAGTTAAAATCAAAAGAGAAAGCCATACCTACAGCGGTAATACTGTACCTTGATCCAGACCACAGATATTATTGAAGCAAGGTCACCTCAAGAAATAGGTACTTGCTCTAAAAAAGCAGCTAATACTGCTGGAAAACAAACAAATCAAGAATTACTCTCCTTACACACAGGTTACTCTGATGACATTGTTTTCTTAAAGCTATTATTCTCCCATATTTTGTACCTTGTTTTGTTGCTGAGTTGTTCATGACAGATTTTTAGCTTTGATCCACAGCAGAATAGTGCACTTGGACCTGAATAGAAGTATACACACTTTTTGGGCCCGAGTTTTGGGAAACTAAGTCAGTTACTGCTGGTGTTTTGTTCTTTGAAATGAGGCATGTATGTAGTATTAAAGATACCACAAATTTTATTTCTTCATGAGAATATTTCCAGTAGTATCATATTTTACCTTGCATTACAAAGTAGATAATTTCCATTCCCTCCATTAAAGAAAAATATGTATGCAGTATGAGCTGATGAAGCAGCTATCAAATATACAAATCATCATAGCAGAAGAAAACATGATGGGCTTTCTTTACCATAAATTTTATACACTAATGAACAGTAAATAACAAGGCAAATAGGAAGTAAAACCACCATACAACTAGTTTTAAAGTTATCAGAACTTCAATGATGTATAAAAAAAAATAAGTGAGACTGAAAAAAAAAATGTCAGGAAAAGCTATAATCTACCTTTTCAGCATCTCTGGAGTACATTCACTAATGCACAAATATCTCATGTATTTCTGATGGTGGTTAATAATTGTATAACACTTATAAACTGTGAGTACCTCAAACATTTCCCCTGTCTCATGGAAAATTCCTGCCTGCAGAACTTCTGCTTAACCTAAGTGGATCCTAAGCAGGGCAATAAAAGTACCACTGCCTCACAAGCAACACTCTCTATCCCCTCCACCAATCAATACTTTCATTCAGAGATTATTTTATGCACATCACTTTGAGAATGGACCCCTGTAAATTTGCAGAGCTAATGACATAAATCCTGAGCATTCAGTGACATTCATGACAATGAGTCATGTCACTAAAATGTTTTAATACTGCCCTTTTAAGATCTTTTTACACTTGTTATAAATTCTTCAGCATTAAACCATTAAGGCATTTAACTTATTTCTGAATCATCTAGACTCAAATTTTTTTTAATGAAAGTTTTGATTTTGAAGTAAATTTTTAGCAGAAAGGCAGAAAACTTAAAAGAAAAATAGAAAACCACAAATATAAAATAAGAAAAATACATAAGAGTTAGAGTAAAGTTAAGTGGCTTATGTTCAGTTCAAGACTATATCTATATTTATGTATCTATATGTAGGTGTCTAAGCTCCCATTGTAGATGATTGAGATATGTCAAAACAGAAAGCAGAGCTTAGAAACTAGGCAGTCGATAAACCTTTTTCTTTTAACAGAATTTTCACAGACTGAAAGGGACCTCTGGAAGAAAACTTGTCCAAGTCTTCTGCTCGAAAAGGGCTACCCAGAAGCAGTTCCAGTACCATATGCAGATGGCCTTTGAAATCTTCAAGGATGGGTCCCAACACCTCCTGGGCAACTTGCTCTATCACCCTCACACACACACCCAGAACTACACTACAAGACACTTTCTGTGTTTCACTTTTTGGCCATGCCTCTTATTCTGTTGCTGGGCAGTATTGAAAGCAGCTTGGCCCCATGATTTATGTTTTATGCACTGGTAAAACCCTCCTGAGCCAGCTCTTCTCTGAGCTAAACAGTCACAGATCAGTTAGACTTCACTCTTATGAGAAATGCTCCAGTCCTTTCATCACCTTTGTGGTCCTCCTCTGCACTTTATATGTCCCTGTGTCCCTAGTACTGAGGAGACCTGAGCTGCACACAGTACTCTAGCTGTGGCCTCACCAGAGCTGAGGAGAGGGGCGGGATCACCTCCCTTGGACTGGCTGGCAACACTTCTCCTAGTGCAGCCCAGGATACCATTGGCCTTTGCTACAGGGGCACTGCAGGTTCATCTCCAACTTGATGTCCACCAGGGTGCCTCGGCCCTTCTCCAGAGAGCTGCTTTCCGTCTGGGTGGCCCCCAGCCCACACTGGTGCTTGAGGTGTTCCTCTCCACATGCAGGATGTTGAACCTTCCCTTTCTTAACTTCATGAGGTTCCTGTAAGACCGTTTCTCCAGCCTGCTGAAGTCTGACTGGATGGCAACATTATTCTCTGATATGTCAAGCTATTTCACCCACTTTTGTGCCATCAGGAAATTTGCTGAGGATATACTCTGGTCCATTTTCCAGATCAGAAATGAAGACGCTAAACAGGATTAGACTCAGTACTGATCACTGGAGTACACCACCAGTTACTGGCCACCAATTAGATTTTGTGTAGCTGATCATCATCATCTGAGCCTGGTCATTCAGACAGTGTTCAATCGGATCATCCAGCTGATGCATTGACATCTTCTCTCCAAGGATCTTGTGGAAGCAGTGTCAAAGGCTTTACTGATGTCCAAGAAGACAATATCCACTGTGCTCCCCTCGTCTACCACAGCAGTCATTTTGTCATAGAAGCTTAACAAATTGGTCAGGCACACCACAAGATGGTCAAGTATGACAAAGAGAAAAAATTTTGTCCAGACATCACTAGCAGTGTCATCTAGAACTCACTGACAAGAGTAAATATTTGGTTCATTTGTAGAACTACATACAGATCCTTAGCATGCAGGCAGCCAAGGCTTGCCTTCAACTGTGTAGAAATGAGATCCTTCTTTGCCAGACCTTTTCCCCTTTTTGCAGAGATTTTAACCTCAGGCTTATCCTTGCTCTTCCCATAGCAAGAAACAGTGGCTTTCCTAAAAGACTGTTGTATTTCCTCTGGTGAGAGCACTGGATGATTCCCATGCAAGCAGCCTTATATACTTCTCACTGACTTTCCCGTCTCTATAGTATGAGGTGCCCTTTTGTTGCAAAGGTGAATTCTGAAGAATTGGGGAAGGAAGCAGGCAGGATGAGGAGGGCTGGCTGTCTTACCCTGAGTACCGGGTTCATGATGCAACCTAAGTAAAGGCAGCAAAAATGTGGTTTTTCTCATATACAAGCAGTGCTGCTACCCCTCTCCAACCACTTAATGATGGAGGATAAATCCTTTCGCTTTTCTAGTCTGATTAATGGTATAACTATTTTCTTTCCTTCACCTGAAAAATTGGCAAGTCAAATAGAAACATCCTGTAAAATGAATTCAGCTTATGGGCTGTCAACTACCGCATAACATACATAAAGGTACCCTGACTTCACAGAACAAAATTGAATTTTACTGCATGAATTAATGTAAACAACTTTTCACTATAATTGGTTCTCCATTGTCATGTTCCAGAAGAAATCAGATACTGCTACTTAAAAGTAAACACAAGTAGTCAATTACATCTATTACATTTGCATCCATTTTCTCTGTGGTATAAGCTCAGGAACAGCTAGCCTCAATAAATCTGCTTAAAAATGCAATCTAAGAAATATCATAAGATGCAATGCAATCCTCACATCTATCTTTTGTACTTTGAAATCTGGATAAAGTGAGTTACCTGAATGGGAAGATATGTTAAAAATAGTCTAGAGATTGACATGACTTGTAGTGTATGCTATCATCCTGGCTGGGTAGCAGCAATGATAGCAGAGACTGGGTAGTTTGGGATTAGAAATTCTGTGCAAAGTAGCAGGACAATTAATTCACCTTGCAAATATTACTGAACTACTTGGCTACTGAGAAAGATGTAACATGGAGTTGTGCCAGCCTCAACATTTAAAATAATATCCACTCTAACTGAGGAATTAGTTATCTCATATTCATGAGGTCTTATGTTTTTGATCTGTACAATATAAATACAACAACTAAAGATACAGAATTGGAAATATTCATTTGGCTTTCAGTTTGCCAACCAATTAATTGCAGTTTGCAAACAGATTAGTGATATTTTAAGTAATGTGTTAATCAGTCAAATTTCTTTTTTCATTAACTCCATGAAGTTTCATGAAGTGAAAGGGAGCTTAAAGATCATCTATTGCTGCCAGATGATTTGCTATGTATAGGGACACCTTCAACTAGACCAGGTTTCTTGAAGTTTCATCCTACCTGGCTTGAAAACTTTCAGGGATGAGACATCATTGGAAACACAAAGCAGGGCCACTAAATGAAAATAAAAGGGCTTGACTCTTACTACAAAAACCTACAGAAGACTTTCTGATTTCCTTCTACAACAATTCTCAAAGAAATAATATCACTTCTAAAACTCATGGTGATCCTTCCACTAGAATTGCTATTTTAACCATGCTGTCTTGCAGATGAAATATCATTATCCATTGCACACATCTATTTCCCACTCTTCTTTTTCACTGCATAGTTCTATATGTCAGTAGTTTTGCTGTGAACATAAGCATATTTTGATAACTAGAAAAAAATCGTCCTAAGATTCTGAATTTGAAACCTACTGTTGACACATAGCAATCTATTTTCTATTCACCTTTCTGTGTGAAAATCCATTTGGTTTCACTGGGAATAGTAACTGACAGATTTACAAAATTATCAGAACACTGGCCTCTCTTTTGTTCATATAAAAATATAATATCATATAGATACATATCTGATAAAAGAATTAGGATAGCTGAAGATCTTCCCCTTTCAGTTTTCAGAGATTGACTAATTTGAGCTAAACACCATTTGAAATGGCAGCACATGGAGTCCATATGCTTGCAGTTAAGTCGTTAGTTTTACAGACTTATAAAGAATGGAGTCTGCCTAACTATAAGTCTTGAGGGAGTTTCAAAGCTTCCATTTCAGTTGGACAATTTATTCAATCTCTATATTCTAGTGATCTATGCCACTGTATTTCAATGTTCAAATCTCCTGACACTTTAGGTTAAAAACCCCCAAAACTGAACCCCTAAGATTTCTATTAAGTAAATATCTCTTAAGAAAAAAACCCTAATAAAATATTTACAGTGGATATGAATAGGTCTTGGTGAAGCTATAGGCTATGTCTTAATTTAAATGCTTTTTTTCCCTTATCCTGTGTTGTGCTGACCTAATTTTTCATGGAAGAAAGAGACAAAACACAAAATCAATTAGATGATAACTCTTTGATGTCTCTTCCCAATGGAGAAGCAAAAGCTCTCAGGCAAATATTTTAGGAATAGTCATGATCTAATGCCAGGGGAAATCATCCACTATAAAAATACACCGAATGGGGAAAGTTTTGCAGGATAGAAAGAATCAGAAAACAATGATGGAAGTTGAATCAAAATAACAGTGAAAATTATTACAGTAGTTGAAATCTCAGTAGTATCTGTGAACAAATTTTCTAGTAAAATTTATGGTACATTATTTAGGTTTAGTTATTTGACTGGATTCTGGGTGACTGAATTCTATCCCTGTCTTGTCTACTCATGATAGCAGTTCCTATGGTTATTCTAGCAGCAAAAGAAGTGCATTAAACCCAAGTAAGATAAATTTCATACTATATGTATCTGCTAAATCACAGTTCAGTTTTCACTGCCAGTCAGTCTTAGACATATAACCACAGATCCTGCACAATAAACAAACATTTTCTTTGCAGAAAAAATATGCTTGTCGCAGCAGGTAACTATTCAATAGCTTTTCCATAGGGGTTCTACAAAAAAAGCCAAAAAGCCCAAAAGCCCAAAAAACCAGAACCACAACAACGACAACAGCAACAAAACAAAAGCACTTATCTCTTCATCCTAATGAGATAATCTTTGTTTTAGATTCCCTTTCTCCTGAAAAAGAATGTCCTAATGATAAAACTCATAATGAGAATCTGAGAATCAAAAAACTTGTGTTTCAGAGCAGAATGAGTTAAACAACATGAACAACTTGGCTGACTTGCTGAAGCTGGTTCAACAGGAGCCATGAGAAAAAGGAACTGCAGAAACCAGAAAGATACCTAAAGAAGGAACTGCAGAAACTGCATCCCTCCTCAAAGAACAGAACACGCTGCTATGCTGAGCAATTGTGCCAAGGAAAAAGTGTACATTATGGCTTGCTGTGTACTGGGTGGCACATAGACAGAACCAGTGGAAACTGTTACACAGAAGCTAAAACAGTATAAATATCTGTGCCTTTTGTTAATAAATGTCCTTGCAGCATGCCTGCTTGGTCTGTCTTTCAATCACCATCAAACTTGGGTAACTGATCATCTTAAGCTGCCTCACGTGTTCAGTTGACTTAAAAATACTACATAGTGTATCTCTGGCAGAAGAAAAAATAAAAAACAAAATTCAGCATGACTGTATTCAGATCTGATCTTTATCTATACAGGATGGACCCTTTGTAAAATCCATTCTTGCCCTCTGAATTGTTCCCTGTGTTACACTGACCAAGCAAGAGAACAACAGTATGGAATGCCTGGCATAGCAGATTAAATTAAAACAGACTTCCTGGCTTGCAGAAAGGCATACATAATTTTTCTACAAAAAATATAACTTCTACAAAAAAGATCTTCTACAGAACAGTCATCTGATGGACTCAGGGAATATATGAAAATAAGACGTATAATTTCCAAATAACCAAGTCCAACATTGAGAAATTTCATGATAAGCAACCAGATGGAGTCACCTCAAGAATTACATAATTTGTTTTCTACATTGGGGTAACTGAGACTCATGCTAAAGAACACTTCTATAACATTCTATATATTGCTTCAGTTTGGTTAATTTGGCATTAGGTGAATGACTCTATGCTCTAGTTCAGTTTAGACTTTAATATTGCAGGCACAAGGTGATCTTCAAAAATTGTTTTTAGCCTGACTGTGTTACTGTTTTATTCACGTCAACATCTGGTAAGCATGCACTGTAAATTGCTAATTCAACTCCAAGCTCTAAAATTAGTCAAAGTTCTAGAAAGAGCATGTGAGCAGATGTTAAAACAGTGAATTTGACTAGTCTAATCAGCTGAATATATCTTGGAGCTATTCCTGGCTCAAACCCACCCTGTTGTGATTACTACTACTAGGTATAGTGGCCACGAATTGATCTATTCTATTTTGTGGAGATCCTTCATCATCCCTCCTCTGGAGTCCACACATTCTCAGGAGAATGAATTCTATAACTCAGTAACACTCATGAACAGCCATGAAAAAAATCCAACTGATACCAACAGTAAAACTTTTAGTTTTGTTTTCTAAACTTGTCTGAGACTCCTTTGAATTACACAGGACTTGGATAAATTTAGCTTAACATCTAAGAAAGCATTTTAAAACTCTAATTTTAAAATGTTATTCTTTCATTTCATTTGGCTTAGAAAATTGGAAAGCTCAGACTGTTTTACTGAACCAAATGTGTTCTGCACACTTTTATCTTGTCACATTTTAAACAGTTTCCTAATGTCAGGATTATTAGGGAGAGCTTACCTTTAAGTAATGCACTAGCAAAGACAGCACTTTCAGGCAATTAAGGATTTTGGTTAAATATTGCTATTTACCTTAGCAGGCTATACCCAGTGACATCTGCTTCTATGACTGTACACTGAGAAAAGCAAAAAAGGAAAGATCCAGCTTTCAGGAAACCCTGATCATCAGGCACTTGTGTGGCAAGTGCCACACTTGCATGCCACACTTAGTGTGACAAAATCAAGAAGGCCGTGCAAAATTCCTCCAATATCGGAAAGGCATCTGGCTATATTTTTCTTCATGGATCCCAAGGAAGCATATTTCAGGTCCCTGTTCTACCCCCATAAAAACTTGGAAAATCCACCAATGACAATTTTTGGTGCTTAATGGTTAAATATTTGGCTTGAACTCCTTTAAACATAACAGTTTAAATCAGCTTAGCTAGCTGCATCTTGAGTAAAACCATAGATACAAGAAGAATAAACTACAAAAGAATAAGATATCTTCTACAGCAAAATTGGCCTCTGACAGATATTACATATTGTTGTGGGTTTAGAGGTTTGGGGAATTGAAAATTAGGTAGAAATATTAATTGTAGCAGTTTTTTTTTGGCTAAACGCTAGCACATCCATTAAAATCACTTGATTTTGTTGTGAGGTAAGGATTAATAGTAGGCAAGGCAGGTTTATATTTTAAAGAATATAAAAAGAAATTTATTAACAGACCTAAAACAAGTAATAATAATTATAATTAGGAATCAGAACAAGACTTCTTTAGAACACTCTTCCCCCCCCCACCCCTTTCGCATTTTTTTTTGCTGACCAAACAAAGGGTAACATCTTGACTTGTAGTTAAAGAAACCACCTCTGGAACAGGTCCCCTCCCAACCCATGTAAGGAAGAGAAGCCTTTTTTTGCTCTTTTATGTTGTTTCTCCATAGGAGATGCAGTTCCTATGGTGTTAGCTTCTTTAGCAAGCAACTGCTTGGAGAAAGAGATTTGCTTGTCTGAAAGAACCCTTCCCATTTTTAGTAGCTTTCCCAGGGCTACTAAAATGGACATATCATGGTCGCTGAGGTACTTCTTAAAAGACGAACATTTCTATTACAGTAACACGAAAATCCCCTTTCTTCATTTATCTGCA
>VZTZ01050917.1:36608-65846 GCA_013400955.1 Drymodes brunneopygia
GAGAGCAGCAAAAGTAAAGTCTCTCCCTTCCTTCAGAGCGGAGCCGAGCGACATTGTTACTGTTACCTCCCGCATAATGTTGCCACGCGAAATTGAAGGATGGGTCTGGGCTCCTTCTCTTCCCCTCCCCCCCCCCGCACTAGCCTGGTGCAAGGGGGGAGAGGAAAGACACGTCTTGTCAGTCCACCAAAAACCAAAAAAAGAACTTCTCAAAGAGCTCACCGAGTTTTGATGAATTTTTTAGAGGCGAAAGCTGTAATAACTGCTTTAAAATACCTCATTTCCAACTCCGCCTTCTTTTTTTATATCGAAAAGTTTTAATATAAGTTACACCACCACACCACCACACATATGAAAGGAAATGAGATGGTTCCTCCTGAGGCACTCCAGGCTACTGAGAGACTGAACAGGAATACAGTCCAAGCAAAAATATATCAACAGAGCTATCACAATTAGCATAATTTATGTTCTTAACAAAGACTGAAACTTCTTTCAAATTATCAAACAGCAATATTCTATTTTCCAGAACCTGACTGAGATAATCCAAAGCTTTTCAGGAAAGCAATATGCTATTTCCAAGTTTTGTCTGGTGGTACTTATGAAAGTAGAACTTTTAGGTTTATGGTGAGTTGTAAATTAGTTATTTAAATTACCATGTTCAACTAGACAGTAAACATTAATGCAGGAGGTGCTTGGCACACCTCAACCCTTTCACCATGTTTAGTGACAACACTTTCACCATTGCGCAGAAACAATGTTACAGTATTCAAAGGCAAGTACATGAAAACCATAATATTAAAAGCTAATTCACTACTAATTAGCTTTTACACAGCACTTTTATATCTAGGTTCATCAGAAGGGTGTTTTACTACTATCTTACTCTGGAAGTAGCTTGGGGAAGAGATCACAATCTGAGGGCAAAGTTCATGTTATATCTCTCTCAAGGTCAAACACCTCAAACATACTCAAAGCTTCTCTTTCTTCCTATTGTCTCTTCTCTTCAGGCTCATCAAACCTGGAGGGTTCAAAGCACTGTCACTGATCCTCTCTACTTATTTGTACTGGAGAGAAATCAAGGCTGACCACTGAGGTTATCCACATTCACCTGAAGTCCATGCTCAGTGGTAATCCCCATCTTTCTCATATTGCAGAGTTATAAGGACCAGGAATTTTAATTTTAAAGGTATTTATTTTAGGAAAATAGTTCTTAATCACATTTAAAGAGGAAAATATGTCTCTGGTAACTTTGTGATAGGAAAAGAAAATCGTCTTTTGAGGAGAACAGAAAAACATGTTCTGAAACAGAATTTCTTTAAAATCTGAAGTCAGGCTTTATCAAGAGAAGGAATCTTTCCTCAAGGCATTAAGAAAGCCATTTTGCTAAATTTGTATTCATTTACATGAAGACAGAAAAATAAAAAAATACTACTTTTTTTTTGCTTCAGTTTTACATGTTTTTCTGTTTCTTTTTCTTTTTAAGTTATTCTCATAATTATTTCTGCCTCTTTCTGACCAAAGTGACTATGGCTGTGTAAATGCTACAGGCTGACCATGTTTCCTGGAGCTGCTTTCTCTGAGGCTGTGGCACTGGACTCCCACTTGATCAGCCACCCTGGGCATGATCCAGCCCACCACCCACAGCCAGATATCCTGTTCTGGTCTTGCCTGCCCCCATTCCCAGGGATGTGGGGCTAGGGCTGCTAGTCTTGTCTCCAGCAGCACCCAGCCCCCTGCAACATCCAGGCAGTCATTTTGGAAAAATCTCACTTGGAAGACTGTGTTGAGGCTGTGTGAACCATCAGTCCTCCTGAAAACATTTCAACAGTCAAGCAGTATGGCACCATGAAAGAGGGTTTTATAGGGGAGGGAAGGCATTTTTTTTCAGGCCACCTTATTAACTGAGGTCACCAGCTGAGCTGAGATGGGGGAGGACATTCTAGTTGGCCCCATGGAAAAGATTCTGTGCCCAGACCAGCTGAGTGACCACGTGGATATCCCCAAACAGCAGAAACAGGAGTTACACACGGGTTCCTAGAGCCCAATGTCCTCAGTCCTAAGGGTGGGCCTCAGAGTGCTGTAGATCTCCCAAAATAACACATGTAGCTCAGAGGCTGAACCTGAAGGTCTCTTGTTTCCTTGCATATGGCCAACCTCAGACCCATCTGTGTTGGGTGCTGGGCAGATTCAGGCAGCTCCATAGCCAACACAAGCCAAAGCTGAGCCTGGCAGCCATGCTGGTGGCACCTCTGGAAAAATATACTTGAGACTGAAAACACCCCACAGGCAGAGGAGAAGGGAAAAAAAAGTGAGAGAAACAGCAGTGAAAGCACTGAGGTCAGAGGGGAAGGAGGGAAGGAGGTTGTTCCAGGCACTGGAACAGGCATTCCCCATGGAGAGCCTGCAGAAGAGGATTTTGCTCCTGAAAGACTGCATCTTATGGGAAGGAGACTGGAGCAGGGTAAAGAATGAGGAAGATGAAACAGTAAATGCAAACCATTACAGAGACTGACTGCAAGCACACAGTCACCTGCTCAGGGAGAAGGGGAAGCTGAAAATGAAATTTGGCAGAGGAAAAACAGGTGGAGGAAAATGAGCGAGGGAGCAGTTGGTTGGGAATTTGGCGATAGCCAAGACGGAACAGCCACAAGAGGCAACAATTTCTTCTCTGGCAGTATTAAGTTTGGGAGAAGATAAGGGAGATTTAGCATGTACGCTGAATTAATGTGTGTTATTCTGCAATGAAATATTTGATATACCATTACCTGAAACATTTAAGGTCAAATAAATATGCAATGAAACTAGTGGGGATTTTTTACTATATTTAGTAATAGCAAATGGCCTTTATTTTGAGCTTATTCCTTTCTTCTGTCTCTCTCCCTCTATGAAACTAAGTTGAACATCTTAACAGCTCCTCTGAAACTTTATTTCATTAACCAGATTTTTGAGGCTGTTGTAAGTTTACTGCAATTCTTGGAGGCTTTACTAAGCCATCTCAGTTTTTAAACTGAAAACCTAGAAAGGATTTTCCTTTCCACAAATTTACTCATAAATCTAAAGGCTGAAGATATCCATTAGTGACTGTGACTCTTGTAACTTTGAAGTGCAGTTTTACTTTAGAGGATCTAAACTGACTGCAATGTGTTCCCAGTCAGAGAAAAATCATTTCATAGGTTCAGTGATTGGACAACAGGTAGAAATTAACACTGTTATGGTTTGTTTGTATAAAGAGCTTAAAGTGGGAACACAGAAACACCAGTATTTCAAAGATTCCAAAATCTGTTAAAAGATTAAAGCAACTAACATTTGAGAAAAAAATTATCTTAACCATCCCAGACCAAAACCCCACTAACTTTTATAATAGAATTAGAAGAAAAAATTTAATACAGAAGACATTTATAAAATATCATTTCCAAAAAATGGCTATTGATACAGACAAAAGTTTTTGTTTGCTAGAGTGTTAGCAATACCTTGCTTAATCGCAGGTTATTTGTAAAAGGAGATAAACTAGTTTCAAGTCCTGTTGCTGTAGTTGAATGACAACCCATACCTATGTGAGGAGAACTGAGGAGGATGGTTATACACGTGCATGTTCTGAAACCCCTGTAGAGTGGTAAGCTACTTAGAGACAGAAGAAGAGATTTTCCCCAAAGTCAGGGGTCGTACCTTCCTGTCATGTGGAGACATTGGCTGTATTTTATGCTTTTCTGAAAATCCCAAACACAGCACAAAAACCTGTGAAAACTGCTTGCTTGTGTTCTTCACCTTCCCAATTAATGAGCTGGAGGTATGGGAAATAAACTTTGAAGATTTGTTGCTTTTCTCTTTTGCAGATATTCACATCAGAGTGCAAATCAATTTTCTCTGAAAATCCCAGTAGGTTCCCAGTGACTGCAGCTTCTGTTCCACCAAAGATCAAGGATCAGATATCTGGTTAACACTGCCATTTGACAATTCTGGTACAAAACATATATTTATATAAAACTGGTTGACCTGAATTCCTTAGTAAAGAAGGAGTTAGAAAAGGTTTCTTTGGAGAAAACACTGTTTACAACCACAGAGCATCATCAGATGCTTCCATTTCCTTCTTCAGTGTGAAATTTTTTAGATTATTTTTTACTGGAAAATATTTGGACCACTCAGTTTGTCTGGTAAAGTATTTGTGGTACAAAACTCTAGTTCAGACTTTCTCCGTGAGCTCGCTCCGATGAGCATGTAATAGATTTTGCGTGTGCTAGCAGAAGGCCATGCAGAATTCCTCACTCTGTGCTCTTCATCCACCCCAGGACAGACTGCAAGTGTATCCAACAGCTACAATTCTACTTATGAAATGGGTAAGAAGCATCAAAGGTCAATTGAGGGCACCTTGAAGCATGCAGAAATTCTGCATCTGTCTGCTGCAAAAACTAACTAGCAGATGTCCTCTGGTGATTGTAATTCGGTCCCTCCATCCTTGTCAAAGTTCCTAGCAAATATTGCTGAAAATAAGCTCTTCTTAGGGGGTAGGTTGTTGCTAACATAGGAAGGTGTAATTTCCACCTTTCTGCAACATCTTTATTGAGTTTCTTTTTTCCCTATACTCAGATGGATTAACATTATACAGTCTTGAATGTATCCTAAAAAAACCCAAAAACTCAGCAGGCTGCCTGAATGATTCGAAATTGCAATTTATATTCATTGCACAATGATATGTGAAAAGTGTTTATGTGTGTCTTTCATAAAGTTCTTTTCATTTAATGACCTAAATGTATGGGAAAGAAAACTCTGAGATATCCCTGTGTCTATTCATGCATCAGTCAACAGCAGTCTTTTCTTAAAAAGACACAACCCTAAAATTAGTAATGGTCTCCCACCTCATCTGAGTAAGGCATTAATCTAACATAATCTGACTTCAGGTTCTGAATATTGAAGATATGAATGGTGTAAGGCCTATTAATAAAGGTTTTCTATTTAACCTTCAGGTAAACTGAGCCATTTCTAATGCTTTTTCTTGGGTATATTAGTCTTTCAAGGTTTCTAATGACAGTAATTTGCATTTATATCATAACTCCCCCACAGTAAATACCAAAAAAACCTTTAAAAATTATTTTAAACTCGGGAAATAAATTCTCCATAGACTTTTAAAGATTTGGCATATTCAGGTGAGCCAGATCAGAAGATAGGATTGAGACCCAATAATACATGCCCCATATTAGGAGCATCTTTGACTCAAGGACTATATCATTGCCCTCACTTACACACCTGTACAGAGCTCAGAAAGCATTTGGACAACACTCTCAAGCACATGGTGAGACTGGGGCTGGTCCTGTGCAGGAACAGGAGTTTGTCTGTATATGAAGTGCAGGAGGTTTTTTTCACAAAAATCAACAATATCATTCACTGGTTTATATTAAAACAGCAAAGTAAAATATATTTTTTCAATTTGAAAGTAATGTTAATAAGAAGGTAATTCAGAAGCTGTGATATTATCTAAAAGACTAGGTGACCCTTACTCTAGTTAAGAAGTCAGACATCAGAGAACATGATTAAGCAGCATTTTCATAGTTTGCCTCTTGAGAGAGGCAAAGCACAATAAGATGCTTTAATAATATTTTGAAGAAGCACAATAAGATAACAAATAATTATTTTCATGTATCATAAATGTCCATTTCAGCTTATATTCCCCATAGAAAGGGGAAACTAATAAAAAAAGATTCATTGAAAATAATATTTAGTTATCACAATTTTACACTAAATAATTCTTCATGCTGTCCTGTCTTCAGACCTTTGTAGAAATATTGCCTTCAATGTTTAGAATAAAAAAGCCTTATATTTGAATAAAAAGCCTTATATTTACTGATTAATTTATTCTTATTGTTTCCTCATTGTTCAAAGATATATATTTGACAATGTTTTTAATTGGAAATATTTTTTTGTTATGCTAGGATCATAATTACAGCTGTTTATATCACTATAATTGCATGTATGAAACATTTATATATTCTTTAGCTAACTTATAGCTATCATGAATTAGATATTACATCCCACATATATGTTTAGATGCAAATGCATTCAAGCAGTCTTTATGTTAATATAAGCATTGCTGAATGTCAGGTAGTTGGTTTAAAGAAACATTTTGCTGCAATATCCCTACATCTAGCTGAGACAGTGGTGTGAGAAGGAATCCGATACTTGGCTGTCAGTGAGCTTTGCAGCTTCAACTGTCCAGTTCAGAGAAGTGCCAAAACATCTGAAAATGCTTCTGTGACTCTACAAATCTGACTGGCATTTACTAGCTCATTCTTCTGACTGTATTGAAGTGGTTAACAGGAAGATAGCATGAAGGAGAAATAGTACAAGGAACATCTAGAATACTTGCATTTCAGAAAAAAGTTTCTCTCTGTAGGGCATTCACACGTACACTTATGAATGTACATGTATAATCTCTTTATAGAATTTATAGAGTGTACATGTATAATCTCTTTATAGAATTGTAGGCATGTGAGATTTTTAAGACATTACTGGACATTCTATCACCACCCCACAGAGCAAGATACAGATTTCCTGAGACTTTGCTAAGCAGAAACACTAAGCAGATCCTGGCAGGCACTGCCCAGGGTAACCTATGACATCTGCTCCAGATTTCCAGATTAGCTTAGTTGTACCTAGTTAAGCTCCATATCTGCTCTACTTCATAGCATAAATGTACCAAGTGGTTAAATTAGCATAGAAATCCTACCTTTCCATTTAAATACAGATAAGTCTTCTTCCTCAGTCTTTTAAGAAGATCATTCAATGCTTCCTAATTTTATACTAAATTTTTGCTCTCTTTCACCTTTCCCCATGAATAATGTCCCCAAAAATTATCCTAGATGATTAGGCGTATGGTGTGCAACTGCATAAAGAAATACAATAGCTTTGTTTTTCTAAAGGAAGGTGCAATGATAAAAAGCTGGTAGGAAAAGTCAATATTTTATTTCTGAATATGTCTTACTTATTGTATTCCTCTGCTACAGAAACTTAAGGTGTCAACTATCATTCAAGATGTCTGGTCCTAAAACAAAATCCTTGCCCAATGCTTTAAAAGATACCATGTCTTGATCCTCAAAATTCTCTTCAGTCTCTGTGGATGTGAACATCCTTAAATTAAAACTTTGGCGAAACATTCAAAGGGCTTTTTCTCTAAAAAGTATTGTTAAAAAGACATAACACTACAGGAGTTCAGATTCACCAATTAAAGGGAGCACAACCGATTTACACTGGCTTTTGGTGTTGTTTTTCATTTTGTATTATAAAGAAAAGATTAATTTTGTCAGAGTTTTTGGCAATTTCACACAATTTTTTAAAATAATTACTCAGTCTGTATGTTTCTGTCACTTTTGACAAAATGCTTATCTTGTGGCTGTGCCTATTAAGAAAGCCTAGGAGAAAGTTATTGTGAGAGGACATCTTAGTATGGGAATGAAAATGTCTTGTTAATGAAGTGGAATAAGCTACCCAGTCTCTGTGTCCTCCTCTTTTTCATGCACCTTTTGGGATTTCAAACAAATTCAAACAAATTTGTTTGCAAGATCTTTCTCACTGATGCATAATTGACCATACAGACCCAAGATTAGAATTGGGGAAATCATCCAGACCAAGGATCAGATAAACGATAGTAGACATAGCCAGAGAGTTATTTCACTCTCACTAATATAGTAGTTAAGATAGACAGCACAGAATGAGAAAATAGGAAAAATAATTTTTTACAGTGATTCAATTACTGAGCATACAGGATAGCCACGTCCAGAGAATGTCTATTTAAGGGGGAAGATTCTCTTTTCAGGCAGGGGTTCTTCCAGGTCTATCAGCAACACAGATATTTTCCTTTTTCTACTCATTATTGCACAAAAGTTTGCTCTATTCAGACAGTAATTTCTAGAACAACCACTTCAAAAATATGTGCTGCTTTTGTTCTTTTTTTTTTCTATTTTTCTCTTCAATTGATGGATCAAAAATGGGAATCTTCATTTCTTAATATTAATCTTTTTATTTTGTATTGTATTATCTATTTATTTCAAAAAATTAAATTCAGAAAGCACGTCACATTCTGCTAAAAAAAAATAAATGGGCAGAGAACATTATATTACTACCTGCAGAGCTCTAACATAAATAGAGGAAATGGTCAGTTTTCTTTCAAAGCAAGCTTCTTGTAGTTCATTGTATTATCCCACTTCTCCACCTTCCTCCTTCAAGTGGCCTTCATTACAGTCACAGTATTATTAGCAATAAGACTATAATGAGACATTTTTTTATAAATATGTAAATTGAAAAATGTCCAGGACATTTGATTAAAATCTTTACCCATCGTAATCGTACTTACATTTGAAAAATCTAGCTGCCTGTTTTATATAGGTTTCAATTTTAATATCTGCTATAATTAAGTTAAATAATATTCAGTTTGCTAAATCCTGCAGTTGCTTCCTGTTCCTTCTGCTTCAAGAACACCTGGAGGTTACCTGCAGTAAACATAATATACATAGTTGTTATAATCAAAATTGACTACAATTCTGTGGTATTCAGTGGTCATTTACAAACAACATGTAGGGGCTTTTTTCCATTGATTTCTCCTCTTTACACACACAACACATTTTTATGCTCTTCTATTTCACTTTAATACAGCTATTATCAAGTCCATCATACCCAAGACTCATTTTTATGAATAATATTTTTCTTTCCTTATATAAAATTGTGAAAAGATGCGATGACCAGTATGTTATGAAGTAGCAACAGACATGAAAACTAACTGGAATAAAGAATGTTTAGAATAACAAAGCATGAAAGTGTACTTTAAAACCTTCACTTACTGCTTTCTGCTGCCAGAATAAATTTATCCAAATATTTTTCTGGTGTTCTCTAATGTCAAAAGCTTTAGAGATGGGAAACAAAAGTTGTTAAACTAAAGGTAACCACCATGAGATGAGTTTCCAACATGCAGCACTAGCCTTAGCAAGAGCCAAGAAAGATTCTCCTTCACCCCGCTGAAACTACCACACCAAGCAGGTCATTGCTTTCCCAGCCTGGCCTCAAGTTAGCCCAGTCTCAAAAGGATAAGTGACTACTGTCTTTTCCTGGGAAAGACAGCAACAAAGGAAAACTTAAAAGGCTATTCAGAAGCATTTTTTTAGGGAGAGAAGATTGAGATGCCTGTAGGGTAGACAGGGCACAAAAGGCAGCCAGGCAGAGTCACTGGGCGGCTGATTAACTGTGAACTGTGTGAGAAATAATTACCCTTTACTGAGAACTGCCCCCACCCCTTCTCTGTAAACTGTGGCTCATATTTTTAAATGGCTCATCCAGTTGAAACTCATCTGAAGGAACGGCAAAAGGGAAACAGATTATGATCTTTCTCCTTAGATTTTTGAGGACTCTTCCTTGTGTTCCTAGCAATAAGAGTCACTTAGGTCTATGACATGGAATTTTGTAACATACTTGGTGGAATCAGGGAAAAAAAACTTTTAGTGCATCTGCACACTCATCCTAAACCATTCATTAAACCTGGCCACATGCAAGGTTAGAAAAAACTTGGCAATCATGATAGTAGATAACTTGATAACCTTTATCATTTATTTCAGTCGGCTGTGTGGGAAAAACAGCATGTCTCAAGCTATATACAGGAGTCAGACCTTGGATACTCTTCTATAAAATAACTTAGTCTGAAAATTGAACTTTGACTTGCTGACAGAAAACATAAAACAAGTTATCATTGGTCACAAAGGGCATCTTGTGGTGTCATAGAAGTGACCATAAGAAAGTCAGCAGCAACCAAATTAGCAGACCAGTATCTGAGATGCCAATTTTCCCTCCACATGTTTCAAACAGGAAGTAAACATCGTGATTGTGCAGGTCAAAGGAAAAATTTAAAACCTGGTGTTTTGTGCAAATAAAAAATCTTCTCCGCATATTTAATTCAAGTAAAGTGCCTTGCTTAAAAATGTGAGTTTGCTAGAGCTCAGGGCTGACAGGACTCAGTCTGAGAAAAATCACGAGATCAGCACATTTGGCATATTTTCTGACTGCCATGCCACCACTTGGCATTTGTGGCCCCTGAGCAAAGGGTGTTGATTGAGATGCTCATTTCTGGTGTTTGCTGCTGCTTGCCCCAGGGTAGTGAAGGTAATGCAACAGTTTCAAAACGGTTGCACAGGAATGGTCTGGCTGGAATATTTGCCTCCAGCAAGGCAGTCTATTTCTATCTGTTGTCATCTCATACATGGAATTAAGGGGAATATAAGTGGAAAGGAGACAGTATGGAGTCTCTGTTTTTGACTGTTTATTTGCATTTTTCAAAAGGGATATTGCTACAGTGTTGCCCAAACATTACTTTAAAACTCCCTCTGTATCATTACAAAGACACTATTTTCTTTGGAAACCTGTGGTTACAACTCCACATCCTGTAACTCACCCCTGTGTATCTTATGCTTGGAAGTTTTCTCATGGAATAATGAAATGGTCTGCTGTTCCACTAGAAAACCTCGATAGTTGTGATGGCTGTCCATTCTAGTGGTTGCTGTGTGTTCAGTCCCAGTGCTCTCTAATTAAGCATTCAAATCACAACCCTATGTTACAGCTGGCTGCTCCTGGCAAGATGACAAGAGCGTGAACCAGCTCAGAAAGCAAACTCCTGTGCACTTCTCTGGGTTTGCCCAGGCCAGCACTGGATTAAGCAGAAGAGAACCTCCATTATACCAAGGTGCCAGGATGCTGCAACCTATATTACCTATTAACACAACTTTGATATTTCCTATTAGGCATTTATTTACCAATTTCTCTCCCAAACAGTACTTTGTAGATAATGCCAAAAGCAATGTACATCCTCTAAAAACTGGCTTGCACAATATATATACACAGGCCTTCTTTTGCCTATGAAAACTCAGCTGTTTCACAGTTCTGTGAGTAGGAGCATGGACACACATGAAATAACTAAAGATGTAATTTGTGCAAGAAACATTTTTAATGCAGTAGGAGAGACCAGGGTACTGTTGTGATTGCATTCCATACTTTAGAAATGCAATGAAGAACATAACAAAATCTGGAACTCCTATGACCACCAATGATCGCGTTTAATCTCAAACAGCATGCACAGCATCTCTTTACCCCTCTCTCTGGAGGGAGCTTATACAAAAAGCTTTGTGAAAGGAAGGTAATTTTTCAGGTGCTACAGTAATTTAAAACACTGGATCTTGTTTTCCTACTCTTAGATAGCAGCAGAGTTTTCAGCTCTCACAGCTTACAGTTAGTGCATTTTAAAAGTCTCAATTGTGGTAATTTTGTCTTGCTTGAGAATTTTAGTGAATCTTTAAAAAGGAACTGAGAATTTTATTCATGTGGCAGCAGAGTATGCATGCGTATATGTGACCCTAATGCAGCTAAACTACACCAGTAAATAAGACTGATAAAATTTTATCTACTAGAAGGTATCACAGGTTTTGAATTTTCAGGTTTGAACAGCCTCATAGTCATCCTCATTTATCCAATCAGTCCAAGTTTTGCAGCTCTTAAATGTAATAAGTAAGGCAAAAATACTCTTTAGTACAACCTCCTCATAACAAAACAGCAACAAATGTTATGACACCTTAAAGGTGGTACCTCCTAAAGCTGACTTACTATAATGCTTAACAAGTCACACACAGAAAAAAACCTCAGAGATACCACCAAATGCAAAATGAACACGAAGGGATGAAGGAATTAATGAATGAATGAGCATAGCTTTCTGCAGCCCTTGTATGATTTCTTCTACTTGTGAAAACTCATGTGGATTTAACAGCAGGACTTGTTCTTAAACTAGCTCATATTATTTTCAATATGTAGCAAAAGAAGAGTGCTGAGTAGAAAAATTAGTAACTTATGTTTGACACAACTATCAAATGCATATCAATGGCTGCTCTTCATCTGTGAAAAGTGCCTCACTTTCATCAAATAATGCAAAGCGAGTAACATTAAGACCAAAAAAAAAGCCACTATGTTTAGGTTTTTCTTAGAGGAATGAAAACAGGGATTATTATTATTATCATCATCATCATCATTATTGTTTCTTTTAAATAGTTGATATTTTTCTATATGTGAATGCATTTGCTAATTTCATATGAACTCCTATTATAGGAAATGCCTTATTTAGCAGGTTATATCTTCATGTCTTGAATATACTGGTTCACATGGTCAAAGGACCTGCTGTCCATAGTCCAGCTGCTTCTCAGAGTCCCTTAAGACATCCGTGAAGCTTGTAGGCACAAGTGCAGGTTCAGCCTCAAGTCTTTTGACAGAGGTCAAGACATAGTACCTGAGCCACAGCCATAGACACAAGGCAGCTTTCAAAAGAGAAAATCCCCTAACCTGTGCTCCCAGCAAAAAGAAACAAAGAGGTCAGTTTTTCTATCAGCAGAATGCTCAACCTGGAAATTGTTTTGTGAAAGGAGTCTTTTATTGTAATAAATAATGTCATTAAACATGCACAGGCAAGGTTTTCACTCCAGGACACATCAGTTGTAATGCAATGAAGACAGTCAGCTCTATACTACTTCCAGTTTTCAGAGAATGGCATCTCTCTTTTTTGTTTTCAGTAATTAATCTTTTCTTGGTTGCATGTTCTGTGCAACTGCATTAACCCACAGCACGTCAGAATTTCATTCTCCTGCTATTTTCAATCCCACAGTATTTCAGAAAAATACAAACCTTGTTTAACTTCAACCTAACTTTAAGTTGTCTAAGAGATGTACCACTTTTTCCTTCATGAAGAAATACATATTAGAAAATTGCATGATGCATTTTGGCTCCAGCCAGTATGTTTTAAATTATCTTGCCTGGAAGGAAGCCAAGGAAGGAGAATATATAAACTGGCAGTTTGTGATGCTGATACTATTTCATTGAAGAATATTTTTTGGACATTACACGAAGCCTGAAATCCTCCTGCTTGCCAAAAGTAGTGATAGCTGTAGACAACTGACTGCAAATAGTCACCCTTCTCCTTTCATTCTTATGTAACTATTAACAGAGACATAAAAGTAAAGCACAAGATGGTGTCATTCAAATGTATGTTTGCCTATTTTTTCTCAGAGTTGATATTCTCTGTTAGGTCATGGTTGAACCCTGAATTATAACCACATGATTTCCGAGACAGAAAAATTTTCTTTGAAAAGAATCACTCCATTGGCAAGGATAGAATATAAAGTGATAAGTAGTAGAGATCATGTACATTGATGCTGGTGTAGTGATATTCCTATTGGTGCTGCAGGTTTTCCACAACACTAAAAAGCATATTAATTATGACTTGAAATGAAAACAAAAGAAAAGCCCAGAGTTTCATTGTAACCTTTAGTAGAAGCTAATAAACTCCTAAAATAGGTTCACTCAGCTGGGGAATTCTTAAGTCCGGTAAGCTCAAAGACATGAGTGCATTTTGAAAACTAAGAAACAATGCTATGTATTAATCACAACCCCTCTCTCTTTCCTTGCTTTCCCTTTTCCATGTTTTAATAGCTGTAGGACTGCCCAGAAAAGCACCCAAAGACATCAGTCTTTCAGATGTAAAACAGAGTCTCACCCTTATTTTGGGTCCCTCTCCAAGCACAGCTGTGAACTTCATGAAGTTTAATATATCCACAGTCAGGCAAAAGGTTACACACATAATCTACCAAAAATTGAAGTATTTTAAATAACAATTTGTTACCCTTAGGGTTACTTCATATCACCAAATGAAGAGAAAAAATGGGCAGATGACCCTTGTCTTGATGAATTCTCAAAGCATGAATTACCTCTATTGGCACTATTTCACCATCCATGGTACTTTATTTCAGATTATTGCTCTACTGTCTGGAAAATTATGATCAAGCTTACCTAAAAATGCAGTTTCAAAGAACCCAACAGAATCTTCTGTTTGGACTTCTAATATACAGCACAATATTTCACAGTCGTGTGAAATATTGAGGAATGGAATTTACTTACTTTTTAAAGAGATAACTAGTTACTACAGTTATCAGTTAGTCTAAATTGTTTGTAAATAAGAAACTTATCAGTATCTACAAATATGTTATCCTCCTTTAATTACGAAAATCAAACACATTATTGTTGCATTGCAGAGGAAACAGGACCAGAACTTGATGATATTCACAATGGCAAAAATCCCACTGATACAATCTACTGGGAAGGAGGATCAATCCTGAAAAACAACTGTCAGCACCAGCCCTACCCAGTAATTACACTATCTTTTAGTGTGACTGAGAAGATTCAGGCCTTAATTTGCAGTTGCCCATATTTCTCCAAACCTTCATTATGCAGTCACCCTTCTATTGGGTCACAGATGCCAGTCTCTTTGGTTATGACACTTAAAAGAAATCCCCTTCATCAGTTTGTGTTAAATGGCACAAGAACGCATCTAAGCATATGGGGTGTTTTAAGACAAGAAAAAAAAAGAAATTAAATTTTTTCATGATTTTAATTTTACATAGAATAGATCGTAGTTTAATTTTTATCTGGAGACACAGAAACACAGAATAAGCGGTGGAAAGGACCCATAAGGATCATCAAGTCCANGCATTCCCTACTCTGTCCGTACATTCAGGATTACCCCATTTCAGTTGCAGAATCCAGCATTTTCCCTTTGTTGAACTCTCTATTTGTCAAGGTCTCTCTGCAGGGCCTCCCTTCCTTTAAGGGGCTTGAAAACTCCTCCCAGTGTAGTGTCATTGGCTAACTTGCTTAGTATCCCTTCTAGTCCTGCATCCAAGTAATTTATGAACATGAAGAGCACAGAGCCAAGGATGGCAGAACCCACCAGTGACAGGTTTCCAGCCTGATGTCAGCCCATTCACTGTAACCCTTGATGCCCATGTTCTCACCCATCACATGATGTGTTTATCCAGCTGTGGGCTGTACATTTTTTCCGGAATGGTCCTGGGAGAGGCAGTATCAAAAGCTTTGCCGAAATCCAAAAACCTTACACAACTAAGTGTGAACAAGAACTCGAGATTTGAAACCCATCAAGAGTGCTTTTGTACAAAAGATGATTATGTACCTACATGGATAGCTTGAAAGCCCATTCTTTTTTAAAATACTCAAAAATGTGTTGATACAACATCACTTGTGCTTAACTTCCCATGGCATTTCTTGCTTCATTAGGTTTTCAGTATGAAGCCAATCAAATTTCAAAAGAGCAAGTCAGGTGTACATACCAAAATAAAAACAAAAAAGAAAAGAAATTAAACTTTTTTCTGGGGCTAACAGAATTATAACTGTGTTTTTTACACCAAGGATGCTGGACTCAGATTCTAATTAAATTTCTAGTCCATGCAAGAAAACAAGCTAATAGCTACAGAGATTTCCTAATCATTCTCAAGTATATTATTATTCATATTAAAGATTTCTTGATCTCATTTTATCTTATTTTTTTCCCTTTTCAGCCTCTTTTTTTCTAATGACACACAAAAAAAGACACAGGTAGGAGGTTTCATGACCTTACTTTCTTTTTTTAATATTTGAATCAGATAACGACTGTTCTGCCACATATTAGTAACTTAGAACATTTAGAACTGTCATCTGCTTTCACCTTTGTGGTCCCATCTGCCTCCCATCACCTGAAAATATTCAAAACAGAATTGCAAAAATTACATAAAACTGGGAGATACCACCTTCCATTTTATGTGGCACTTCCATGCAAGGCAACCCAGATATGATTTTCTGTATTTTGGGAATTACAACATAAAGGATGTTCTCACTCCTAGGGAAGAAAAGCCATTTCTTTCTCACAGAGAAACTTCACTGAAACTCTCAGAGAGTGATAACTATGTGTTCTGTTGTCTTTAATTTGCACAAAATCTAGATGGAAGCACCAGAGAGAGACACATGAGTTACAATTCTCATGGTAACATCAATTTTTATGCCTAAAGAACTACCAACGTTATAAAGAATCAATACAGTAGGAATAAGCTTCAAAACCCAATATAACTTTAATAGCTATCTTAAGGGAGCTGATATATTCCCTAAAGAAATTTGGAGCATCATTCCAGGCAGATATTAATACTCTTTCATACATCATCCACTTTCCTTGACATCTCTTTGCCATCTCTGTGGTATTTATAAAAGTTTAAAGCTAGTAGCACAACAAATACAAGTAATGGTAGTGCAGATGCATGTAAATCTTGGGAAGAATAAATTATAGAGTGTCACAGCAAACAGAAATTAATGGAACTGAAGCTGAATGCCTGAGAGTAAATAGGTTTAGTTGTATTAGAAGACTATCCTCTCAAATATTGAAGCAAATAACCCTCTTGCTGAAGGATAATTGCTTCTCTGACATGATACTGTACCATGTTTGTATAAATAAAAAAATCATGTAAAAAATCAATGGGTGAGCTGTTACTGGGCCAGCTGCAGGAGAGCAGGTAGGGACCTGAAGAAAGGTAAAACACTTAATTTTCAAGACTGCAAAAAGGATTATGACTTTTGTCTACATATGGGATGCTAAGAAAAGATCTGCTAAATCCTGTATGTCCTCAGGGGCACACAAAATATCCCTTTTCCCATCATCCCCTTTAATTCAATCAAATTCTCTGTTATCTGCTATTTGAGCTTAAACTCTCCTCTGAAAGGGAGTAGCTAGACTTAGCCTGTTTCTTACCAAGCAAGTTTTTCACTTTACTGGAGCTGAAGGTCAGTACACTGCTGTTACAATCCTCGTCCTCTGTCAAGAAGGAGACAGCATGATACCTATTCCAGGTGAAGTGAATCAGCTTTAAGAAGAAGTGATTCTGGTCAGTACCCAAATTCAAGGGAGAGAATCACAGAATGGTCTCGTTGGAAGGGACTTTAAAGGTCACCCAGTCCAACCCTACATCATGGGCAGGTATATCTCCAACTAGATCAGGTTGCGTTGAGCAATCTGGACTCTGCTGTTAAGCTGAAGTAGGAGGGGTGGCAACATACACCTGTTTTTTGTATTAGCAACCTTGTCTTTACCTGGACAGAGCTAAGTATGGAATAAGGGAATAACTTCAAAGAAACTGGACGTTCAGACAACAGCACCTTCCTTTTTGAATGAGACTGTCAAGGAAACTGTTACAGTAAAAAGTCTGTAGTATTATCTTTGAAGCTATCCTGAAATTCCTATAAAGTGTAAGATTCACTTTTTCTTGTTCATTCTAGTTTGAATGTTTCAGTGTGCTTATGAGACCAGAGTTAAACACGTAGTATCAGTGAGTAAGAGAAAAACAAAACAGCAAACCCTTTGACCTGAAACAGTATCACTCTGACCTGTGGTCTAAACTTATCATGTAGGAAAACAGAAAGCCAGAGGTTTTCCTCAAGCATAGTGACCTTGCCTGGCACTGTGAATCTTTGAAAAAAATAAGGAAAGCAAATATATAAAAAACTACAGATTTGTCCAGAAAAGCTGGATGAAACTGTCAGACTCCAACTTATTCTCGAGATCCACCTTTCTCTTCTGTATTAATTTTTTTTAGTTCCACCCTCACTGCAGCTGCAGACCCTATTGCTAGGATGTTGTAAGCTGGGGACTTCCCAAACTTTGAACATAAAAGACAAATGCAAAGCATAAAGAGTGCATCAATGTCTTGTCAGCTTTCACAAGCTCATCCATATCCAACAAGATAGTGAGTGTAGAAAAGTTTCCTGACACCATGGTAAAACACAGCAAATAACCCACATCTGCTTACAGATGTAAGAGCAGATGATATTAAATATCATCCAGAATAACTACCCTCAGATCATTTATTCATCTTTTAGCTCTGTTACAGCCTTCTGTCATCCATATAAGCTTAAAATACATGAGTAGAGAAAATACAGTAATTTGCATATCAAACTATGTAGCAAGTGTACCTTTAAAACTTCTTTTCTATAGATTACTTCTGCAGAGGTATATTTCACATTTTCATTATAGAAGAATTATGAGTAAAAGAATTGCTTATTTAGAGTTGGAATGATGAGAGCACGGCTAAGAAAGCATTTTCCCCTTTATTTCTGGCTTTTCTCATTGATTCTTTACTCTTAAAAATCCTTTCACTTATTTCAAACTTTCTATCTATTAAACGCATTTCACACAATATTTGTCCTGTTTTTGCCCACATCTCAGTCACTTGTTTAGAAAATGTTATTCCTCTCATCTTCTGCAGCATATCCTGAAACTTTGCAAACAGCAGTACCCTTCTGTCTAAATCTTTAAAGTAGCCGGTCTGTAGATGGCAAGGGAGCCCATCAGAAAGAAAAGCTAAGAGCTTTCTTGTGAAATTGTGCTGCCTGAGCAGTTCTGGTGGTTAAGCTTAAAGGAACACAATCCATCCCTGGTGCTCTCCTTAGTATTTGTCTGCCTTTTGTGGATGCACACAATTCCTCCCCCATCTTTTCTCACCAGACCCTGCTTAGTGATATTCTATGCAACAATTACTATTGACATAGAAGCACTAATAACCCCTGCAGAAAAGATAGGAAAATATTATTGCCACAAGTGGGCTTGTAATTTGCAGTTAATAACTCAAAGTTGGTGGTAAAAGGGATAACCCAGCAGAAGCATTGGAATCCAGTGGAAATATTCTCTCTTAATTTAGTACAATTTGTTCCTCAGTTTTTATACTAACAGAAGGAGAAACTGGAATATTTGAAAATTTTCAGTTCTACTCAAATAATTTCTGCCTTAGAATATTTCTCAAGGATTTTGTTTATCCTTATTTCTGACCATTATATTTGGAAGTGCTGGAACTCCGTGGAGAGCAGAAAGTCAATTTCTCAACTAATATCATGAATGCATAATTCAGATCTCCACTCATTTTTTTGGCAAAAGAGAGGAAAGATCTATCATTGGTGGCTGTGACAAAGGTTGCTATATGCAATGCAGTTCTCTTAATAGTCTTATAGCTTCTTAAAAGAACAACAAAAACCTACTCTTTGTGTCTCCAAAAATCACACTAACCATCCCTTATGAAATAGACTAGAAAATTGATTTATGTTTTAAAATTATCTCTTGTGAAGGAACAGGACTCCTTTTACTGCATGACCATCAAAAAAGAAATCAAAAACCAGCAACTTCAGATGGGTTTGCTTGAATAATGGATTTCCAAATATATTTCAAACTAATGAAAAACAAATAAATAAACATACAAATTATAATTTAAATCAATGCCATGATTGGTGACTTTTTGGGATGAAAAATGAAAAATATAAAAAATTGTTTCAGGACCTTATTCTGACCTTAGAAACTCATTTTGCTTCTCCACAGAGTTGCTTAATTTTTTCATTGTGCTTTCATTTTCAAACACAAGGAAATTTAGTATGAAATGAAAAATTAGAAAGTTTAGATTTACTGAATTTTCTCTGCTTTATCTGGGAAAAAGCTATGTGACAATTTTCAGGAAGAGCTTAATGAGAGACATTAATTCCAAAGGACTTTATTTTGATCCAGAAGCAATCAACAGGACCAGGTCTGTGCAAATCATGGTGACAAGAAACCAAAGACCTTATTAAAGTCTTATTAAAAATTATAGGAACCAAAATATACCTAAAATGCCTATATTGAGAATAGTGGCATAACTTCACATTCCCCCTCTGATTTCACTTCTACAACTATTTTAACAAAAAGATAAAATATTCAACCCTCAGGGTTGGGCCAGGTTTTAGCTTAGTTAAAAAAGTAATATAAAAATGAATAAAACTCCCCCACAATTTGAATGGTTAAACTGAAGAAGGGGCAGCAATTTAAAATCTCTGCATGTAGAAAAAAAGGCTTCCATCAAATCAAATCAATTCTTGAGTATTATTTTTTTTCCAGCTCTCTCAATGGCAAAATTTCAACCAGTTTAAGTGGGAACAGGATTTGACTCTTGAAGATGGAACATTGTGTGTTTGAAACCTTGTCTTTTGGGTTCATCTTGCAATGCACGTTCACTGATAACAGTTAACTCCACTAGTCACTTCATATTTTACTAAGCCCATGCTGATTTCTGAAAGAGAAGAGATATATAAAATGAAAACCTTCCCTACTGACATGACAAATAATGCATAGCTGGGAAGAAGGACTGAAATGAACTGCAGAATTTCACAAAAACATGAACCTACAGAGCATTAAACAGAAAAAGTATGTGCTGTATATAGTATATATATAGTATATATATGTGTGTATATATAAATATAGTATGACTATACTGCAGCAACTAAGGTTGAAGTATTCTTCAATGAACTAACAGAGACTGGCAGAGACTGATATAAAAAGAATTCAAAGAGCATATTCAGTAAAATCCATTAAAACCCTCTCAAAATTGATGAAAAACTGCAAGGAATGTTGATGTGATAATTGTGACCTTGAACTTCACTGCTTTCAAGAAATGTAGTTATCTTATTAGTGACTTTGCTGGTGTAAAGCAAGATTTAGATACATTCACTTCTGTGGGAAAATTTGACATGTACAGAACACAATAGCTTTTACCCAGCCCAATATGCTGCTTTCAAAACAGAAAATTAAGAATTTTTGCACATTTACGAAACTGCTGGACATGTATGAAGACTGAGCTGGTGGTTCAGAGTGTTTTATTCTTCCAGCTAGAATTACCCTGGAAATACTATTTCTCAATTCATTATCAAGTCATCAGACACACATGCATACAAACATCTGTATTTAATTTTTCATTCGTGGTTATCCAATAAGTAATGACAAGTAGAGTCCCATTAAATTAGAAATAGTCTTATTCATTCTCATTTATTCTTCCTAAACAAGAAGGAAGATCTGCTCTTGTAGAACAGCATAATATCTTTATAATCTAAATAACAATCCATCCTTTCAGGAAAATGAACACCACTCTTAGAATTTATTTATCTGGCCATTACCTGCCTTCACTTTTACTTTGCCTTTCTCTGAATTTTCAACACTACTGTTTCGAATAGTGCTTAAACTTATATGAGATTTTTTACAGTGGTGTGATGATTCAATGTTTATTATTGTACTCAGTTAAGAAAGACGCTGACTTATATTGATTCTAAAAAGTTTATCTTTTTTTTTATTTCCTTAAATGGCAATCTATCCCTAAGTAGTTGAAAAATGATTAAGATTAGGGTTTGAGGAATAATAAAAATTGAGAGTTTTGGGAAATCCATGATCAAGTAATGTGTCTACTTGCTTCCAGTGAAAGGTAAAAAAAAAAAGTTTTAACAACTCAAACATTTAGATTCCCAGTTAATGCAATAGATAAATCTTTATACCTGAGTTTGTTTTTATTTTACATCTGTTAAAACACTGAGGTTTTAATCAAACAATATAGTTAAATTAACAGTTCAACACTTATAAGGGTTTTTCCTTTTCATTGCAAGTTTTATATTTTATTGCTATTATTTGCATTTGAACACACCCTAAATATATTTTTCATTTATACTTGTTTATATTTTCTCCTTTATATCTTAACTCTGCTTAAAAGACTTTCTGGAACCATGAAAAAAGGCAGAATCTACCTTTTCTAATTCTTCCTTCACTAGGCTTTAGATAAGAGGAGTGCAACCTGAGAGACTGTTCCCATTTCCAGCAGGGGCTGTAGAAATAATATCAGAGAAAATGTCTTTCTACCAAACTCAGAAAGGGAGGTGAACTGTCTACAGTAATCATACTAGCGATCTCAAGGTGTTCCTGTAATATGCAGGGGATATAGCAGAGTCCCTGTAAAGAAACAAAGCAGCTGCCACAACTCTCTATGGAGACTGGTAACTACATTTTCAGGCTGTTAACACAAAGAGAGACTGTGTGACTGTTCCGTGCCCTACATCAAGAGCTGCAGGGCCATGATTGTCATTTCTCAGTCTTGCATGCACCCAGATGCCTGAACTGCTCTACAGATGAAGTGACTCTACAGTGACACTCCTGTCTTCTTCTCCCCACTTGCCCAGGGAGGTAGTGGAGTCACTGTCCCTGGGGGTGTTTAAAAATAGTCTGGACATGGCACACAGTGCCATGGTTAGGTGGATGAGGAGGTGTTAGGTCATAGATTGGACCTGATGCTCTCAAAGGTCTTTTCCAACCTAGCTCATTCTGCGATTCTGTGATTCTGTGACCTTTTCCACTCTTGCCTCCAGCTTCTCCTGACAGCACCTCCTCTGCTACCAGCTAGTAATTCTTTGCAAGGCTGCCCAACACTTGGTGCTCCCTGACAGGGATGGTGGAGCTCAGTTGCTTCCAGGGCTAAAAAGGAAACAGTTTATTCTTCCTGAGAACATATGGCCAGTCAATGCAAAGCGGCTTCTTTAGTGTACAGAAAAATGACACTGAGGCAATGTGAAATAGGCAGAACACACGTTGTTAATTAAGACTGCCTTCAGTTGCTTTGTGCCTGTGATGTTTCTGAACAAATCTTTTCCCATCTCCTTTTATATATAAGATCAGTTTTTTATAAAAACCATTAGTTAGGAGAAGTAGTCCCTGGAGAGCCTCAGGTGTATATGGAAGGAAGAGTACTTGTACACTTTTTCAACACAAGCTCTGTATTTCTTAAAGCCCTAAATTATTTGCTGGGACTTGTTTAACTTTCATAGTACCCTATTCACCTTGTGGTTAAAGTTGGAGAATTTGCTCTCCAAATACAATTTGGGCAATATAGTATTGTCAACAAAACATTACATGATGATGATTTACTGAAAAGTAAAATAACTTAAAATTTTCAATAGAGATAAAAAGCAGCACTAGGGAGTATTTAAACAAACTCCTTCCTGTACCCCATGTTGTAGGTTGAAATTCAGATATGGATACAATGGAATTCTTTTTAGAGGATAAATGCACATGATTAGAATTATCTGTTTATTACACAGCCTCTACATCATTGACAATTGCTTTGTTTTGCATACAACATACAAAGAAATAAAGAGGTCTTTGTCCAGGTGTGATGCTGTCATCTACTGAGAGAAACTGTTTACGATATTCTATGGTTTGAATAATTGGCTGTGCGATACCATCTTCAAATTTCTGATAGACTGATGAATGTTTTATTTACACCTTTTATATTTTTATTCTGGTCTTTCTTTCGAAATTCATTTTCACACTCAGGCAACATAAAAGTTATTTTCTTTTTGCTGTAGTTTGTAAGTTCTGGTCATCCTCCAATATGTGATCTTTTAAAAATTTACCTGTATTTATGTAACTACAATTGCTAAGAAATTTGAAATGATTTTGTTTATGTTATGTTCTTTGCAGTGCTACATTTTCTATACTACTTCCAGCTCTTTCAAGAAAGACCAACAGATGATGAATGTTCTCAAGAGTGGCTAAAACTGTCTGGCTACACCACCATATGTTCACTTTTGTAACTTTGTTTCAATGTTCTTAATCCAGATGGTGGCAGAATATATTCTATGTCTTAGTACACTTCAGATTTTTTGCTGCATCCTTATGTTTATCAGATGACAAGCCAAACCTATTTGTTATCATGGATTCAGAGCTTTTTCTCCGCTTTTGTATTGGGTTGCTACATTGCTTTGTTAATCTCAGTTTTATTATTTCTTTATTTTAGTATCATTTTATCTCTTCTTTAGGTACAGAAGACAAAACCTAACTTTTATGGTCTATTCTGTCAGAGCATTAGAACTACTGAAATATTTTGTGATATATGGGATATCTCCTCTATTTACATTGTCTTTCTCTATCATCTCAGGTTTTTTTGGATTATGTACAGTCTCTCATGAAAGTCTGTGTCATGTTTTTGGAAGGGAGTGGCATTTCTGTAGTAAATTGGAATGTGATCTTGGTTACTATATTGCAACTTTTCAGGTGATTTGAGGCATAAGGCCTCATTTTCACCTGACAGCTCTGATAGTTGAATAACAGGCATTTTGGTCAGCTGGATGCTTTCAGCAATGGTTTTTTCATGATGCTTTCTGAAACTCATGATCAAACCTACCTGATGTGATGATTTTATTCCAAAGAGCAAAGAATATTCCTTTTAAGTATATTCACACTCTCTTACTGAATCTTTAGTGGACCTTTTATCAAATGGAGCAGATTGCCACTTTTCTGTCACTGCAGCTCCCTGGATAAATCAAGCAGTACATTCTCAATTGTTAGTAATAGCTAGCAACCTCTTTTGCAGCTTTGCTATTCTGCAGCTTTGAATCAATGCAAAGCCTTTGAAAAGAATAGCTAGTTCCCAAGAATGTGATTTCATAAAAAGCTCTAGGTTGAAGCACTTTCTTCATCCTCTGAAATGAAACAAAGCTATTAGGATTTTCAATCATAAAAATAATCAGACTAGCCAATGTGACCAAGATTAGGATACTATTTTGATACTAATATGTTAGAACAACCACATTATAGACACAGTTTTTCAACCTTTCCTGTTAGTGCTGTTCTATTTTAAGATTGTCATTAAATATCCACTTCACCAGGAACGTGTTCATTTTACTACAAAATAATTTCAAGACTAATGTGTGTAGAATCTGTAGAATCAAATTCTGAGACACTCTTAGAGATTAGTCTATTGTCTGAAGAATTTATTTTCTCCTTTGTTTTGTTTTATTTCCTAATAAAACATATATTAATCTAATATGTGTATTTCCCTGAAGAAGGTGCGGCTACTGTATGATTCCATTTCTGCCATTGCTTACTCACCAAACACAAGTATTGGAAATAGTGGTGGGTGAACACACTGAGCTTCCTTCCCACTTTTGTTAAAACTTTTCTTTTGTAACAACAGCAGGGCTGAGCTGAATCCATTTTGGCAGTCCCACATTCTATGTTGTGCATTCTGCTTAGAATTTGCAACTGTTATTTATGTGTCCACTTCACTAACATGTTTTCTTATATTACTGATAAAGGTCCATAGCAGCTATTCTGTCACTTAATGATTAACTCCTCACATATTACTGGGTGGTTTCAAAGGAGTCTCTTGTCTTGCAATGCTACATGCACCTGTATTTCAAGTCTCATAAAGTCTAAGAAATATCACCTTTTCTTGGTCGCAGTTTTTTTCCCTGTGAACAGACCTTGACATGAGAAGCACAAAGTTAGATTGTGCCAGCCCATTTCTGCACCTTTGTGTTGCCAGTTCTGCATTACAGATGCCTTTCTGATCCCGTTGTGATTCAACTGTTGTTGATTTAACAACACAGTGGCAAATTTGGCTGCTGTCTTCATGTGTTATGTGCACACTGAGGGTCTTAAAATCTGTTAACGCCATACTCCAGGCTGTCTTCTTTGAATTACAAGGCTTTAGTCCTCAGTCACCTTCATATTACTGCACTGCTTAGGAGAACCCACTACCCTAGAATACAAAATCTGTAAGCACCTTAGGTTCCTCTACTGTTTACAAGGCTGTTATTGTCTTTGTGCTCTGTATGTTCCTTTTCCATGCTGAATAATTTTAACCATTCATGGTGGAAACCCTTCATTTTTAATTAATCTTTCTCCAACTCGCCTCCCATGTTTTTTGGTGTGGTGATTCCATCATTCTGTCCTGAAGTGCAAAGGTAAATACTGTTATTTTGTTTCCTGTCTAGGACAAATGACATTGTTCTCCTAGAAGCATTTTTGCCGGGATGGGCTGTTTTTCTCAGCTATGTTTCCAGTAATCTTGAGTTGTGTATGCCAGAACTGTATCTTAAGTACCTGGTTTTCTGCATTGACAGAGATGGATCTCGAGCTAAGAGGAACTGTATTCTAAACCCATTACAACCAGCTTCATATTCTTAAGCAGTCCTATAGAAAGTGCTCCGAGGTTCTTGGTCCCTGGCAAGTTGAACATGAGTCAGAAGCATCCTGGTAGCCACAAGGGCCACTCGTGCCCTGGGGTGCATCAGGCCCAGCATCACCAGCCAGGCAAGGGAGGGGATTGTCCCACTCTGCACTGGGGTGGCCTCACCTCGAGTGCTGGGGGCAGGTCTGGGTGTCACAGTATAAGAAAGATATTAAACTACCAAGAGAGTGCTCAGAGGAGAGCAATGAAGATGGGGAAGGCCCTTGAGGTGAAGCTGTATGAGGAGTGGCTGAGGTCACTTGGTCTGCTCAGCCTGGAGAAGAGGAGACTGAGGAGAGACTTCAATGAAGTCTGCAACTTCCTTGTGAGGGGCAGAGGAGGAGAAGGCACTGATCTCTTCACTCTGGTAACAAGTGACAGGACTTGAAGAAATGGCCCGAATCTGAGTTAGGGGAGGTTTAGGTTGGATATCAGGGAAAGACTCTTCACCCAGAGGGTGGTTGGACACTGGAACAGGCTCCTCAGGGAAGTAGTCACAGCACCAAATCTCATAGAGCTCAAGAAGCATTTGGACAATGCCCTAAGGCATATGGTGTGATTCTTGGGGATGTCCTGTGCAGGGCCAGGAGTTGTACTTCACAATCCTGATGGTTCTCTGCCAACTCATATTCGGTGCTTCTATGATAAAATGCCTTTGTCATCAAATCACCATTTTCCTTTTTCTTGTACAACTAGCATTAGCTATTGAAAATTCTAGAAAAGTGGCTAACATTCAATAAAACCCAAGATCAGTAGAAGTGTGCAGATGGAAAGGTTATGTTACCAAAAAAAAAGCATGAGGTAGTAACCTCAGCTGTAGCAGTTTTTTCACCTATTATGTGAGTAGAATTGGTACTGTCTCACCTTGAGTACTGTGTGCAATTCTTGGTCCCACAATTTAATAAGAACATAGAGGTAATCAAATGCTTCTGGTGCGGTCAACAAGGCTGGAGAAAGAGCTGAATAGGATGTGCTGTGAGGAGCTTCTGAGGAGTGACTTCATTCCTCTGCTGTATTTTGAGGGTGGTGAGGCACTGGCATAGGTAGCCCAGAGAAGTTGTGGGTGCCCCATCCCCAGAAGTGTTCAAGGTCAGGCTGAATGAGGCTTTGAGCAAGTGGAAGGTGTCCCTTCACAGGGCAGGGGAGCTGGAACTGGATGGTCTTTAAGAGCCCTTCCAATCTAAACCATTCTATGATTCTATGATGTAATAATTCTCTTTCACAAAATATAAGGAATCCCAAACTTTTTTTTTTGCAGAAGAGAAGTAATTAAAAAGTAGTCCCAGGTAGCTGTGGCTTTTTTCACAGATTCTTACCCATTTCACTTCACTCCTCTGTGTCTGAGACAACAGAGATGTTGAGCCTGTCTATGGTCTCAGAGAACAGAATTTCATGGCTCCTTTCAGCAAGTGCAGAAGAAGGATTAAATAATTCTTGGTTTTCTGAACATCTCTTTTGAGGATATGATACTTATGAGTTCTTAATATAGGCAGAGTAATTTCCACTTCTCAGCTCTGGAATATGATTTTTTCTGAATTACTCGATAGAAAGGTATAAGAAAGGAAATGAAGCTATTGCCAATGAGATGGAAAGGGAGCCAGCCATTAGTAAGGCATAATCAAAGTCAGTAATGAAAAGGATCCAATACTGCCAGGCTTAGTAACAACATCATCTTGAGTGTCAGATAACAGCACCTTCCTTTGAATACTATATGCCATTTCTGCACACTTTATAGCAGAACAATCCAATATATATTATCATCTGACTTCTACAGGTTTTGCACTCAGACTCAGTGTCAGACACCTCCCAGATGGACAGCAATTTGGTCAGGATAAAGTTTATTTCATGGGCTGGATGTTAGCAAGAGTTGTTAACTCTGGGACCTTTCATCTAAAAGGACAAATCTCTACTGGCACATTTAAATCTAGCTGCCACAGTGTTTATCATCTCTCCTGTAACTCAGCCACATTTCTGGAAGCACAAGAAGAGATGGGAAAGATAATTCTTTGGTTTCCTTTCACACTAAGTTAATTGTGAAGGTAATAATTAGACAACCGACAATGTGCAGCTCACAGAATCACAGAATCACAGAATCACTAGATTGGAAGAGATTTTCGAGATCACTGAGTCCAACCCATGCCCTAACACCTCCACTAAACCATGGTACCAAGTGCCACATCCAATATTTTTTTTTTACACACATCCAGGGATGATGACTCCACCACCTTCCCGGGCAGACAATTCCACTGTTTAACCACTCTTTCTGTCAAAAACGTTTTCCTAATATCCAACCTGTATTTCCCCTGTCGCAGCTTAAGACTGTGTCCTCTCGTTCTGTCAGTTTCTGCCTGGAAAAAGAGATCAACGCCCACCTGACTATAACCACCTTTCAGGAAGATGTAAAGAGTGATAAGGTCACCTCTGAGTCTCCTTTTCTCCAGGCTAAACAACCCCAGCTCCCTCAGTCATTCCTCACAGGGCTTGTGTTCCAAGCCCCTCACCAGCCTTGTTGCCCTTCACTGGACGTGCTCAAGTGTCTCAACATCCTTCCTAAACTGAGGGGCCCAGAACTGGACACTCCTTTAAAGTTATCAGAAAAATAATAAAATTTATTGGGAAATAAAATGCAGCAACTGTGAGATATATTTTTCATTCTATTGAAAGTGGTTTTGGTAACCAGTGTGTATCATGTTTGTTGTGTTATTAATTAGGGACAGACTTGGGTTCCTGGAGTGAACTTTCAATGAAGGGATGCATCACGCTGCCTAGAGCTTCATACTAGTGGCAAAGTGATGAATTTCCTGTTGAGCTGGTCTTTCCGTTTTTTGTCCTGATCCAGTTTCCTGTAATACTCTTCCATAAGTAGAGGTGCAGAGAGATGACTGCTGTGAAAGGCAGCTCTGGGGGTTTCTGGACTAATCACATGCACTGAGGAGGTCAGACAGCATATTTTATCAGCATGTTCTTCCATGGCATTCACATGGGAACAGGGAAACATGGCTCACACAAATCCCCTGGGGTTCTTTCTTCCTGCATTTTCCCCAGAGACAGTGCTGTGCTACAACACAGATGAGTACTTCTAGCCCAGGGTCCTGGGAAAAACTGTGCCAAGGTGTATGACTACTGTTCCTAGGAGATTGGAGGCTAGATGGTATTTCCCAGCTTCAGGCAAGTTACACAGAAAGGAAAGAAGTCAGTGACTGATACCCAAAAGAAGACAAAAACAAAACAAAACAAAACAAAACCTGAAAAAAAACCCAAACCCAACAAACAAACAAACAAACAAACATCTATCTTCTTATCTGCATGCAGCTTTAATTGATCTTCTTCTGAGAAGTGCACTTCACGTCAGTTTTCCATATCTCCTGTGTTGACCAACTTACAAAGCAGGATGCCTAACTTTATATGTAAATAGGAAACACCTTGGGAATTTTTTGTAAACCAAAACTCACAAATACATGTATTGTTTTCTAGATCAGTGTAAGGTTCTACAGGAAGGGTGAAAGCCCTGAGATAATGAAGT
>VZTZ01050918.1:11517-23043 GCA_013400955.1 Drymodes brunneopygia
CTGTTGAGGCACAGATGGCTCCGTGCTGCCCGGACCCCGCGGGTTCCCTGAGTGCTGCTGTGTGGTTTGCACTTCAGGTGTGTTTTGTGTCAGCACTGTTTGCTGATGTGTGCAAATGCTCCTGAGACCAGCATTTTTTAGTGTGGAATACCTTTGGTGGGCAGCTTTGCCTGGCTGGGACAGCCTTTCCTCGATCACTGCCATTGCTGACCTGCCTGCACTTCTGCAAAGATGGGAAAATCGCTTTTTTTGCTCTCCTGTTGCCAGAAGCAGGTGATGATAACACATGGGTTTGCTCCTGCCAGCCTTCCCCATCCGATAATTCCCTGTTGCAGTGGTGACCTGGGGGCTCATGAATAAACATGGCAAAGTGAAGAGGGACTGAGCTGGCTTCATTTTCTTCCCTGAGCTGTTTTGCTGCTTCATTAAAAATGCTAATGGAGTATTAGATCTTCAGATATTCTTCCAAGTTACATGAACATGTGCATCTCATGAATATGAATGTGTATGATTTTTGGTACCTTTGTGTTTACTTAAGCATTTAATGCTTTTCTTGGTATAGAATAATGTCCTGGTTTTATCACAGTATCCACAGTAACAAAGATGCAGTTCAGGCTACCTATGAGTCACTCTTTGTCTTTTCCCCCTCCTCTGATGTCCCTGCCTGTGGCAGGAAAATTCAATTAGATGATCTTTAAAAGTCCCTTCCAAACCAAACCTGTGATCCCATCCTCTCCCTCCCTGGTTCCTTTGATTCCTCTGTCTGCACTGACAAAATTTCACGTGTACCTTGCAATGAGCTGAGTGCTGTGGCGGGCACAGGATCTGCCTGGCACTGCCCTGCTGGGCAGGGCTTTCATTTATGTCCTGAGGCTTTTTCCCCAATCTGAAAGGGTTCTATCCCCTTCCTTCTGTTTAGTTGCCTCTGCAGTGCTTGGTGCTGCTCGTTTTCCCTGAGCCACACACCTGGGGCTGGGTGGGAGCAGCAGGTGAGGGGAGGCTGTGTGGGGACAGCTTCCCTCCCATCCCATGGCCAGGGCAGCACAGGAGCTGCAGGGCTGGAGAGTTTTGCAGCTCAGCTGTTGAGGCTGCCCCAGAAGTTCTGTGTGCTGTGTGTGTGTGTTTATCTGGGTGCAGGACAAACCCTGGAAACCACCCTGGTGCTCACAGTGACAATCCTGCCTCACTCTGTGCCAGCTGCAGGTGACTTTGGCAATCTGTGCTGGCTGAGTGTCCCCATGTAGGGCTTTAGGGAAAGGGTTCCCACTGTGCCCTGCAGATTGAGCTGTTCAGGTTCTGACATCTCTCCCCGGGCTGGAAAATAGTTCATTTGTTCCAGTTATCTTTGAAATTGCAGTGTATGAGCCTAAACTGGGTCGGAGCTTCCAAAACCCTTCCCTCTTCATACGGTGGATGTCTGTAATGCTGAAATTGTCAGGACAGGTTTAGTCAGAACAGGTGTGCAATGATGGCAGGGTAGGTAAAGCTTAACCAGAAGATGTTATTTTATTAGGGAAGGAGGGGAGCAGCGTGGCAGGGAGTTGCTGTAAGGTGCTGGTACCCAGGATTCTGACTGACAAACAGCATCACTGCCCTGCCTGTGCCTGTTCTCTGTGACTCACTGGCCCTCATGTGACAGTGCCATGGCAGGGCAGTGAGCTTTGACATTCCCAGGTGGCCTTCACCTCTCCACATGTGGCTGAATGTGTCTCTTTTTCATTCAGTACACAAAGAGGGCAGGGATGGAATTTCCTGTTTCAAGCCTGTTTTTTGTAGTATTATTATAAATAAACTTATTCTTTAATTCTGGGCATGAACCTGAAGTATTCTTTACTTTTGTTAAAAGCTAAAGTTTGTCAATTGAATTTGAAATAGAAATAGTTCCCATAATAATTTTTCCAAACAGCCTGCCCTTCTTAGGGGTGGTGGTCAGAGTGTGGTGTCTCTTTATCATGTCTGATCCTAATTTTCTGATTCTGAAGCAGTGGGTGTAGGTTTGTTTTGGTATTGGACATCTGTGTATTTAGCTGGTATTAGCTGATAACTATAAAAGGTTTTTTGGCTTTCATTTTCTTTTTTCTGTTTTTTTTCTTCTTATGAATGATCGTTTGAATTCTGTGGAACGTTTCAAATGTGGTAGGATGGGAAATGTATTAGTTCGGTTTTGATTTCTAAATTAGCAAGAAGAGTAACGTGTTGCAATGCAAGGCACCCTCTCTTCAAATCACAGCTGTGAGATTGAGTGAAAGGTAACGTTTGATTCATGGTAACTTTTTAAAAGCAACTCATTATTTCCCTGCTGAGGAAATAATGACCCATCCTGCGGCCAGGCAGTGCTGATGTTACCTGGGCTGGGAGATCAAACTAACCCGGCCTGCCCAGGTGAGGGTGGTGCTGCTGGGGGCTGTCCCGGTGTGTGGGAGCTGGGCTGAGCTGGGCTGGGCTGAGCTGGGCTGGGCTGGGCTGGGCTGGGCTGGGCTGGGCTGGCAGGGAGGGAGCCCAGCCTGGCTCCTGCTCTGGCCAGGGGAGGGCAAGAGGCAGAGCTGGGCAGGGGCTGAAGGGAGGAGGGTCCTGGCCTGGCCCCTGCACTGGGTCCTGCTGGGCTGCCCAGAGCTGGGGGGAGCTGGGGCTGGGACCAGGTGGGGGCATCTGGGGGCATCTGGCAGGCTGAGCCTGGCCCAGCTCCTGGGCTGAGCCTGCTGGGGCTGAGCCTGGCACTGAGCTCCTGGGCTGAGCTCTGGGGCTGAGCCTGGCACTGGGCTCTGGGGCTGAGCCTGGCACTGGGCTCTGGGGCTGAGCCTGCCAGGGCTGGGCTCCGGGGCTGAGCCTGGCACTGGGCTCCGGGGCTGAGCCTGGCACTGGGCTCCGGGGCTGAGCCTGGCACTGGGCTCTGGGGCTGAGCTCCTGGGCTGAGCCTGGCACTGAGCTCCTGGGCTGAGCCTGGCACTGGGCTCTGGGGCTGAGCCTGGCACTGGGCTCTGGGGCTGAGCCTGCCAGGGCTGAGCTCCTGGGCTGAGCCTGGCACAGCTCCTGGGCTGAGCCTGGCCCAGCTCCTGGGCTGAGCCTGCCAGGGCTGAGCCTGGGGGGTTGCCTTGCTCTCTGTGGTGCTGCAGGATCCTGTGCTCACAGCTCACTCTTGCATTTGAGGGCCGTGCACTTCTGAGCAATAACTCACAAAGCCAACGGACAGGTTGGCTTTCAGTGTTTTCTTTCTCAGTGTTGTCTGTGCTGGGAACTGTAGCAATAAGTGATCTCCAAGTTCTCTTTGTCTGACTCTGCACTCTGTGCTTTCTAGTTTCTGCTTGCTTTGCTCTCTGCTTTCTGGGTTTTTTCTCTTGTGGGAGTGGCCCCGTCAGTTTCTGAGATGTCGTTGCTGCTTTCTGTTTGGTTTTCTGTGGCAGACTCTCCGATGTTTTTGTTTCAGTTTCTGCCACACTCGTGTTTACGCTGTATTTTAGGAGGCTTTCTTCTTTTACTCCGTTCTAAACTCCCCGTGCAGGAGGTGAAACTGAGGCAGACCTGGCTGTGGAATCGCCCTGGCTTTGTGTGCCCTCCTTAGTACGGTGCTGAGAAAAGGGATTTGGGTTTGAAAATCCCTCCCTGTGCTCGTGCTGTGCTCTGGGGATGAGCAGAGGGGTGAGCGGGCAGCTGGGAGTGTGGCCGCACCAGCAGCAGGGCCTGAGCTGGCCTGTGCTGCTCAGGTGCTTCCCCAGGTGTCTGGGGACAAGGAGCAGGTGCTGCTACCTGAGCTTTGGGACAGCTGTGGGCTGGCTGAGGGTGGTACCTGAGCTTTGGGACAGCTGTGGGCTGGCTGAGGGTGGTACCTGAGCTTTGGGACAGCTGAGGGTGGTACTTGAGCTTTGGGACAGCTGTGGGCTGGCTGAGGGTGCTACCTGTTAGAAACTCCTGATACCTGAGCTTTGGGGCAGCTGTGGGCTGGCTGAGGGTGGTACCTGAGCTTTGGGACAGCTGTGGGCTGGCTGAGGGTGGTACCTGTTAGAAACTCCTGGTACCTGAGCTTTGGTGCAGCTGTGGGCTGGCTGAGGGTGGTACCTGTTGGAAACTCCTCCTTGGTTTGTCTTTGGCAGGTGATGCACTCACAGCTGTGTGAGATCAGTGCCAGCCCCTCACAGCCTGCTCAGAGAGGAGCTGGACACTTGTCCTGATTTAGGGCTCCCTGAGTGCCAGCTGCCAGGGACCCCAGCTCACAGCATCCCCAGGGTGGGCTGAGGGTGCCTGTCAGGGTGTGCTGGGGTCACTGGTGGCCAGTGTCCCCTCAGAGCATCCCCAGGGTGGGCTGGGGGTCACTGGTGTGATCAGTGCCCACTCAGAGCATCCCCAGGGTGGGCTGGGGGTCACTGCTGGCCAGTGCCCACTCAGAGCATCCCCAGGGTGGGCTGGGGGTCACTGGTGTGATCAGTGCCCACTCAGAGCATCCCCAGGGTGGGCTGGGGGTCACTGCTGGCCAGTGTCCCCTCAGAGCATCCCCGGGGTGGGCTGGGGTCACTGATGACCAGTGTCCCCTCAGAGCATCCCCAGGGTGTGCTGGGGGTCACTGCTGGCCAGTGCCCACTCAGAGCATCCCCAGGGTGGGCTGGGGTCACTGATGACCAGTGTCCCCTCAGAGCATCCCCAGGGTGTGCTGGGGGTCACTGCTGGCCAGTGCCCACTCAGAGCATCCCCAGGGTGGGCTGGGGGTCACTGGTGTGATCAGTGCCCCCTCACAGCACCCCCAGCTCCGTGCCTGGTGCAGGGTGTGTGTCCTGCTCGTCCCCTGCTGCCCCTGGGGTGCAGTCAGAGTGGCAGCTGAGGAGAAGCTGCAGAGCAAAGTTCTCTTTTGGGTATAAATGAGGAGCAAGACCTGAAGCACGTGTGCAATAAAGCAGTGACACATTGTGACACTGACAATGTGACAGTGACACTGTGCCTCCACACACCTGGAAAATGCAAAGCTCTAATTTGCTGAAGATGGCTGGAGCAGTGACAGAACAGGAGGGTGGAGGTTTCCTCCAGGGTGGAGTTGTATGCTTAAAAATCCAATTTTTTCCTTTAGCAAAAAATCCAGCACTTTTTTCTTTTTAGCAAATAGTTTTACAATTCTCTGAGCAAAAGAGTTTCCATTCAGAGCTGGTGCAGTGTTCAGCTTTCCTTAAGGGGGATGCTCAGAGGTTTATCTTCCAGACTGTCTTTTTTTATCTTTAAGTGTTATCACTGACAGCAAGAGCACGTGAAACACGAGGAGCTAACAGTGGCAAAGTGGATTATAATGACACCTTTATTTAATGTGGTTTTATAGCAGTGGAGTTGGCATTTTGCATCTTACTGGGTTTCCACAAGCGACCAGTGTATCAGTGTGATGGTTTCAAAGGACTTGGTTCCTATTTTATTTCATATTTGAATATGAAATTATGCAATATGGGTAGGATACCATAGGAAGAAAGCTTTACATGCAGGTCTGGTCGTTTTTTAGCTTGGACAAGCACTGGGCTGTATTTTAAAGGTTTTGTTCCTGTTCCAAAGTTCCCATCATCAATTTTCTTACCACAACATTTGACTTCAAAGACAGAGAACACCAGTCAAGCCCTCAGATTTCATGATTTACATAAAAAGCTGATCTGGTTTTTACTTACTATTTCTCTCTTTCCCCCTTTCTATTATTTATTTCATTACACTGTTTATATCTTCTACCCCCATGAATGTATTTCCTCTTTTTACCTCAGACACTTTCTTTCCCTCTCTGGTACCGTGTGTGCTCCACCTCCTTCTGAAAGCTCTTCCCTTGCTCCTCATTTATGATTTAAAGTGGTCACTTGAAGGAGCCTCTTCAATTTGTAGTTTTGTGGGTGCCTCGGATGCTGTCAGGAAGGTGTGTCAGTGTGATGGTTTTATATAGGTGTATAATAATAATAATAAAGGTGTATCAGGGTGATGGTTTAATATAGGTGTACAATAACAAAGGTGTATCAGGGTGATGGTTTAATATAGGTATATAATAATAATAAAGGTGTATCAGGGTGATGGTTTAATACAGGTGTATAATAATAATAACAAAGGTGTGTCAGTGTGATGGTTTAATATAGGTGTATAATAATAATAATAATAAAAAAGGTGTATCAGGGTGATGGTTTAATACAGGTGTACAATATCAAAGGTGTATCAGGGTGATGGTTTAATACAGGTGTACAATAACAAAGGTGTATCAGGGTGATGGTTTATATAGGTGTACAATAACAAAGGTGTATCAGGGTGATGTGGCTGCCCTGGGCACTCTCTTTTCTCTGTTGAAGAGGAGATCCCAGCAGGTTAAGCTCAGTTTCCTCTCCCCCATGGGCGTGCCATGCCTTGGCATCCAGGTGGGAGGAGGAAATGCAATGTCTGAGCTGCCTGGGAGGGCAAACTGGCTCCAAGTGTGGCTCTGGAAGTGTCTCTCCCACCACCCTGCACCAGATCAGCCACTCTGGCTGCAGCTTTGTCTTGTCCTCTGCCCCTAAACTCTGACCTTAAATTGGAAGAAAAAAAAAGAAAAAGGCAGACAGGTGTGACTGCAAGCCAGTTGTATACTTTTAGCATGTGGAAGTGCTCAAAATACATCTATGCTAGTGTAGGTTGATACTTTATTTGATATTCTCTAATCATCTTTCACTCTCTTTGTGGAGAACAGGAAGTGATCGTGGGAAAACAGGACTTTGACTTGAGTGGCCTGTCAGAGTCCTTTAGCATCCTTTTGGCATCTTTGTTACTGAAGTGGCATCTTCCCCTGCTGAAATTTCCATGGAAAGATGTTATTTTTCATATTGCAGAGAAGGTCACGTTAAGCACAATAATCATCATTCTGGGGAAGAGTGAGTATTGAAAGTAAAACGTTACTTTGGCTTTTTTTCTTCCAATGGCGTGTAGCAGTTACTCAACGCTCTTAGCACTACTATCAGTATTTGTACATCATTTTAAAATGTGTTTTATTTAACCACTTTAATTTCTAACACTTTTCCTGTTATTGGCAAAACTTGAAGTTAAAGCACGTATTGAAGCAAACAGAAGAGTTCATTGTTCTTATATGATATTTAAAGTCAGATATAATTGATGGTTTTCATTAATGTCTCGGAGTTGTTAAGCACTCATCTTCATGAGTCAGTCAGCTGTAACAGATGATATCCTTGAAAGCAGAGCATTAAAGCTCAGGGAAGCAATTAACCTGGCCTGTTGTCACAGGTTTTGTCCCTTAGGCTCGGTTCCAGCCCTGTTGGGGGTTTGTGGCTGTCACTGGCACCGTCGTGTTCCTCACCCTGCAGCGCAGCCGGGGCCCGGTGCCTGTCCCGCTGTCCCTGTCTTTTTTATCTCTTCTTCTTTGCCCTGGTTTCACCTTGGTTTCTTTTCCAATAGAGTTCACAGGCAGAAGCTCTGGTCATGAGAGGCTCTAATGCCTACAGTTCTACGGAACTGTAGCAGAGCCAGGAGGAAGGCGATGGGTGAGGTGTGGTGTGCGGGGCTGCTCGTCCCGGGCTCTGCCCGGCCAGGGCTGCCCGTCCCGGGCTCTGCTCTGCCCATCCCGGGCTCTGCTCTGCTCGTCCCGGGCTCTGCCCATCCCGGGCTCTGCTCTGCCCATCCCGGGCTCTGCTCTGCCCATCCCGGGCTGCCTGTCCCGGGCTCTGCTCTGCCCATCCCGGGCTGCCTGTCCCGGGCTCTGCTCTGCCCATCCCGGGCTGCCCGTCCCGGGCTCTGCTCTGCCCATCCCGGGCTCTGCTCTGCCCATCCCGGGCTGCCTGTCCCCGGCTCTGCTCTGCTCAGCCAGGGCTGCCTGTCCCGGGCTCTGCTTCGCTCTGCCTGGCCGGGGCTTTCAGATAACGAGGGGGTGAAGGAGAAGAAATCCTGACCTCTCTCACACACACAGGCTCTTGTTTCTGAGACAAACACGTGGATTTGCATTTGACCGCTTTCTGCGTCCGTGCTCGAGGCTGCAGCCGGCCCCGGGCCGGGCTTTGCTCTGTCCGGGCTTTGCCCTGGGCCGGCCCCGGGCCGGTCTTTGCTCTGTCCGGGCTTTGCTGTCCCCTGTCCATGGTCTGGGCTTTGCTCTCCTTGCAGGTCGCTGACAGCTCCAGAAGCACTGCAAGTGTGGCTTTTGCTCATACCCTGCTTGTGCTCAGTCTTTGAAAGCCAGAAGGAAAAAACGTTGATTCGGGCTGGTTTGCATCTGAAAGTCAAGCACTGCTCCTCTTTGGCAGGCCCAGGGACATTGTACTGAATGCTGCTGGAATGAGGTGGTTTGGAGGTTTTCCCTTGCAGCACAGAATATGTTGTGTTAAATTGGGCTCAAATTTGGAACCCACAGTGTTGGACTGCAGATTACTGCAAGGGAGCCCAGCAGCCACCACAGCTGGGACAGGGGCTGTGTGCCTGCGTTGTGCAGCAACTGCCCAGGACAGAAAATAACTGCCCTCAGGGCAAAAGGTGTGTTCAGGAGGAGTGGTGGTTAACGTGGGAATGCTGGGCTCGGTTTGCATTCAGCCACAGGTGTCCTGCCCTGTGTGACCCTGAGGCAGTGGCAGCAGATCCCCCGGACAGCTGCCCCTTGGCCAGAGCCATCCCATGCCTGGGACAGGCTGCACACTCGGCGTCTCGGCTCTCCTGCCCCAAAGGGGAGGGTTTTGGAAGGATGCTGTGCAGGTTCTGAGGTTGAAGGCAGTGCAGTGGAGGGCTGTCATGGCAGGTGTGCAAATGGAGCTGGGCCATGGGTGAGAGCCACGGCAATGGCTCTGTTCCTTCAGCTTCAGCTCAGGAGAGGCAGAGGAGCAGCTCACCCGGCCTGTGTGGGCATGCACCACCTTGGGTTACAGGAGGAGCTCCTGGCAGAACAAAGGCTCAGAAAATCCGGGCTGTGTGAGCCTTCTGCTTAACAAGAGGCTCTTGGCTTGCACAGGCTCTCAGCAGAACCAGCTCTCCTTGGTTCTGGGAGTGAGTACAAGCAGGGAGAGGTGCTCTGTGCAGCTCTGTGCTCTGGTGGGGCTGGCAGAGGCTGTTTACAGGATGTGGATAACGTCACCTTCTCTAGAGCACCCAGCCCTGGCTGCGAGGCCTCGCTGGCAGGATCAGAGGCTCTGGGAACACGCAGGATCCAAAACCTGTTTGTTGTACTTTGTGTCAGGTAGAGCTGCCTCTACATGTTCACTCCTCACTTCCCATTTCCCACTGCGTTCTTGAAAAGAAATTTTTTGACGTTGTCCTTGAGTGTGTTGGCAAGGCAGTGCCTGTGGATGGCTGGGCTCTCTGAGTGCCCTGTGCCAGGCTGGTGGCACTCTGGGCACTGCAGTGGCTGAGCAGTGAGGGGTGCACAGGCACTGGGAGCAGCAGCTGATTCTGAATGCTTTCACTGAAGCTTTGAAAGTGATGCGATGGCAGCTTGTTTTGAAGTTTTCTGTTTTCCTGCTGTGGCAAACTGTAAGTTTAGAGGCTTCACCAATCCTTTTGGAAAAGCAAGACTAGTCTTGCTGTGGGAACAGCTCAGAACTTTATGCTGAACTCTGGGTGACAAGTGAGTATGAAAAGAAATGGTACAAAAATCACTTGAGCAAAGTCTGTGCTCATGAACTACCATCAGCCAGCATTGGCTCTGTTTTAATTACTTTAGAATTTTTATGTGAGGACAGAATTTGTGCTTTTCCCAGATTCTCTGGGCAGTGGAGCCCTTTCCATGCCCTCTTGGGCAGGCAGCTGTCATTGGGCCCAGCACTGCAGCAGATTTGCACAAAGAAGGTTCCCTTTGACAAAAACCTTGGCTGTTTGTGTCCCTGACCTCACCATTCAAAATGTTTTTAAAAACCATCTGTTCAGAGTGAAAGTTTTGATCTAGAATTCCTATTGTGCTTTTTATTGGAGGAAGAAATTGAAGAACTGTTTGGGTGTTTTTTAAATTTATTTTTAACTTCAAATGCTGCCAGGCACATAAAAAAGACAAGAACTGGGTGGGACAGTATGATAGGACCAACCCACTCACTTCAGAGAACTGGATGTGACCCAAAAATCTTCTGCTAAAACAAGTTTATTTTCATGAAGTGGCAGTGTTGTTTTTCTGGGCTGGGAGGACAGGCCTGATCCTGGCTGCCCTGCTCACCAGGCTCTGAAGCCAGTTCTCATTTGTCTTGTGGGACAGCCTTTTAGCAAAAAGGAACCAAACCCTTTTCTTGTCAGCTGTCCTTACTGAGCATTAAAGGATTTGCTATTTATGACCATTGTGCACCTTTTACTTGTATCAGTAAAGCAAGATGTGTAGCTCCTTTCCCACTTTTTCCTAAACTACAAGAATGTTGTGTGGATCTGCTTGTTCTTGTGGGCTGTTCCTGTCACTGTAGTGTTGCTGAGGTGTGGGGACAGAAAGGGAGGAGGATCTCCAGAACTCCACCACATTTTGGGACTCTGTGGCCAGACATTATACATTTTTTTCCTTGGTTTTATTTTTGTTGCTGATGCCATTGCCCATTGCTTTCCAGCACTTGCTAGGGATGGCAGCTTAGCTCTCTGTTCTACATTTGGTGGCAAATCCTCATTCCCTTTTTATCTGCATTTCTGTTATGGATGTAGACCATCTCCAGATGCTCTGCTGAGTGACTGGTCCAGGAACTGGAACCTGTGCCTGCTTTCCTAAAAATCAGAAGAAAACCACGCATGTTGTCTGTCAGCTTATAAAGTCTGTAAATCTTGTGAAAGCTTCCTCATGCCCTCTTAGTGTGTGGGAACTGGAATCCCCGAGTCAGGCTCGCAGCTCTGATGGGTTTTGTTTGTTTGCTTTTCTGTTGACGTTTCAGTAGCAAAGAAATGTGCAGTTCCCAGTTCCTTCAGAAGTGGGAAAGAGGCAGAGGCCCGTTCCAATGCCTGGGACAGGAGGGGCAGTGGATCCGCAGGGTTCACTGGCAGCTCATGGGGTATTTACCCCAAAACGAAGCTGCAGCAGAGGCTCGTGGTGGAAGTAATTCGATAGCAGAGACGCTGCTACACTTGTTTGTTTCTTTTCAATCTGCCCCTGTGTTTGCGGCATTGCTGGTTTTTGCCTGGAGCACGATTGGTCCGAACAACTGTTCTGAGAACCGGGCAAAGACGTCATAGGACAGAGAGTAAAAAGAAAGTATTGCTCTTGATTTTGGTTTTTGTTCGATGCCCATATCAGGTACGGCACAGAGACCTGCCGTGTGCCTTGGAGGCACTCACCTGGCACAGCCGGAGCTTCTCCAGCGCTGGGAAGCTGTCCTGGCCGGGACTGGGCTCGGTGGGCTCGGGGCTGGGCGGGACCGGGACCGGGCTCGGGCTCGGGGCTGGGCAGGACCGGACCGGGCTCGGGGCTGGGCAGGACCGGGACCGGGCTCGGGGCTGGGCAGGACCGGGACCGGGCTCGGAGCTGGGCGGGACCGGGCTCGGGGCTGGGCAGGACCGGGACCGGGCTCGGGACTGGGCAGAACCGGGACCGGGGCTGGGCAGGACCGGGACTGGGCAGGACCGGGACCGGGCTCGGGGCTGGGCAGGACCGGGACCGGGCTCGGG